>CM063523.1:44346715-44374215 GCA_032199755.1 Ambrosia artemisiifolia
GTGACCTCCTGGGAAGTCTCCACCGGGGCAACCAAAAACAAATCCGTGAGCTCTGGATGGGCAACCCATCGGGGCAAAGCGGACAATATTGGTGGTGAAAGGGGCCGGATGTTACAACCGTCATCTCCGGTAGGCCCTGTATGTTTGAGACAATATGCACCCGTCCGGATCCCAGCCGACCCGAGTGGGTTTTGTCAGGCCCAATATATCTATCCACATTTCCCGGCTATATTCCCATATTAGTGGTTTCCTTGGGATTTAGCTGAGTCGTATCGTAGACAAATGATAACCAGAGTATATAACATGATCTAAACGTATTCAAAGTGTGTAGCATGTTTCTCCCCCATGAGAAAATGTGTGATGTGGGGCTGTGAAACTCACCTTAGGTTGCGTCTTCAATTAAAAAGAATAATCCGACATGAGCTCATAGTCCCAACTATTGGCGACCTATCATAAAGTTTGTATAAGTGTTTTGACTACTAACCCGAAGGTTAACTAGTCCCCGATTGTCCAGATAATGACTACATGTGTTTGAAAATGTGTTTGAATGTTAACCCGACACACCAGACAGACCCGACATCCTGTTGGTGACCCATTACACTAATTGATCAAGTACATATAGTTTACACACAAGAATCATGCATTAAACACTTAGTTTGCATCAAAAATCGCATTTCTGGAGTTGTGGGGTCGAACCAGGCCAGAACCCATTTGATTCGACCTTTAGGAAGGTCGAATGGGTTTGTTTGTGGTTGGTTCGACCTCTTAGGGGTTGGTTCCACCTCCCGTTAGGGCGAACCAATTTTTGGTTCGACCCAACTGCTGCAGAAACTCATAAAACGCACCAAATCTCATCAAAACAGTCCAAAACATCACGAAACATCATAAATCACAGCAATTGATATCCTCTAATCTATCCCCATAAACCCAACCATTTATGCCCCAAAATGCATCCATTCCAAGGAGATATCATAACTTACCCAAAATGGCAAATTATGAAAATGTCATATTAATGCATGTAATCTTTACCCAAAATGGAAACTTATCAATGTTAGCCTCATGGACAGATTATTATGCTCAGATTAAACATGTATAACAAACCCCTAATCATATCTTCATCAATACCAACAACAACAAAGCCTAGATCTAACATAAAACCCCAAAAATGGGTGAAACTTCTTTAATCATCAATTACACCCTATAATAATCATAAATCATCATCTAAAACAGTCCTAGATTAGTAACATATCATCTATTCCTCATTCAAACATCATATAACATATAACAACACTTAACAACTCGTGTAACACCATTAACATAAGGATTATTGTATGAAAAGTCATTATTATTGAATATATTTAGTTTAGAAAGATGTTAGAAAGATTTTTATCCATGAAAGCATATTTAAATCATATCTGGACACTTAGGGTTTGATAAAAACAAATGAAAATTGATTAAAAAGGTTTTAGATTAAGAACACACCTTGAATCTTCTTTTGTTTATGATATGGAACGTTTTTTTATGTTAGGATCTGAAAAACGAGGTCAAAAACTCCTCCTTACAAGTTTGGGGTTAGGAGAGAGAGCACTTGGAGGCGAGTTAGGGTTGTGAAATGATGAAAAATTTGCAAAGTATGGTATTTATAGTTAGTGATGATGGTGCGAACCAGAGCCCATTCGACCTCAACATGGTTCGAATCTATAACCATGAGGTCGAACCAGTTTCTAAAAATCCAAATTTATATGATTTCGCCATTTTAATCCATTTCAACACATGTTAACACATCCTAACACATAAACATGCAATTCTAACATATGTTAATTATTTCTAATCATGTAAACACGTATTTACACATTGCATATCATATATAGAACAATTAATGCTTAGTACTTGATCCAATCATGTAATTTCACCAATAAAGGGACTCAAGACTCGTGTGTGCGTATGATACCCTCAATGATCCTCAATGATCTGGATCATTGGACACTAGACAATACGTTATGTAAACCGACTCAACTGACCTAGTTAAGTACGTTAAATAAATGTTTTCGCTAAGGTAGACTTATATGTTTGCAAAAGTGTTAACCTGAGTTTGCCGGGAAGGTAGTTACGAAATGAAAAATAAAACGAGACTGGATGTCCATGAACCACTTGCGGAACTAACCTTAAATTAAACACTCCTCCCCCCTAATGATACAGTGACATTGAAAAATTTGCATTAAACTAAAACGTGCATAATAGATCGAAAGTAAGACACTTAGTTCACCCAAAAGTAAGAAAACATAAACACTTATAAGTCAATTAATCCAATAATAATAAAACATAATATTTATGTACTCAATTTAATTAGAAATGATTTACCTTTCAAAAAAAAAAAAAAAAATAGAAATGATTAATGCCCGGTGTGAAATTTCTTCTTTACTCAATTTAATTAGTAGTTATGAGTAACAACTAATATTAAATATTTAACTCTAGGCTTTTGTAAAATTAAATAGATTGTTTTTTATTAACATCAATTAAACTATTAAAAATTGCTTTAACATTGAAATCAACAAAGATCACCGGAAACATATACAAGTGCTGGAAAAAAAAACCTAGATGGATTTAAAAAAAACATTTAGGATAACAATTTATCCTTTGGGTTTGCCAATCTTCCAAAGGGACCATTTTGGGATATTTGGGAATTGTTCTCACGGATTCCCCCCCCCCCCCCCACACTATTAAGTACTACTAGAACAACCTTCTTTCAAACAACCCCTTCTCACACCCCCGTTGAAGTGCAAACTTACACGGGATACACTTCAATCAGCCTTTTTGGGATATTTGGGAATTGTTATCATGGATCCCGCCCCCCACTATTAAGTACTATTTGGGAATTGTTATCATGGATCCCGCCCCACCGGTGAAGTGCAAACTTGCACGGGATACACTTCAACATCATATAATATGATTGGAATTCATGATGACAGACAATGCATTTGTTATCTTCATGATTAATCGCTTGTAGAAAGGTGAGAGGGTGTGGGTGATTTTTTTTATCTCATGTCTTCCTCCAAACTTCACATTTATATACCAAAAGATAGCCTTGTTAAGGTAGCCACCTGTGGACCATTCACATTGAAGCTTTACGGGGGCGAGAGCAGTGTGCATAGATGAGGCACACACGCTGCAATAACCACTTTTTTGGGTTAAGTTCATCCTCACAGATCTCACAAAAGTATTCCTCACTGTTGTTCTTAGCCGGATAATATCTCAAACTCAGCTGATGTGTTTATCGTACTTGTGCCTAATAGTTCCAGGTAATAACAATGCACAACCTATATCCAGATACAATTCACAAGTGGGACAATGGAACCCCTCTTTCGATATAACACACTGACATGCCTTACATAACCTGCTTTCTAATGAAGCTTTAAATCTTGTGTGGAGATGGTTAGGGTGTGCTTCATGTGTGATTACATCAGATATGAACCCACAATTGATATCCACATAATATTTACATTCCTTGCATCCATATGCGAAACCATTGCATTCTAATTTACAAATCTTACACCAAAACACACCCAACATATCTTCAGGGACCTCTGACACGAGAACAAGCCTATGCTCTGGATGGTAGAGGTGGTGCTGTATTTCAGAGGGTAGCCTAGCACATTACTCAAATGAAGAACAAAACCACAATCCTGCTGCGAACACTTGTAAAAGGGTACACCCGTGATTGGTCTCACACATCCGTCACACAATAGTTTCACTTTTTTTATGGGATCATGAAGAGAAACTGACCCATTATGGAGCATATCAACAAGAATTAGCGGGTGTGGATGGCTAAACATTTGACCATCAATCTTTTCTTTCATAACTAATTCACATTTGTTGATAAAATGGTGCATCACAAGGTTGACACTTTCACCGGGAAACGGATAGCAAATCAGGTTAGGATGTCTTCAACTTTGAAATTTATGTGTGTTTTGCCCTGGCCTGATTAATGAATGATTTATTTAATAAACATGAAGTGACAAGCGTAATATCTAGTATTAAAAAGAAAAGAACAATTAGTATATTGCTCACTAGCGGGCATCAAGATAGAACACATAAATGCCTCTTCCCTTGAAGCCGCACAATCAATGTGGAGGTAGTATCTAAAAAAAATTATCACACATTCTGCATCTGAGAAAGAATTTAGCATTTTGCTCAATAAAATGAAAGGAATAGACAAGGTAAGTAAATGAGAATGACTGAAATTGTTATAAATACCACGTGCTCTAATCCTCTGAGCTACAGGCCCCACTGCGTCTCCACTGGATCTGTTCCCGGAAGTACCCTCAAGGTAACTGCAGAGGTATCTCATCACACACCACCAGTGAAGTGCAAACTTGCACTGGATACACTTAAACATCATTTCATACGATTGAAATTGACAATCATAGACAATTCATTTGCCATCTTCATGATTAATCCCTTGTAGAAAGGTGAGAGGGTGTGGGTGATTTTTTATCTCATATTTTACTCCAAACTTCACATTTATATACGTGAAGATACCCCTGTTATAGTAGGAGCTTGTAGACCGCTCATCATGTCTTCCTTCAAACTTCATATTTAAATACATGAAAATACCCCTATTATAGTAGGTGCTTGTAGACCGTTCACATTGAAGCTTTATGGGGGCACACTTAGTGTGCATAGACGAGGCATACACGCTGCAATGATAGAACCATTCTTTAGGGTTAAGTTCATCCTCACATATTTCACAAAAGTATTCCTCACTGTGGTTCTCAGGCGGATAATATCTCAGACTCAGCTGATGTTTATCGTACTTGTGCCTAATGGTTCTAGGTAATAACAATGCACAACCTATATGCAGATTGAAATCACAAGTGGGACAATGGAACCCCTCTCCCCAAATATCACCGTTACATGCCTTACAGAGCCCTCTTCCCAATGAAGCTTTAAATCTTAGGAGGAGATGGTTAGGGTGTGCTTCATGTGTGATATCAGGTATTCTAACGGGTATAGAAACTTATATGTTTTGACCCGTATAATGGCCAATTAATTTTGTTTTGTTTTCGAAGTTCGTCTCTAAATTTGATTGTCATGTTTATTTTCATATATATCTTCCACTATTGAATATGCTTGCTTCTTTATTTTCTAAAATTATGCAAAAAAACTGGCTTTTTCTTAGTTTCCTATCAATTTCTTGAAAATCAAAGTTAATGTGTAGATCCACTGAATACACGACTACTAAAATATTACTGTCTTAAGAACAAATAAAAATGCAGATTGGTGGAGTGTAGGGATGTTATTACATAAAATGTTTATAAAACACATACTTTTACCTCATAAACACTGAATGTATTCGTAACTCACTTCATCTTAAAGGATTATGTAATTCTCTGTGTGTATTATTGAATAAACATGCCCCATTATATAGGGGCGAATTACAATAGATAAAAGGAAACAATATCTCCACTATACAAGGAAACGATAACCTATTCAAAATACAAAGCCTATCGGCTCTCTAACGTATATCCGCTAATACTCCCCGGCAGTTTGAACGGGCGTAGGACAAACGCTCAAACTGGAGCGAAATGACTGAAACAGCTGCTTGGAGAGACCCTTAGTGAAAATGTCGGCATACTGTAAAGCTGACGGCACATGTAGAACCCTGATGTCACCCACACGGACCTTTTCTCGGACAAAGTGAATATCTATCTCAATGTGCTTGGTACGCTGATGTTGCACCGGATTATCAGACAAGTAAACTGCGGACACGTTATCACAATAAACAATGGTGGCCTGACGAAGAGGAGTGTGAAGTTCTAATAATAAATTTCGTAACCACGCAGCTTCAGCAACAGCATTTGCCACTCCTCGCTATTCAGCTTCAGCACTTGATCGCGAAACTGTGGGTTGACGTTTAGAAGACCAAGAGAGAAGACTATCTCCCAGAAATACACAATACCCACTGGTGGAGCGCCGCGAGTCAGGACATCCTCCCCAGTCCGCGTCCGAGTAAGCAACCAAAGAGTCAGTAGTCGACTTAACCATACGTATACCATAATCAACTGTACCCTGTATATATCTGATAATCCGCTTCATAAAAGCAAAATGAGTATCCCGAGGGTCATGCATAAACAAACACACCTGTTGAACCGCGTAGGTAATGTCAGGACGGGTGAAAGTTAAATACTGTAGAGCCCCAGCCAAGCTACGATATAACGTAGGATCCGAGAAAGGTGGTCCATCATTTGCACTCAGTTTGGACGAAGTGTCCACAGGAGTGGTGCAAGGTTTGCACGATGTCATACCAGCACGCGAGATGATGTCTTTAGCATATTGTTTCTGAGAAAGAAAGATGCCATTTTTCTGATGATCATCCTGTATGCCAAGAAAGTGATGTAACCGACCAAGGTCGGTCATGGCAAACTCTCGTGAGAGTGTACCAATTATCTCGTGTAAGAAGACATCATTAGAGGCTGTTAACACAATATCATCAACATAAAGTACTAAATAAGCAACATTGGCCGGGTCACGGCGATAAATGAAGAGGGAGTGATCACATGCGCTACCTCGAAATCCATGCGAGGTGATATAATTATCGAATCTAGTATACCATGCCCTGGGGGCTTGTTTCAACCCATATAACGATTTCTTTAAGCGACAAACCAGATGTGGAAAGCGTCTGTCAACAAACCCAGGGGGCTGATGCATGAAGACCGTCTCTTTCAACTCCCCGTGAAGAAAAGCGTTCTTGACATCTAACTGGTGAATCGGCCATGACCTGGACACAGCCAGAGATAAAACCGTACGAATGGTAGCCGGTTTAACAACCGGACTAAATGTCTCGTCACAATCAACCCCAACCGTCTGTGAATTACCATTGACAACAAGACGAGCTTTGTACCGTTCCAACGACCCATCGGCATGAAATTTGTGGCGAAACAACCACATGCAACGAATCACCGGGCGGTCTGTGGGACGAGGAACGAGTTCCCATGTCTCATTCTCCAATAAAGCGGAGAATTCTGCCTGCATGGCACGTGACCAATAAGGATCGGCAAGGGCTTTGGCGTAGGTGGTAGGGACAGGAGAAATGGTAGTAGTGGTGAAAGCGGCAGGTGTTTGTTGTGTGGTGCGGGATTTGGAACGGGTGGTCATGGGGTGTTGATTGGTGTGTGGAGCTGGATGGGTTTGGGCCGTGGGTTGGGATGTTGAAACGGGATGGGACTGGGTAGGGCTGCTGGACGGATTAAATTGGGCAGGTGGTGGATGAGTAGGTGGGTGGGCCGCGGGTGGTTGGGTGGGAGAGGTGGGGGGCCGTGGGCTAGTAGGGGGTGTATAGGAGGTTTGGGCCGTCTAAAGTAGGTGATGGGAAACGGTGTGGTAGGTGAAGTGCGTGGGATAGGGAATTGGAAGGGTAGGTGGATAGGAGGCGGGTCATCTAGAAAGTGATAGGAGGTGGACGGTTGTGGTATGGTGTATGGAAACACGTGTTCATCAAACGTAACATGGCGGGATATGCGAACACGACCGGTGGTAGGATCGAAGCACCAGTAGCCTCGAAAATCTGGGGGATAACGAAGGAAGATACACCTAAGGGCTCGGGGATGAAGTTTGTGGGGAGTGGTGGCAGAGGTGTTGGGGTAACACGCGCACCCGAGCACACGAAGATGAGAGTAATCCGGGTGGCGTAGGTAAAGGGCAAAAGTGGGGGTGTAGTAGTTTAGTCTTTTGGTTGGTAGAATGTTGTGTAAGTAGGCCGCGGTGTGTAACGCTTCCACCCAGAATGAAGGTGGAAGGTTAGCATGAATGAGGAGGGCACGAATCACATCATTGATCCGGCGAATCATGCGTTCGGCACGGCCATTTTGAGGAGATGTTTGGGGGCAAGAAAAACGAAACAAAAGACCGTGGTGGGAGGCGAAGCTTTTAAATGCATGGTTATCAAACTCGCCTCCAAGGTCACATTGGAATGTTTTAATCTTTCTGTTAAATTGTGTTTGGATAAGTTGGTGAAATTTGGAAAAGGTTGGGAAGGTTTCAGATTTGTATTTAAGGGGGTAAACCCAAACAAAGTTGGAAAAGTTGTCAATTAACACCATATAATATTTATACCCGGACTTACTAGCTATTGGAGAAGTCCAAAGGTCACAGTGTATTATGTCAAAAGGTGCAAAAGTAAAGGAATTTGAATCATAAAATGGCAAACGTTTACTATTAGCAAGTTGACATGAATGACAAAGTTTAGACACATGGTCTTTATTACAAGAAAAATGAAAAGTACGACGTAATATATCTAAGACTTGAGCCCCTGGGTGGCCAAGGCGGTCATGCCAAGGTAAAGAGGTAGTAGTAATGAAACATGCTTGAGGTGGAAGCTTAGGAGGTGTGAAAGGGTAGAGATTCCCAGTGCTGTTATGGCGAGAAAGGGTCTTCTTAGTGACGAGATCCTTCACAGAAAAACCAAAGGGGTCAAATTCTATAGATACATTATTATCTCTAGAGAAATGTTGTACAGAAATTAAATTTCTAATAATGTGGGGGCTATATAGGACATTAGGTAGGATGTATGTGCGGTTTGGTAGGGTGTGCAAGCCTGTGCCAGATCCTTTAATTGGGACACATTGAACATTACCGACAAGAATAGACCTATTTAAAGGAGAAGAGTTAGGAACAATAATTTTACCTTTGTCTCGAGAGACATGATCTTCGGCCCCTGTATCCATGATTTCCTGGTTCCATGAAGCATTATTGTGATGAACCTGCATGTTATTAAAGGCCGCGCTTAGGTCAGTTGGGCAAAGCGCATCATAACCATAGGGAGAGGCCCCATATGAACCGTAAGGGGAAGAGCCAGAGTAGCCAGCATAGTGGGACTGAGAGGGCTGGCTATGAGATGGATTTGAGGGACCGCTGGGGCGCCAGTTGGGCTGCGTGGGATACGGGCATGGGGGCGACGACCACCAGGCCCAGTTAGGGTAGGAAGGAGGCGGGTGCGGGCTGTAGGAAGGAGCACCGGGGTAGAAGCCGCGGCCATTGGACCGACGTCCGCGTCCCCGAAAACCACTGCCACGTCCGCGTCTAGTAGTAGAACGGTTGGGGTAAGTGGTGGTGTTATCAGTGTGGTTTGGTTCAGGCTGGTTGTTGGTGGGTGGGGCGGGTGGTGCGGGTTGGGTGTTAGCGACAAGGACTGAAGGGGAAGCCCCTTTTTGTGCTTCAATCCGAATCTCTTCATCATGAAGCAGGCTAAGGGCAAGATCCCAGTCTGCATCGCAGTTATTAATGAAAGAGGCGGTTGTGTTGTATTCGGGTGGTAAGCCGCGCACAAGCTGAAGAACCAGCCTGGAGGCGCTGACCGGGTGATCTACATCAGCTAACTGGTTAGCCAAACTCTTCAGTTGTTGACAATAGTCATCAAGAGAAGAGCAGGCGGTTAGGGTTAGGTTACAGAACCTGGTTTCAAGGGTGGCAGCCCGCGCCTTTTTGTTACTGAGGAAGGTTTTCTCGAGTTGAACCAGGCGTCTCTGGCAGTAGTAGGGTTGTCAAGAACTCGATCAACATATTTGTCGGAGACAGTGTTGATGATCCACTGAAGAACCAGCGCATCCAGTTCCTTCCACGAATCATAAGCAGGATCCACAATATCAGGAGGAGGAGAACCATCTATGTGATTAGCAACTTTGTAGGCTGTTACGTGGAGGTTGAACATCTTGACCCATGAAGAATAAGTAACGGTGGACCCATCTAGCGAGCGGATTTTGGACTGGATGTTGGAAACGCTGTATGCAGGGTGGAGGGCAGCAGGTTTGGTGGTGGAGGAGGATTCGGGTGGGTCTTGATCGGATTTAGTCATGGCGGCAGGCTAAAAATTTTAGGGTTTATGTTTGTGGTGGCCGAAGCCGGTGAGGAAGAAGAAGGATCAAGGAGGGATCGGAAGAAAGAGAGAGCTAGGGTAGTCAGAACCGTAGCTCTGATACCATAAAGGATTATGTAATTCTCTGTGTGTATTATTGAATAAACATGCCCCATTATATAGGGGTGAATTACAATAGATAAAAGGAAACAATATCTCCACTATACAAGGAAACGATAACCTATTCAAAATACAAAGCCTATAGGCTCTCTAATGTATATCCGCTAATACATGTGTCATTGACTTCCTTTTTCGTGGTAAACTATGCAAGAAGGAACAATTTAAACAAAAAGTGCCAAGAATATTATTTTTCCAAAATCAGACTAGTATCAACTTTTTTGTTTGTTCTGTATATTAAAGGTAGCAAACACTGATGCTATTTACAAAAGGAGTCGGTCAGTATTCGGGTTGAGCTGCTAACACTTATGCTATTTACAAAAGAAACATATATCTAATCAATATACTAAATATGATATCAAGCACTATACTATACTATACTATACTATACTATACTATACTATACTATACTATACTATACTATACTATACTATACTATACTATACTATACTATACTATTACATCAGTAATTTAATTTTCTTTTAAAGCAATTTAGGATGATGTAAGGCTTAGGACACACTTTCAGCCGAGTCTGAATACATTCTCATCCATTTGATATTTAGCTAAGCGTTTATTGTTTTGCCCATTTGACTTAATGGCAATTTTAGACAATTCCACAAACTGACGCCTCAGGTTAATGACAGTTAAGTTTCATAAACTAAAAATTAACAATATAATGATAAAACATAGATTACATTTTTTACCCATCGAGCATAGCAAACCGTGCTGCAAATGCCTTTGGTTTAGCTTTATCTTCACAAAGAGATAAATCATCATTATAGTCCTATATAAGCAAAATGAGCAATAAAATACCATTAGTTGATGTATTATTAGTCTACAAACATGAAAATGCTGATAAACCAAAATACTTTCACTTCATTTTTGATTTGATATTTGGATTAAAAAAATTCTGCTTTTCAAATTAATTATTCTGGGTAATTTTGATCAAAAAACAGTATTATTATAATTTTAAATTTCCACTTAACTTCCAAACGATACCTGCAACAAACTTAATAAAGAAAGCAATGAGAAACAGATAACCTAAAACCATTACAATTAAATCTCATAACATTAGCATACCTGTCATAACATTAGCATACCTGCACCAAACTGAAGCAAGAAGCCATAAAAAAGCAAGGTGAAAGAAAGAAAAAGAAGAATAAAGAAAAGAAAAGAGATATAAAGGGAAGAAAAGCACATGTGGAAGGAAAAGAAGAAACACGCATCAACAACTTGTACCTCAAAAAATAAGATGCAACAAACGGTGGTACGGATTGAGGAGCGTCGGGGCATCGCCTGAATTTGGCACGGATACCCCGCTACCATCATGGTAACACCGCAGATGGTGGAATAGGTAGTGGGTTCGGGTATGAAACATGGGTATATTACCACGGTACAACATAGGTTTGTTTAAGTTCTTAATTTAACACCTAGCCGCATACTCGCTTGTGTGACTTCGATTGCCACATCCTCGGCAAGTTTACCGTTCTCATCTATGGTTGCTTTGAAGAGGTTGTTCCATCGGTCACACTTGACATTAAGATCTATCCACTTTCGTGCAAGTGCATCAATGGTGTGGTTACATTTACCGACACATTGTGTAAATTCTGCCAAGACGTTATTCCAATACGAGGCTCTACATGGATTGGAGATCTTTGTATGCCATCACCAATGCAATCTCCTCCTCTTCGGTCCAACGAGTCACTTTCGAGATGAATATGAGATGGGGAAGGATTTTTTAGAGAGGATTTTTTTTCGAAAAAGAACAGCTGAATCGGCAAATTACACTATCTCAAAGTTGTATGAGTTATTGAATGTTGATGCTTTAAAAAAATTTTCTGAAAAAATGACATATTTAAAATACTATTGACGCCGGCTATCAAAAGTCGTTTTTGGTTTAAACTCAAACGTTCGACCAAGATTTAGAGCGATCTCAGCCATTTAAATTAGACGGTTTTGTGTTTAGTGACGATTACTCAATAACCGTTTCCTCTATTTTATGTAACCGCCTTTAATTCGAATTTAATAACTAATCCCACTAATTTTTGAATTCAAATTTTTCATACTCACCTATAAATAAAAGGTATAGATGCATTATTCTCCTTTGTTCACAAAAATTATGTTGTTCAACTGCCCATCCCATAAATCGCCTAATGGTTCAATCAGAGTTCCAACTACATCCTCATCCTCTTCTTTTTTCCTTGTCGATGAAGATAATGATTCAGATTTGGACGACCATGAAGATGTGAGAATGAATTCCCTATATGTCTTTGTTCAAGGTTTTATATACTACAACACTCATTTTGTATTAATCATACATTTCGACCCTTCCTCTTCACTAATTTATCACTATATTTTGTAATAGTCTCAATTTTTTCCCACCATTGATGTAGTAATTGTAATCACATTCACATTTACAAGCTTTGGATCACCTTTAGGCATCTCAAAAATTTTCTACATTTACCATATTTAACTATGGATGAGTTTTTGCATATACAATAATTTTTTATGCTTAATATTATCTTTCAAGTGAGAAGGGGATGAGGTTTTTAATCTGTTTGAATTTGGGTTGACTTCAATAGTTTGAATTATGAGAAATAAATAGTATATAAACTATATGTGCAAAGACTTTTCTTTATAGATTCATCTAGCTTTCTTGATTATCTTTTAATATTACTTTTGTCTAATGCAAAGACTTTTTATATATTAGCACAAACCATGGATCATCATCAATCACGGATAATTCACAAAATTTGAAAACCCGTTCAAATGGCTAATTACAGCTAGAATCAATATTTGGTAATTAATTCTTTTATAACACTCCTTGTATCTCTCTTGAGAATATTTTCATTCCTTGTAAATACTTGGCCTATAAATGTCATATACGTCAGTGTGAATAAAATGTAATCCTGGCGTATTTGACATTTATAAGGCAAGTATTTACAATGAATGGAAATATTCACGAGATAGATACAAGGAGATTTATAAAATAATTAACTACTAAATATTGACTCTAGCATGTAATTGGCCATTTGAACAGGTTTCCAAATTCTGTTAACTTTCCTGATTGACGATGATCTATGATTTGTGCTAATATATAATGGGTTCATCCGAACTTAGAAGAGAATAACACTTAAAAAACGGGAATTATTAATGAAAGAAGATGGTTAAAGTCCTTTACTTGCAATAGTGAAAGTGGGTATGTCATAAGATAAATATTTTTGTTATTTATTTTTTACTACTTATTTTTGTGGTTGTTACTCTTTTTTTATTGCTAGCTTGAAAGCTTCTTGGTTTATGAAAACATAGATCTCAATTAGTATTTACGTATGTATGGACGGGTCGGATAACTGTTGACTTTGCTAACTACTGATGAAGTAGTCAAACTACTGATGAAGTAGTCAAACTACTGATGAGGAAAGCTAACTAACTAATTAACGGACATTAACAGAACTCTAACTAACTAGCTATCAGTAGATTAAGTCTTCAGAAGTTATGACTTCAGCAGTTGTTGTCATCAAAGCTTTGAACTTTAGCAGATGTTTGCTTTCCTCATCAGTAGTTACCTCATCAGTGGTTACCTGGCTGGAAGTAAGTAACTTGGCTGGAAGTAAAGCGCAGTCCAAGTGGATCTTGAACCAAGAACAAGAGGTACAATGGTAGAAGGTGCCGCTATGTTCATTTCCACAAGCATTACAACGAGACGTCATCCGACCAAAACAACGTTGTAGTTGGTGAGGGTGACTTGGGTGGTCCATCTTCTGTTCATACGTAGTAGCACAAACTATGTCGATCACGTCCAATTCGCAGGTGGAACAAACATACTTGTAGAAGAACCTACTTTGTTCAATTCTGCAAATACTACACTCCCAAATCTCGACACCAAACGGATTTCTTTTAGTCAAAGTAAGGTTGTGGCCGGGATGTAATGGGTGGTTTTGTTGGGTTTCAGGTAGTTCTGCACAGAATCTGTGTAGGTTGTAGTCACAATCCTTACAGGAATAGTAGCATAGATGAAATGAGTAAATCTCTTCATTGCACATATTGCATTCGCCAACGCGGACCTCTTCCACCACAATATCTTTATCTTTATCTTCATCTTCCTCGTCTGAGTTTACACTGTCGTGCTCAGGCTGCAATTGGACAAGGTTGAGCAAATGCTCGTGACTAAAGTGCTTAAGCTGCTGCTCCATTGCAACTACATTCAATAATTAAGTATACATATATGTTACAAACTTCATGTTACCACAAATATTCATAGGTGATAATAAGATTTTAAAAGACGTCACAAATGTAGCCCATCTCCGTCCTAAGTGAAGTTAATAATTTGAAATTTTGGGTATAGTTTTTTCGTTGTAAAGCTATAACTTTAGAGTAGAATATGTAGAAAGTTTAAGCTATTCGGGTCAAACGGGCCATGTTGGTGTCAACCCGAGAAGGTTAATGTCATGTCGGGTTCAACCCGCGAACCCATTTTATTTTCATACTCCCTTGTTTACTTCTTTGAAAAACATTAAGACATTAGAAGGAAAACAAAAACTACATCTGAAGATGTTTTTATTTTTCACCCTAAAATCTCATTAAATTTAAGATTATCATTGCAGGTTGGTGATTGATTTTTCAGTTTGTCAAACCAAAGTGTACAGGTGCTTCAAGCACTTAGTACAAGTAGGTAAAGCATGAGTTAAATAAATTTACATGTTGCCCACTTAAAAATAATATAGGAACAACCGACGATATTTTGGGCTTCTGTTTGCAAATTGTGAAATTATTAATGAAATCTGTACCCTCTTAGCCTTAAAAATGTCTAACTTGTGAACATATGATCAGTGTTCTAATATTAAGGATGTTTATAATGTAAAACATGTTAGCATATAATTTAGATTTATCCTAAGTTAATTATTATTAGGGTGTATTATTATTATAAACATAAGTTTAGTCGGTTATGTGTCAACCGACACAACCATATTGTAACCGTCGTGTCTTATCGGTGGGTATATAAACCCCCATCCGACAATCATTTGTAAATATCACAAGTTAGTTTCAATCCAATTTCTCTCTAATTTCATATCCTGGAACAACCCCTGTGATCATCAACATGGCATCAGAGCCGAAGGTTACCGAATCATGAGCGAAGAACACCAAGTTGATCATACTCTGTTTTTTTGACGAACAAACGCAGAAGCGATTTGGATCAAGAAACGTTGATAAAGAACATATTTTTCGATTCAGAAGACAGAAACATACATCACCGAACGCAAGGGAACAAGTGTTAAAGACCCATAACCGTTTTCTTAAGGATTAACAGGAAAACAGAAGAATCCGGCGAACGATTCCGGCGACTCAAAACACAAACGAACAGTCACAAATCATCGATCAAACGACCCCGTTATTGTTGTGATAAAAAGGAATAGTTGGTTTTGATTCGTTTTAAACGACCGAAAGACCCCGTTACTATTCTCGGAAGTAAGGTTTTGATTCGCTACGCGACCGAAAAACCAGAAGAAGATAATTTGATCCGAAGTCATTCAGGCTGATATCAAATTAATCCAAAGCAAGGTTGATATTGATTTGATCCGAGACTAGCAAAGTTGATATCAAATCAATCCGAAACCAAAGAAGTTAAAGTTACGTCAGTGTATTTACCAATATTGGAAAGAAGAAAAAGAAGACGCGAACAATGACTAAGGAAGTCATAAGAGAAGAAGGAACATCAATGACCTTCCAATGCCCAACTCTAAGTCCGACGAATTACACTATTTGGGCAGTAAAAGTTAGAGCAATCTTCAACGTACATGGAATTTGGGAAGCAATAGAACCAACAGGTGAAGTCGATGCAAAGAAAAATGCCAAAGCTATTGCTTATCTTTATCAAGCCATGCCAGAAGAACTAGTATTTCAAATCGCTCATCATACAAACGCTAAAGACATTTGGGAAGATTTGAAAGCAAGATATGTAGGAGCAGACAGAGTCAAAGAAGCAAGAATGCAAACACTCGAATCAGACTTTGAAGCTCTAAAGATGAAAGACTTAGAATCACTAGATGATTTTACCGGCAAAATTAGTAAACTTGTCTCACAAGCCAACAACCTTGGATCTACAATTGATAACAAAAGATTAGTAAGGAAACTACTCAGTTCAGTACCAGAAAAGTACATCCAAATTGTTGCTGCAATCGAGCAATTTGCCGATCTTAAAACTATGCCATTTCAAGAAGCTATCGGAAGACTAAAGGCATACGAAGAACGCATCAAGAAACCAGAAGAAGGTGAATCACACAGTAAACTCTTATTCACCAAAGAAGATGCTAAAGGAAAATTCAAGGAAGATAAGTGTGAACATTGTGGTCATGCAAATTCAAGTCAAGGACGTGATAAAGCAAAAAATTGGAAGACTTGGAGAAACAAAGACAACAGGAGGTACCAACAAAACAAGAGCTATATAAGATGCTACAATTGCAATGATTTTGGACACCTCAAACACGAATGTCCAAAACTAAAAGAAAAAGAGGAAGCTCATCTAATTCAATGTGAAGAAGTTGGACCAGTAATGCTATAAGCAAGACGCAATGAAGATGATCAAGACCCTACTGCAAAGTATTGAAGATAAATCAAAATTAAGGGGGAGAATGTTAGCATATAATTTAGATTTATCCTAAGTTAATTATTATTAGGGTGTATTATTATTATAAACATAAGTTTAGTCGGTTATGTGTCAACCGACACAACCATATTGTAACCGTCGTGTCTTATCGGTGGGTATATAAACCCCCATCCGACAATCATTTGTAAATATCACAAGTTAGTTTCAATCCAATTTCTCTCTAATTTCATATCCTGGAACAACCCCTGTGATCATCAACAAACAGAACACTATATATTTCTTAAATGTAGAGATGTTTATTATGTTTAAATCATGACGGGACTAGGAAAATAGAATTAATGAAAGCATTCTCTTATTGGCACTTTGAGTTTATTTAACATTGGAGAAAAAAAAACCTCTAGCTAAAAAAATATATACTCATCTTGTAATAACCTATAGCATGATTTTTAAAGCAGATAATGTTAATCACTAATTAACATGGCCTTCACATGGTGCATGTAACAATACATATTTCTTATTTGTGCTTTGTATCAATCATTTGTTGTGCATTCTGCTTTCCTTTTATCTTATATTTCTTTAATTGCCAAACTAATCCTTGCCTGTATATTAATTATCTAAACAAAAGAAACTCTAAAAATGAAGAACAAGAGACATGTATACCTGTAGTCATGTAGTGTAGTGGTGTAGATAAAGCTTCTTTCTTTGATAACAAATTGTATAAAAAAGTTGTGATTGATGTTTAGGCAATGAGGATGAGAAGGGAAAGCATAAATAAATAGGGATGAATAAGAACATCTTTGGTATTAAGAAAGGAATTTCCTAGAAAAAAGAAAAGCATTTAGATTAATTGGATGAGAAGCAAGTTAAATTCTTTAGTTAGCTTTATGACAAAAATGTCTACCGGTTTGAGTTTATTTTTTATTATTCTCTAGCAAAATACAAAATAGTTTACTATAGACGTAATAAATAGTTTTGATATTAGGCGATCAAGAGAAAACCATGGATTTAACATGTTTGTGTAAAAACCCAAAATAAAATAAAATTTAAAAATATCAATTTTTTAAGTTTAAAGAAGCTAGTGTCATTTGCCGCATCGACTTGTTTTGTCGAAGGCTTTTTACTCTATATGTGATAGGGTGCCTTGTATGTAACAACCGGCAAAAAATGAGGTAATTCCGTACAAACTAATTAAGTAATTAATTAATATTTATTTAATATTAATTAAGTGCAATACTAAATTGTTGTACTGGCTTTTAGAGAATAGAAAATTCCCTATAGGATGCACAGGAATGCAAGTGTTTAAGTTGATGCACGACGAAATCGCGTGCAAATGTATTTATCCGGAAAGGACGTTGGTAACTACCCGGTAACAGATAGAAATCTGAAAATAATCCCAAACACCCGGGAAGTAAAATAAAGAGTGTTTTCATAAAATATTATGTGTTTTGGAACTCCAAAACAATAATAGAAAACTCCAAATACAAATCACCTGGTAATGAATAAAGTGCGCGTATCGCACCCGATACGCGTATAACTCGTAATTTCACCCAACCGAAGCCTAAATAACTTATCAACACTTAAATTAGACTATGTTTAAAGGTTATTAGAGCTGGTTATTATGTCCGAATAATGCGTGATTAAAACCCGAATAAAACCCGAACGACACCCGGACAATACCATCTCAATACACAAATAAATTTATAAATTTTTTTTAACAAAAACACCCCATTATTAAGACTTTAGGGCTGGTCATCTTGAGTTCCCAACCCCCACACACTTCCAAGAAACCATGTGAGCTACAAAGTTCATATAATTGTATGTATTTGATTTTTAATTAGTATAGGTGTATTATTTATATACTAGTATGTTATAATATACTTCAAACAACCAAAACACTCCTCAAAATTCTGCTAAGTGCCGTGAGTTTCTTACCCATATCCACACTTTGTTTTTCAAGTCTAAACATCAAAGAAATCATCCATAAAAATCCCACATCCAAACCCCTATTGTGTGTTATCAAGCTTGGAGCTTAAACCTCTTGGAAGAACACACAAAACCCCATCTAAACCAAGTGTTTTTATCTTCCCTAGCGTTGTGCTAGTAGTAAGTTTTTACTCTTGTTTTAATTCTTTAAATGTTAATATTTTTTTTATGTTTTAAAGCAAGTTGTACTAGGGTTGGAAAATACATTTTAACACATTGTTTCTACATTATTACAAGGCTAAAATGGATGATTCATGGATGTGTGTATATAAGCCGTGGGTTAGTATGAGTATTTTTAGTATTTTTGTAGTTAAAATGTTAACAAAATCTAACCTATGTAAAGATTATTAAAAATGTCGAAACATAAAAATGAACCAACATGACAAAGTTGATTAATTAAAGTTCACTAGTTAGTAGAAAATGGTTAATCTTGAAAGATTGAATGGAAAATGTAACTTTTATAAGTTAAAGGACTATTTTAGTAACTTTAAAAGTTGAGGGACTAAAAATGATATTTTTAGAAACTTGTGTCTAAAAATATAACTATGGAAAAGTTGGTGTTAAAAGTGTAAATAATAATATTCCAAAGTAGATTTGGTAAATACTAGTAATCATACACATGTATCTTGTATAAAAGTGTATTTTTATAAAATGGAGTTTGATAAAAATATAGATTTTTCTAACATATGGATATATATAAAAACAAAAGTTTTTATAAAAATGTTAGACAAATTAAAAACTTGGAAAAACTTATATAAAAATGAACACTTTTATATAAATGGGAATATAAAAGTGTCGGAGCATTTTTATATATATAAGTTACCAAGTCTTGTATTAAAAATACAAAAGTATTTATAAAACTTCCAAGTAATATGTGTAGTAAATTAAAAAGGTGAATAACTTTCCTAGAATGCACATATTGGGAAACTTGGGAAAATTAACTATATATATATATATATTGGGAAACTTGGGAAAATTAACTATATATATATATATATATATATATATATATATATAAAAGTTAAGTAGTCGGACTTGGACGTGTTAACAAACTAAGACGTAAAAACGGACGAACGAGAAAAGTATCATTACGTGAAGATGAGTATAAATATATTTTAAGGATTTAAAATATATCATTGGGGTGAAAAATACATAACACTTTCCTAAGTGTTGGAAAATATTCGTGGGAGAAAAGTAACGTAAATAATCTAACGATTAAACGCTAAACAAGCGTATGGACTTAACAAGGAATATATATATATATATATATATATATATATATATATATATATATTCGACTCAACGAAATCCTAGTATATTTATTTAATGGAAAAGTAAATATACGGGGAGGAAAGTCGAGCCGAGTGAAGAAAACAATATATATATATAAGTATACCGAATCGACGAGATCCTAGTGTATTTACTTAATGGGAAAGTGAATATACGGTATGGTGAGTCGAGTCGGGCGCTAAAAATATATTATCGAACGACAAGACCTTAGTATATTTATTTAAGTGGGAAAATAAATATACGGTAAAGTGAGTTGAGTCGGGAGTGTTAAAATATTATGTCAAACAACAAGACCTTAGTATAATTATTTAATGGGAAAATAATTAAACGTCAAGTGAGTCGAGTCGAGAACAATATTGCACAAATTAATTAATATTCATAAAAATATAAGTATAAACTTGTAAAAATGGTAATCCATCACCAACAGACCTAGGATACACGTTTAATTAAACGGGGAATTGGACTAAATAATGGTTTGGGAGTTGGGTGTACAACTTGCCGAAACACACACACTATAGGCATAGTGACTTATACGTCTAGGACGTTTGTAGGTGTTGACCGTGGATATACTATTCTCTAGTGGATTTGCGCATTTACTCGAGGTGAGTTTCACGACCCCATTTTACTGTTTTTCTTGGGGGAAAGATATGTTAGGGAAATGGGTGACAGGATAAATTATTTTAGTAGTTAATCGCCACTCGGGGTTGAGTCCTTGCTACTGTAACCATTAATTCAGGAAAATGAAACCGAAGGAATATTGGGATAGTACTATTGGTGTCTGACAAGGCCCACCCCAAATCGATAGCGTCGATTATGCATCGGCGTATGCTTGGGGTGCTCGTATTCTGAAATTAAGTCGTTATGTACCGAGAAAGGGCTTGGGGCGGGGCAATGCTAGTCTTGGTTTGGTTACAGGCTCAAGTAGATTATGGGAACTTGCAACTCCTATAATGGTCACAACATGTTTTATTTCCCAAAAGTGATGTTTTATAAACTAAACCTGTGAACTCACCAATATATTTATATATTGACGATTTTTAACATATCTTTCAGGTAATTGAACAATGAAGGTTTGCGTGGCTGGTTGGGCGGGGATCTCCCTTGCGTCGGATATTTTGCGGGATTTTACTTTTACTTCCCATAGCGTTGGGATATATTTGAAAAACCCCGAATGTTGTCTAAAACTATGTTGTAAAATAGTGTGTGAACTAAGAACTACTTTCTGACGTTTTAAATAAATGATCATTTTCTTAAATAATTATTGTTGCGTTGACCTTGACTTTATACTCTTTGAACGTCGCGCCACGTGATTCCGTCATTGGCGTGGTGTGACATTGTAGGGTGTTTATGGTTCTGTTTTACCGTTGTCTTTTATCTAAATTTCGGTCGATCAGTTTTGACATACTTAAACCGTAGCGAACAGTTTAATTTACGGTTTATACTAAAAACCAATTGTATAGAGCCAGACCATACCATAAGTAATTATTATTCTAAAATATTTCATATTATATATATATATATATGTGTGTGTGTGTATAAACTGACATAAATAAAATATTATTATTTTCCAAATTATATGTTAGTTTTGAGCATAGTAAGTCAGCCCCATTTGTTTGTTTCTCAAATTGCAAAATTTCAAACCATTTAAAACTAATCAAACATTTATACTTCAAAACCAAATCTTCTTACAACCTAGCCACTGCCTTTCAGCACATTATGAACAGTCTCACTTATTATATTACACATTTTTAGAACATATTTAATACGTTATTTTGGACATATTGGATAAAGGCCTAATGAGCCAAACCGTGAAACCAAACCGTTAGTAATGGTTTGATTTGTTTGGTTCGGTTTAAGAGTTACACAGTTTGGTTCACGGTTTAAACTAAAAACCATGAAAACCAGACTATGAACACCCTTAGTATGTTGAATAAAGAACTTATTTTAAGTACAGATATGAGAGAACTACTTTCTACCAATAAGATTTTTTTCATTGTGATTTCTTTTGTTATTACTTTCATCGGCATTTTGGAAATCACACAATCCTGATCATGGGTCTAGTGTATGTAGAGAAAATGACAATTACTAGATTAATTATTTGTGGGATTTATGATTAAGATATATTTGATGTTATCTTCTTGTGTAGTTCTTGTTTATAGTATGTGAAAATTAGGAATGGATGCTTTTGGTTTCTAAATAAAGTATTTAATTTATTCGATTCTTGGAGTGAAGGAATGGAAAGCAACATAAAGTGCTTGGTAGTTTTATTCCTTTGTTTTTGTGAACAATACTTCTACTTGTAATTAAAAAGATGAGAGTTTCTTCAGTATTTAAAAAATAGAATAAAGAGAGAATTACACAGATTGTCCTTTAATTATACATAAAATTGCATCCTATGTCCTTTTTTCAAATTTTTAACTCCTTATGTCCTTTGTTTTATACACTTGTTACACCCTATGTCCTTTAGGCCAAACCAAGTTAAAAAACTCAGTTAACTTGCTCACGTGTCCCTCACGTGAGGGGCAAACCTGTCTTTTCACCCTCAATGAAGGACAATCTGTGTAATTTCATGTATAATTAAAGGACAATCTGTGTAATTCTCTCAAATAATAATAATAATAATAATAATAATAATAATAATAATAATAATAATAATAATAATAATAATAATAATAATAACAACACTACTTTATCTCTCACCCCCTCTCCCTAAAACACACACACACAAACACACTGAATTCTAATAAAACTTTAGAGAGAGAGAGGAGAGGAGCCGAGAAAGGAGGAGGAGGAGCTGGAGGGACTCCCACCACCGCCGACGGTGGTTCTCCGGTGGTCGAACCCCACCCCCACCGCGTTACTGTTTATCAGAGAAGAGGAGAGAGAAGCAGAGGATTAGAGAAGGAGAGAGAGAGAGAGAGACGAAGCAGGGCGGTGATAGAGTAATTCCGACGCCTGTGGATTCAGAAGCAAGAAGGTGCAGAGGTGACCGACGACGCCTGTGGATTCCGACGAACTAGGTAAAACCCCCTTTTCTTGCTTCAGACTACCTGTGTAATTCCGACGACGCCTGTGATTCCGACGACGCCGGAGGATGGTGATGGTGGCAGGGGGGACGGCGGTGGTTTTTTGTTGGTGGGTGTTTGACGGTCGTTGATGGTGGTCGTTGAGGGTGTTTTGCAGAGGAGGGGGGCTGTGGTGTTGACGAAGGTGGGTTTCAGAGGTGGTTTGGGGTGGTTGTTGTGGGTGTTTTGCAGAGGGGTTTGGGGTGGTTGTTGTGGGTGTTTTGCAGAGGGGTTTGGGTGGTTGTTGTGGGGGTTTGGGGTGGATCTGATGAGGGGTTCGAATGGTGGTTTGGTGGATCTAAATGAGGGGTTTGGTGGTGGTTGATGGTTCGACGGTGGGGAGGTGGTGGTGGTCCGACGATGGTTAGACAGTGGGGAGATGGTGGTGGTCCGGCGATGGTTTGACAGTGAGGAGGTGGTGGTGGTTATCATGTTTGTCTGATTGTTGAAGGGTTTTTTTTTTAAGTTTTATCATGTTTTAAGGTGAAAAGACTGGTTTGCCCCTCACGTGATGGGCACATGAGCAAGTTAACTGAGTTTTTTAACTTGGTTTGGCCTAAAGGACATAGGGTGTAACAAGTGTATAAAACAAAGGACATAAGGAGTTAAAAATTTGAAAAAAGGACATAGGATGCAATTTCATGTATAATTAAAGGACAATCTGTGTAATTCTCTCTAGAATAAAACAATTTATGAATATGCAAATGAAATACAAAATGACTAAAAGTTCAAACTTTTATAATTCTTAAACATAACCGGTTAAGATATCAACCGATTTAGAGAAATCATACGTTAAACACATTTAAAATAGACACGGAGTCAACATAAAAGATAAAAGCAATCAATATGAGAATATTTACATAAATTTAAACTAGGAAGTTTAAAAAACTTGGATCATTGGTCACAACGCATTTTTATCAAATGCTTTCTACTTACAATTATTAGTATATATACACATGCATGTTGGGATGTGTTGTAGCATCCTGTGTTTTTAAAATAAAAATAAACAGCTTGTTGGTTTATAAAATTTATGTTTCGAGTTGGTTAAAACGGATGTTACGACTATGTATACAAGGGCTTAAGCAATTTAAAACAACTAAGATCAGGGGATTATAAATGATAATCTGCCAAACTTTTACATACAACCATATGACAGATGCCGTACGAGACGTATAATCACAACCACAACCAATTTCCTCCAAAAACTACTCATAAATAAGCTTCAAAACCGATTCTAATACATTGTGTGAGTTTTTGGAGAGTTAAGGTAAACAAGGAAAGTGTTTGGAAAATATATAGCAACCCAAAGTGGTTTGGTAGCTTTATGCCCGTTTCAACGGTAAATCTATTTGCAATACAAACATGAGAGTTTCTTCATTATTCAAAGGGAGAATAAAACCAATTATTTATAAACAAATGAAATTTAAAAATGCCTTAAAGATAAGATGTTTATAAATCTTTAGCATAAACACTATTAACTAACGTAAATAAAATAATAAGGTGTGATTGATTTATAGGCAATGAGAAGAAGGGGTGGATGAATAAATAGGGATGGACAAGAATATATGTTTGGTTACACGAAACCCTAAAAAAATGCATTGTTTCATTAGATTCTTGGATTGTATGTGAAGCAACTTATTCTTTAGTTAGCTTTACTCCATTTGCATAACCATTTTTTTTTGTTTTGTTTTATGAATAACAATTCTGTAATAATAAAAGAATGAATGATTTGAGAGTTTATTAACTCTACTTGGGAAGAATAAAACAATGTATGGAATGAAAGTATATGCAATGTAAGCTGTGACATATAAAAGGATTGCACGTTCAAATGTTTGTTTTTATCATTCTAAATTACAAAATAGTTTAGATAGTATATAATTTTTTATATTAGGTGATCAACAGAAAATCATGAATTTGACATGTTTACAATAAAGCCGGAAATAAAATAAAGTATAAAAATGATCGCTTTAATAGGTTTAATTAAAGAAAATTAGGTCCTTTGCAGCAAGGTTTCATTTTGTCGGAGGCTTTTTACTATGTATGTGAATAGTGTGTGTTGAATGAAGAACCAATTTTAAGTAGAGAACACTGAGAACTACTTTCTACCACATATTTTTCATGGTGATTCTTTGAATATTAGTTTTCATTGGTATATTAGAGAGGGGGCCATAGGTACAAACCTAAGCATAAGAGTAAGTTGTTTAGGTAATTTGTTTAAATTAGAGTAACATTTGCCATTCAAAATAAAGACATTTTATTTGATACTTGGAGTAACCAAATAGAAAGCAACCCAAAGGTGCTTGGTAGCTTTATGCCCTTTTTAACAATAAATATATTTGCAATACAAAATGAGAGTTTCTTCATTATTCAAAGGGAGAACAAAACTATATATTATATGCAAATGAAATTTAAAGATGACTTAAAGGTAAGATTTTTAAAATTCTTTAACATAAACACAGTACTAAGTGATGTAAATAAAATACTAAGGTGTGATTGATGTATAGGCAATGAAAAAGAGAAGAGGATGGAGGAATAAATTGGAATGGGCAAGAATATCTTTGGTTGCACGTAAAGAACTTCCTAAAAAGAAAAAAAAAGGCATTGTTCCATTCTATTCCTAGATTAATTAGATGTGAAGTAACTTAATTTTTTTTTGTTTTATGAACATTGAAAAACAATTATGTAGTAATAGTAGAATGAATCATTTGAGAGTGTATTCACTCTACTTGGGAAGAATAAAACAATGTATTGAATGAAAGTATTTGTAATGCAAGTGACATAAAAATGATTACAAGTTCGAATGTGCATTTTTATTATCAACGTCTTCCAAATCACAAAATAGTTTAGATGGTATATAAAAGACATTTTTTTAAAGGTGATTAACAGAAAATCATGGATTTGACATGTTTTTGTTATTAACCAAAATTATCTAAACCAGACTAAAAACCAATAATAACCATATAAACCAAACCAAGTAACCGATTGGTTAATAAGATTGATTAACCGATGACTTCGATTTCAGTTTCGGTTGAGGCTAATAACCAAACTATACACACCCTTAGAAGTGTTGGTGCTCCCCGATGCATCGCGCGGGCACCCTACTAGTTTAATAAATAATTGAGAACTAAGAAAATTAAAATTTAATATTATTTAACCATGGAGGAAAAAACATTTATTATTATTATTTTATAGGAGAGAGAAACGTAAAACTTATCATATTGTATTATATATACACACATTTAGTTACAGATAAACAAAAGAAAAAATAGTGCTAAAGATTTTTAGCTATTATATAGACTAAAATTATATGTATGTAATTACAATACAATGCATGCTAATCACTTAAGTCGACGTTTATATGGTGTGTGCCGGTACTTGCCAACGAAGGTAGCATTGTTTAGATTGCAGCTGATTTCAACAATTTAGTATTTTGGTCTGTTGTTTTCCGTTCAAAAGAAAGACATTTTTATTCGATAGTTGGAGTAACCAAATAGAAAACAACCTAGAGTGATTTGGTAGCTTTATGCCCTTTTTTAACAATAAATCTATTTGCAATACAAACATAAGTGTTTCTTCATTATTGAAAGGGAGAACAAAACCATTTAAGTATATGTAAATGAAATTTAAAAATGCCTTAAAGGTTAGATTTTTATAATTCTTTAACATAAAAATTATTAAGTGATGTAAATAAAATAATAAAATGTGATTGAAGTATAGGCAAATGAAGAAGAGAAGAGAATGGATGAATAAATAGGAAGGGACAAAGCCACTTGGGTTGTAGCCCAGTGGTAAGAGGCAAAACCTCTTTGGGGAATGACTCAGGTTCAAATCCTGGGCAAGGTGAAAAATAGGAAGAGAAATTAGCTGTTAAAAAAATAGGAAGGGACAAGAATGTCTTTGGTTACATGTAAAGAATTTCCTAAAAAGAAAAAATAACATCGTTCCATTCGATTCATGGATTAATTGGATGTGAAGCAACTTATATTTTTTTGTTTTATGAACATTGAACAACAATTCCATACTAATGAATGATTTGAGAGTTTACTCACTCTACCTGGAAGAATAAAATAATGTATGGAAATGAAAGTATCCGCAACGCAAGCACATAAAAATGATTACAAGTTCGAATGTGTTTTTTTATCATTAACGTCTTCCAAATCACAAAATAGTTTAGATATTATATAAAAACCATTTTTTATATTAGGTGATTAACAGAAAATCATAGATTCGACATGTTTAAAAAAAAGCCGGAAATAAAATAAAATATGAAAATGACCGGATTTAGTAAGTTTAATTAAAGAAAATTAGGTCGTTTGCCACAACATCTCGTTTTGTCAGAGGCCTTTTACTATGTATGTGAATAGTGTGTGTTGAATGAAGAACCAATTTTAAGTAAACATATTTCTTTAAAGAATAAACTTTAATGTATTATTTACTTGTTATGACGTTTTGCTTTGTTTATATATTTAGTAATACTAGTGTGTTTGACGGGCGCGCGCTCATTCTGTCGGCGCACGATGCAGCGTGCTAA
>CM063523.1:44979215-45266715 GCA_032199755.1 Ambrosia artemisiifolia
TGGCCAAGTAGAAGTTACCAATAGAGCTATAAAAAGGGTCCTTGAAAGGACTGTTGGGACGGATATAAAAGATTGGGCCGATCGTCTCGATGATGCACTATGAGAAATACGTACCTCATACAAGACACCGATTGGTATCACCCCGTATAGGCTTGTATACGAGAAAGCTTGTTATTTGCCAATAGAAATGGAGCACAAGGCATATTGGGCACTTAAAGCGGCAAATTATGATCCTGAAGACGTCAAGCAAAACTGACTTTTTCAGCTTCATGAATTAGAAGAACTCTGCCGACAAGCTTATGACAACTCCATCATTTACAAAGAAAAGACCAAGAAATTCCATGACCAAAGACTTAGAAAAGGGATAGTTTCAAGAAGGGCAAAAAGTCTTACTATACAGTTCGAGACTCAAGATGTTTCCTGGGAAGTCGAGGTTAAGATGGATTGGGCCGTACATTACAAAGAAGAATTATTCATATGGAGCAGTAGAGTTAGAGACGGCTGCGGGAGCACTATTCAAAGTTAATGGCCATAGAATTAAGCCGTACTTTTAATATTTGGTCAATGAGGAAGTTGATGATATGCAAACACGCCTATGACTGACACGTGTGACATATAAGGGTTCTAGCATAGCCCGTGCACTGATATGATTCCCTAACTGATGAAACTCGCAAAAATATGATAGTGTATAGTTAGTTGATTTCCTGCATTTTAATTTCTGTTTGATTATCTTGAAAAACCCAAAAAGATTTTTCTTTTGTCTTTATTTTTGATTGATCGATGTTGGAATACAAGTATTCTTCAATTGGAATCTCAGATCCGAAGCCGAAACACAAATAAAGTCTAAATTTTACAAAATTCAAGGGTCAAATATCACTTTCATGGTCACAAATTGTCAATCGTGAGAGTTTAGGGTGAAATTTGAAAAGATCTAAATGTTCAGGGGGAGAATGATTCATTTCTCCAAATGATGTCACAATGGACAAATTTTGAAAGTTCATCAAATGATAAACTTCAAGAATTTGATTGAGTCCGGATTATTTGTCTTATCTAATACAAATTGTAGTTTGTCAACGTGCACGGACGTGCTCATCATTTGGCACGACCGTGCTCCCTTCAAACGTGCACCACAAAGCTCAAGCAGACCAAGACTGACAAGCAGTTACGCTACGTGGACAAGCACGTCTGTGACCACCTTGAAGCAACTAATCAATTTTTGTTTTTGTTTTCTTAACGAAGGGCGTTAAACCACCCCATAGATATTAAAGGGGGGCGTCATTGTTACCCCATAGCTTACGTGTCAGATGTATTGCCTACGTGGTGCTTTAAAGCTTAGGGGGCTTTATTCCAACCGCACAACCTAAGTATGCATGATATCTTAAATAATTGAAATCACTGCAATTACTAAATCTTAAAGCAATTTTATAAAATCAAACTTTAGAAAGTAGATTACACTCAACTTATTTTCAAACTACTGGTATGAAACTCGTGAGTTATGACTGTCCGGAAACTCGATCAATTAAACGGAAGAACTGTTTAAAAATTATTAGAAAGAACTGTTTAAAATTTATTAGAAATTGTTTAGTTAGATTCAAGTTAAATAATAAAAGAAACTTGCAACCTCCATTTCACTAAGGGGCTGTTTAGTAAGCCTCTTAATAAGGCTCTGAACTATTCAGCGCTGAATGATTCAACATTCAGCGCGTTTGTTTCAGTTTCTGAATGGAATGGTTAAGATTGAACCATTAAAATTCGGGATGTTGCTGAACCATTAAGCACTGAACCATTAAACACAGAATTCAATGCGTACAAGAATCGTACTCACGTAGTGAGCATTTTATTCACATATATGGCAATTACTAATTCATGTTTATAAATCCATAAAGTCTAGGAAACCAATTTCATAACTTATCTAGAGACGCAAAAACATGGAGATCAATATGAATATGTGGTGTTTATTTCAGTGAAGGTGATTTCAAGGATATTAAGGGTCTTTATAATCACAAGATCAATTGTTGTTAATCGATGGTTCATATCGTTATCATGCGAGTATGTGCAACAATATCAACATATCGTAAGGTCAAAGCATGTCTGGTCTTAATTCATGGACACAAGTTTTCATGACACCAAACATTGAACGGTGGGACATAATTAGCCTACTATGCTTGTTTGCAATACATGTTTTTTTCAGATAGAGAATGGTGGCGGGGGAGATTAGAAGTAATCACTTTATTAGACCATGTGTAGTAGGGGTGTAAACGAGTCGAGCCGAGCCCGATCCTGACTGGGCTCGGCTCGGGCTCGTTATGGTTTTGTGAAGCTCGAGCTCGAGCTCGGCTCGGTTCGAGCCTACAATCTTGAGCTTGAGCTCGGCTCGCTAGCAAAATCCAAAGCTCGAGCTCGGCTCGGCTCGGCTCGTGGTGATTTGAGAATCTCAAACGAGCTCAAAAGCTCGGCTCGAGCTCGCAAAAGCTCGGCTATAACTTAGGCTCGCGAGCCCAATCGTTAAGGCTCGATTAGGCTCGCGAGCCCAATCGAGCTTTGTATCTAGGGCTCGAGCTCGGGCTCGATAACTAAACGAGCCATATTTCAGGCTCGGGCTCGGGCTTGGGCTCGTTAAGGCTCGGCTCGTTTGAGCTTTTTACCAAGCCGATCCCGTGCCGCTACGTGTCATTTACACCCCTAATGTGTAGTGGAGGTGTTATATGGGAGCTTTATGGATTAGAATATTAATAAAGTGAGATGTGACGCTTTACATATATAGAAATGTGTGTAATGGTAGGGGCTTTATAGGTGTTGAAGTTGATTTTGATTGGATGTAGAAGAAGGTGGGCGTATAAGTTATTGTTGATTGGAGGGGTGGGTGGGGTTCCGTGCGCTATGGGGGTGGGTTGCGCCCCCCATTGAGCCCAATACACATGCACTTAGGTACTTGTCAATATAAGCCGCTACAATCAACTAGTAAAGTGCTTACTTTTAGTTTGCTCCAACCGCCACCTCTTTAACACTTGCAATAAATTAGTTGCTTTTTGTGCTTAGGGTGTAAATGACACGTAGCGGCTCGGTAAAAAGCTCGAACGAGCCGAGCCTTAACGAGCCTTAACGAGCCCGAGCCTGAAATGTGGCTCGTTTAGTTATCGAGCCCGAGCTCGAGCCCTAGATACAAAGCTCGATTGGGCTCGCGAGCCTAATCGAGCCTTAACGAGCTAGAGCCCGAACCCGAGCCCGAGCCTAAGTTACATCCGAGCCTAAGTTATAGCCTTAACGATTGGGCTCGCGATCCTAAGTTATAGCCGAGCTTTTGCGAGCTCGAGCCGAGCTTTTGAGCTCGTTTGAGATTCTCAAATCACCTCGAGCCGAGCCGAGCTCGAGCTTTGGATTTTGCTAGCGAGCCGAGCTCGAGCTCAAGATTGTAGGCTCGAACCGAGCCGAGCTCGAGCTTCACAAAACCTTAAGGAGCCCGAGCCAAGCCCAGTCAGGCTCTGGCTCGGCTCGACTCGTTTACACCCCTACTTGTGCTACCAAGTACATATTAGTTTTGCTAAACTGGTTGCTAAGTGAATAAGGCGAGTAACATAAGATGATGATGTTCAACCTTCAAAAACATGTTAATGTTAACATGAACTATTGTTAATGTCTTCACAGAAAGGTAGTTTAAGTGCCAATCACTTTCTGGTGGAGTGGCGGCCTCATGACCTTCCAATGTGGAGGTTATGGGTTGGAATCTCATCTAGAGCAAATTAATTCTAGGTTGAGCATCACAGCGAGCTTCAGGCGGTGAGTTTCCTTTAGAATGGTGGCGAATTGGGTCACCAACGTCGTCTGCGTTTGCAGGCGTGAATGACCTTTTGCCATTGTGTTTATTCGAGTGACCGGACTTTCGTTGGTCATTCAAAAAAAGAAAAAGAAAAAGAAAGGCAGTTTAAGTGAGAGTTGTAATCGCACTTCATAACAACTAAGTTTAATTATGATGAAAATAATATGCTATTTAATGCTTAATATTTTTTGGTGCAAAAACGTGTATGTTCCGGACACGCTAACCGGCCCACGCCAGACCGCCCCAGGCTCAATAGTGAGAGGTAAATCAGCCTAACTCAGCAGCAAGGCGAGACGCTTGGGAACAGATTCGAACCCGGTCCGCTTTGGTGCAAGCTGAACGCCCTTTAAACCAACTGAGCTATACGGCGGGGTCATTTTTTGGTGCAAAAACGTGTTATGCTGTGGTGGTTTATTTGATATCTATTAACATTGCAAACTTTGTTTTCTGAACGATCTATATATATGTTTCTCATTTATCATAATAATTTATTCTACACGATTTAAAGGCGATACATGAATTTGGTCTCATGTATGAGCTTTGTCACTGTAATTCCCGTATACCATATGATAATTGCACGTATCCAAGTGGAAACCAGTGGTGGATCCATGAATTATTTCCAATGGGTTCATTTCGTAGATTTTTACTAATTTTTCAAAATTTTCCATTAAATTTTCAATTTTTTCAAAACCCACGAGCACTACTAGAAAACTACCAGGTTTTCGACAACTAAATTTGTCGGAAATCTGTCAAAAATGGTCATTATCGACAAATTTACCACCAAACAATTTTTGGGAAAAAAACTTGTCGGTATTCCGGCTAGCGAAAAACTACCACAAAATCTTCGGCAATACTCCGACAAACTAATATTTATTAATTTACTTATATAAACAAACAAAGAAATAACAATTATTAAAAAATATGTTTTTTGTCGAAAACGTCTTTAAACTTGCGTTGAAATTGCGATAAATTATTATTTTGTGGCTTATTTGTCAAAAAGTTGAGGGATGAAGCATAGTTTCTACTTTTTGTCGGAAATTAGCAGTAAACTTGTCGCAAATGAATTTTGTGAGAAATTTGTCGAATGTTTTTGTAGAAAACTAACCCTTTTTCTAGTAGTGGAGGTTTCCAGAAACCAGAGACCCCTGGATCCGCCACCGGTGGAAACATACTATACTATTGTTAAATAGGTCGATTTCAAAAGAGTTAAATTGCATGACATCACTTATGACGTGAATGTTCAAGTAACTATATCTATGTTACATTATAAAGAGTGAGCAATGGGTAAAAAGGTCCAAAATGTCAAAGTTAAGGTGGCAACTTAAAAGTCATAAGTGTAATTCTCTAAACTTGACCACTTTTCTTCCTTTTATGCCCTTATCAATGCATTAAGATGTTTGTACCATGTGATGCATTAAGATGCTTGTACCATGTGCTTTTAACAATTTTGACATCAATTATATTACCAAAATCACTAATAATATCCCATAAGTCACCATAATCACTAATAATATCTCATTATGTTGTGACTTTCCACATGTATAACTCTTATCTCTTTATTTAATTATATATTAATGTAAGTGCCTATATATAGTGAAATTTGTATATGATGTTGAGATCAATGAATAAGAATTCTACATTCTCTTTTCTCTCTATAATCTACAATCCTTTTTTGTTACACTTTGTTAGTTGCTAATTGGTTCTTGTTATACAACACGTTATCAGCACGAATGCTTTTAAAGTTGGATCATGTTATCATAAGTCTAAGTATCACTGTTGGATCCGTTTCTTTTTAAATCGACTTTCAAGGAACCTGGAATCCATCAATGTCACATTAACAAGTTTTGTTCGAAAGTCTTACATGGACAAAGATCAAGGTATGATTAATTCAATTTCTCTTTAGTCTCAATTTCTATCAATTCTTATTTGTTAGGTTGGGTAAGAAATTCTAATATGAGACTTGGTAAGAAAAACTAAATAATATATCTTATAGATATCCAACAGATTATAATTAATTTGATATAGAAATGTATTATCCAAAGTCCATTTTGTTATTATCATGCAATGTATTTTGATTTAGTAATATAACTTAAATTCTATTAAAGTTGACACATAAAAGTCACGAGAGTGATTAATTATTATGAAATTACTCATGATTAACCTTAATGTAAAATATTTTTTATTTATTATGTAATTAATTGAACTAAGAAAAGGGTTATCTATACTACATTATAAAGGAGGAGACATGAGTAAATATGTCCAAATTGTCCAAAGTTAAGATGACATATGAAGAGTTCCTTTCTTCACACCTAAGATATCATGAAAATTCTTCCAATACTACCCCTATTTGCAAAAGCAACTTGTATACTTTTTGTGATATTGAATGGAATGGTTAAATGCACATTTGCTATGAATGTAGAAAAACTCTAAAGGTTGGATAAAAAAAATATATTTTCTTTTCAAAGCTTAAACAATGAAGAGAAATAGATTACTTTCATATAAATCGTATTATATTCAAAGACAATTTCATATATATCGTTTTGCATTCAAAGACAATGGAAGGAAGACAGTATATCTGTACACTTTTCCTACAACTAGGTGGGCTAACACGACTACGCTTGTGCATTGTTTAAAAAAAATATACTTATTTTAATTGTCCCGCAGCAATGCGCGGGTTTCCCACTAGTATTCACATAAAGTGAAAATTATAGTAACTATATATTTCCATGTGTTGGATATGACTTAAATGTTAACAGGACTTAATGCTATGACGGCACTTTGAAAAGATAATATGAATAAAATCAAACAATTATGTTTTATAAAAAGGGATGTCACACATAGTGTTTCAATTCGATGCATTTAAGTTATTTTGTGCAATAAGACCATTCTCACTACAAGAGGCATATATGAACATACTCGCTCCTGTTACTCGTATCACATCAGCTTGCCAAACATTTATTTTAGGGAAAATGACCAATATAGCCCGTTGACCGAGCCTTTTGCAAAAATAAACCTTGCACCCCCCTTAGGAGAGACGGGACACGGCTCCCAATGAGCCTGAACCGTCTCCCAAGGGGGCTTCCCGTTTCAGCCAACAGACGACCGCCACGTGGCGTTGTTGATCCCGAGGCTGAACCGTCTCTCTCCCCAGACGGTTCACACTTCCCCATGCCGTCTCAAGCCGTCTCGGGAACCGTCTGAACCGTCTGAAAATTGTATATAAATACCGGATTTCATTTAACAAATTTTGCACCAACCACCCTCTCCAAACCTTTCATCTTCCAAAATGTTTTTTGGTTTGCCAACCGAAGCCTACCGGCTTACGAAAATAATGTCCGATTACTTGGATTGTTGTTTCATCTGCGTACGACTACTTGGATTGTTGTTGCATCTGCGCGTGGGTTAACCCGTGTAATTTGCATCTACAATGTGGTAGTCTATTTTATTTGCAAGAAGAGTTCTTTGTCTATGTAGCGCACATACACCATTCAAACAAAGTTCTTAGTTCTTAGCAAGTAAATTTAGGAAGTTTGTTGTAATAGTATAGTTTGGGAAGTTTGTTGTAATAGTATAGTTTGTTTATTGTTATTGTAATAGTATAGTTTGTTTATTGTTATTGTAATAGTATAGTTTGTTTATTGTTTTTGTAATAATATTGTTATTGTAATATTAACGAAATATTTACTTTTATATAAAAAAACACTAAAAAAAACATAAATAAACATTAATAAAAAAAACATAAAAAGCATAAATAAAATTCTATTACAAATAAACTAATTAAGATAATCCCTCATCATTTGCCAGGCGGACAAATGTTTAAATTCTTTGCCCTCCCCGTTTTTATACTGTCTTTTGGAGTGCCGAATTGACGTGTCTTCGGGAAAGCCATGGGGTACCAACTGAAATGTCGCGTTGTGGTACGAGTTGAAGATTTGACATTTCGTTGTCAAATCATTCAATTTCCGGCTAAGAGAGTCCGTTGTCCGGTCAGACCCTCCAACCAGCCGGTTATACTCGTGTTGGATACGAAACCATTTGTTCGTTTGGTGGGTGCTCTTTTCAACGTGGCGCCAAGCTGATACAAGTGCAATCTCTTGTTCTTCTGTCCATCTTTGGGGTGCCATTTCTGTTAGACGGTGGTGGTGGACGGTGTGGTTGTGTGGTGGTGCTGCTACTGTTAGACGGTGGTGGTGGTGGTTTGGATAGTGCTGCTACTGTTAGACGGTGGTGGTGGTTTGGATGTTCTGACGGGAGACGGGAGACGGTATTTATAGGTGGTGACCTGGACAACCGAAGCGTCGGTCGAACCATCGGGACTCACCGGAGACGACGTCTCGGGAGACGGCGAGTCACCATTGTAAAATGTGACCCGGCTTCAGACGGTTCCCGAAAGACCCGAAAGCCGGTTCCCGAAACACTTTGAGCCGGTTCAGACGGTTCCCAAGACGGCTTGAGACGGCAGGGACAGCCTCGGGATCAACAACGCCACGTGGCGGTCGTCTGTTGGCTGAAACGGGAAGCCCCCTTGGGAGACGGTTCAGGCTCATTGGGAGCCGTGTCCCGTCTCTCCTAAGGGGGGTGCAAGGTTTATTTTTGCAAATGGCCCGGTCAACGGGCTATATCGGTCATTTTCCCTTTATTTTAGCTTATCTCTCCTCCTACCCGCCCTTTCTTTCTTTCTCTCTTAAAATAGCCTAAATACAATGCACTTACCCACACACATCACCCCAAATTCCAATTTCCTTCAATGCGATCCTTCCTAAAAATTTACAAAATTATCTAAACTAGTTATATACAAAGCGGCGCGTTGCGCCTAATGAAAACAACATTCTAAGCTGATCCACCATATAGAATCCAGTAATTTTCTTCGCCTGATGTCGAGAATAACTCGACGCCGTTCCCCATCCACCACCAACCTCTACCTATAGATCCAAATATCTTCTACCACAACATAGAGCTGGATCGTGATAACATTTTGAAGGTTTCACTGCCACTCTGATCTCTATTTACGTATCCATATAAGTTTGACTGGATTATAGAAGTTGGATCTGCATGCATAAATGATGACTTGATGAGTGGCAAATAAATTCTTACATAGGCCTGCACAATAACACAAAGCAATAACGATGAAACCATCTTTAAAAGGCTGGTGATCATCCACCGGTAATCAACGATGTAGAAATGGTCATATAATTTGCAAACACCGGTGGGTGAAACGGGAACTATCAAAGATCAAGGTCGTATATAATTAAGTCAGTTGAATGTGAGAAACATGGCTGCATTTATGTGGTGTTTGATAAACATTCAACATCAACAAAAAACTGTTAAACATTAAGTTTAACATTAAAGAATGAAAACTTGCTGCTATAATAAGATTCACAACTACCATCAGACGTCTAGACGTGCAGCCAATTACTAATAAATGTCAGACTTTGAGAATGAGCCTTAAAGATATGATTTCATCAAAACGTAGCGTAATTGTAAAGTTGGTCATATAGTTGATAACATGTAGTTTTGTAAGCAGTTCTAAATGCTAATTGTGATAAGATAATATGCAAACGTTTATACTCATCTCTATGCTTAAGAGCGAGCTTCCTTTTGGTTTCGCTTTGTTTTCGATCTGTATTTCATGAATTTGTAAAGGGTTGGAGAGGTACCATATCTGCTATTATGCATGTCCATGTTGTTGTCTTCATCTTCTATGAAAAGTGCAGCCTGCGTCATGTGATAAGGAACACCGAAATTCATAAATAGGATGTGGTTGTAGTTGTGTAAAATGGTTGATGAGGCTGTAGTTGTGACATTCTTGTGAAAATAAATGGTCAAATGAGCAACTAAACTAAAATAACAGAAAGTAATTACCTTTAACCTTCTTTCTTCTACCTCAACATTAGTCATTCAATAAAAACCATAATGCTCTTTGCTTATATTATACTGCAACAATCAGCTGTTAATAATATAAGATTCTATTCATATCAGCAAAATAAACATCATTTATGAATCCAAGCAAAATTTGGCCAATATGCATTTTTTTTACCGTGGCCAGAACAGGTAGCGAATTGAACCGTGTAAATGCAGGTTGTCCATGTAAAAAAATGTTGTGACTGCAAATACTACTTTTAACATAACATTGTTACCTGTAGGCAAGAACGCATAATTGTATAGTCAGAAATTAGGCTCAGGGTAGTAAGTAGGTTGTGGTTGAAAATATTAGTTTGACCATAACAGTTGCCAGCCAATACAACGATCCATTTTTAGTTTTATCATCATTGCATATAAGCATTAACATCTTCGTCTATACCTGTATTGAACCTCTGAACCATTAGTAGCATTAAGTGACGCAACCTTCTAGGACCGCACCTACCCAGCAAGTATAAAACAGCTTTGTTTCATCAAAAAGTTTATCAATATGCTTGAAGGATGATTTGGTAATTACCTGTGCAATCTCAAAGCCAGCACCCTCGCCCAAGAGTATATTCTTAGCTGGAGCACGATAGCGAGATCTGTAAGCAGCTGCACCTGAATTAATAAAGAAGAAAAATACAGATCTGTAACCATACGAAGCAAATCTTATTTATAAATAAACATCTAATAATCAGATTTTAAAGGTTCTTCAAAATAGCTTCCTTATATACATATGCAAGATTCAGATATAAATATATCTCATTAGTGATCTTGTAACTCCAATCCATATTAATTATAAAACACTAAATATAACTAAATAGTAAATAACCGTGGGTTGTTTGTTAAATAATAAGTAATAACACCTTGTTGATTACCATTCGATTAGACAAAAATCATTAAAAAATAATCTTCTTTTTTCCATAAAAGACAGAACTCGGAAGATGAGCATATAACTTTCAGCACTGAGGTCTAAAGTCTAAACGCTTATACAGTTACACTAATGTATGTAAATGTGATTTTTTTTACCAAAAGCTTGAATCCAAATTTTCAAATTCAACCATACATATAATACCCAAACCTATTGAGTAACCAATGGTTCGCTTATGGTTTTGTAAATAACCGACTATTGTAGTTCGTTCCGGTTATACGTAACAATTTAAACCCACACACATATATCTTAGATGTCCGTATATAAACACAAAGTCACACACATACGGATAGCCATAACATACAAACCAAAAACCTATTAACCAAAACAAAAATCAATTCAACCGAAGCTAACCGCCAAACCTGGTTTGCGTGAGCGAAAATTAAAATAACCGGCATATAAAAATTGTTAAACAGTGATAACATCCCGGTAACATCCAGTAAAAACATTCCGTCAGTAGCTAAAATTCTTTTTATCTAATAAAGCATTCATTTGGGCTTTTAATAAATATTGACACCACAAACCACTTATAACTCAAATCAAGCTTGCCCTCCAAAAGCAGCCTACAACTACTTAAGTCTAATTATGAAAACATGACAGAGCACTGGAAATAAAAAGATATTCTTAATCATAGTTCAATTGCGTGCGAACAGAATAAAGTATCCATGTAGACCAAATTTGTTTGATAAAAAACCTAAATTAACAATTGATGTTGAAGTTAACATGACGTTGACATCACAATAAAAAATACATACAGAAGCAACCAAAGTTGCGTAGACCTAGCAACAACAGTAATATCCATTTAAGTCCAACGAAGAAAAGTGGCAGCAGCACTAAACACCCAGCCATTTCAAACCTCCGTTCTCAAATATAACTATCAATATTAGAAACCTTTTCTTCTACTTTTTTATACTGAACCATAAAGCCATATAAAAAAATACAGCAAACCAAATATGAATGATACATTTAATCATTCCCATCCTGAGTTTTAATCATGAACTGTACCTTACTCCAACTCTAAAGCTGCATCTGTATATGTAATTAAAGGAGTTTGGCGGAAACCCATGTGAGGGTATAAGTAATCTTGTAGCTTAAAGTCTTGTAAATGTATACTACCGCCCTAAATATTTCGAGCAGTGTATCATACACTTTATCGCGATCCGAGCTAAATTTCCATGGATTATACCCAGATATCAAATAACATTTCAACTTATTAATTCATATGATTGAAAGACAATAAGTGTATGCGTTACAAACGTAGAATAAACAATGAATACACGCTGAAAAACGCTTACCAGGCATTTGCCGAAGCGAACACAATTTTGTTACCGTTAGAAGTCAACAAAATCATAATAAACCGGCAGGGCAACAGCAACACCCTGTCAAAGTTACACAATTGATTAAAGTGCAAGAACATATAAACTAATGGTATACAAATTTACCTCTGTAATGTTTTCCAAAGTTATGGCTACGGGCAAATTAAGGCGAAAACGAAGAACCTAATGTCAAACATCATATATAGCCTCATGAGTCTTACCGGATTAATAATTCCTTGAACATAAGCACTCATGTGCTTAAGAACAGACATGCTCAACCACTTTTAGTATGGAATATTAACAAAAAAAAAAAAATTATACCACTACAATCCTTTATATGTTCTATCCTAGTGGGTTAAGAATAATCATGTAAACCTACAAATTTGGCCACATTTCTGGAGTCCCATAATTCATCTAACTAATTACTGACCTATTGATAAACATACCCGCAAAAAATGGAAACATAAATTTTAAATTCAAGCCAACATCTGTCGTTTTCTTTGTTAGGTTTTACCAAAGAGATCCCTAATAAAACAAATACTCAATTCATTGAAAAGAAATAACTTGATTCAAAGATTGTAACCTAGTCTTACTAAACAGATAATAATTCAGACTAAAAAAACAATCAACAAAATATTAAAAAAATGGATCCAGTTTACTACCAATCAAAACTATAGCTTTTATCATATCAAAGAAACTATATTGACAGAATATGATTGCATTCATAATATTTTAGAAAATTAAAAAGAATTAATTAAGAGATAAAGTAGGTTACTTGGAAGAGCCAAAGCATTAATACGAAGGTTTGAGATGGTGGTTAGAGTAACAGCATCAGAACCCACCTCCATCATCACAGTTGCCTCCATCATTTTTTGGTTATTTTTTTAGTCTTTAAAAGTCTGCAAAGAAGAAGACGACGATCACGGAACCTTAAAATCCACCATCGACAACTTTGTTATTCACCATCATCATTGTGACCCTTCCCGTGACGTCACCACAATCCCAGCTGTTACCGGAAACCACCTATGATTCCCCCAAACATCACCACCGTTAGGTGGGTGGCCACTCCCGTCGTCACTTTCTCCCTCTTTCCGATTTATCTCTCTCCATCTCTTTGGTATCTCTCTCGAAGTTCTGAAAATAGAAAATAAAGAGATATCTCAGATCTAGATCCCCATCCCCACCTCTCTTTGTGTGTGATACGCGTGTTTGTTTGACAGGGAGAAAAGGGCAAGGTGGAAGACGCGTGTACATATAATAAGGACGGGATAGATAAGCCAATAGGATAAAGCCACAATCAAAATCAGTACAGGGGAAAACAAAAATAATGGGGTTAAAAATGGATGGTCAGAATCGAACCCGGGTATCATAGGAGCCAAACAAACGCATAAACCGCTGAACCAGGACCTACGAATTATATGATAAACCCATAACATAATATATATAAACACTTGCAAAAGTGTGGAAATATCAAACACTGTTCAAATCAGTTGTATTATTATTAGTATATAATGCATTTCCTACATCCACCAGAGATGGTCTAAAAAGACATATTAGAACATTAACAAGTAAATTAACTAAAAAGCGATATTTTTTCTAAAACATGCCAAATTAACGATCTCTCATGTTAGGTTAACAAATCAATTTTACTTCACCGACGTATAATTTGCTTCATCAATATGGTATTAAATTTGTCATCCGGATAGATTTTATAATCAGATAAATCGAGCTAGAATTTGTTTTTTTCTTTTAATTTAAAAACCGAATATGACTATAGAGAATCAGTTTTTGAACGTAACCAAACATCCGAGATGTCTTGTCCTTTTCGCTATTGTAACTTGAGATGACATTTGTGAAGAATGTTAACGTTAGAGATTGGTAACTGCACAACATGTTATGCAGGAAACATGAATCTGTGAAAGAGATTTCATTGGATTTAAAAGCTCTTGGCTGTGTTCTCATCTCTCCTTTATGATGAATAAAGGCATGGTTTTGGTTGGATTTAATAAAGTTAAATATGAGTAAAAGTGTCCTTCACATAAAGCAAAAGGAAGATAAAGTGTTTCCATCCATGGATGGACTAAGAAAGACATAATTGGAAGTTACTGCTTTATTTTATAATGTCTTTATCTCAAAAGACCTTGTTATATTCTAGGGTTTTGTTGGCTCATAACGTCTATGACATTGACAAGTTGACAACTATCTTTGACTTGGTTCAAGTTGTGTAGCACGAAGAGACAAGGTTAACGGTGAATTCTGAATTTGTAAGGACTAGGTTTCATTATCTAATAAAATATATGTTACATTTGATTCATTGTCAAGTTACTTAAGAGTCAAATAATCAATTTTCATATCAGCTGTAGTACGTGCTAAAACTGAGTATTTAAAAAGGAAACATGATTGAGTTTCATTATAATTATGAGTATATCTGAAACTTATGCCCATGTTTGTCTAAATTATAGAAGTTATACATATTTACTTCTTTAAAAAGTTCCTGATATATAAACTTTTATTCCATGTCACCAAACTTCTCACATTTCTTTCCCACGAAAACTCAATCTATGAACGTCATCTCTTGTAACTAGTGACGTATCTCAAACTTTTTTACTGCTGTTATCATGTTTTAGACTTTTAGTCTTCATATTTTCAAAGACTACTATTATTATTATTATTATTATTATTATTATTATTATTATTATTATTATTATTATTATTATTATTATTATTATTTTGCTGTGGCTGGTTTTCGAAACTAACCAAAACTTCAATTATAATGTACACTTAGGATCATGAAATAGACAAAAACCTAATTAAAACAGCTTCAAAATCTTAACATCTCTCTATCTTTTGGGGCCAAGGCGTTTTTGAGTATTTATGTACCATATCCGAGTCATTAAAAAATATGTTCCTAAGGTTTTAACGAATTAAATAATCTAAACTAAATGAAAATTCAAAGCTATAACAATTACTCAATTATTATAATTAAGAATTAATATTAGGGCTCAATTACAGCTACTTCAACAAAACCTCCAATTATAAATTTGAAAAAATTACCTAATTAAGTAATTACACATAATTTTAAGGCACAACAAGACACCTAATTGCAATAATAGTTCATCAATCCGGCAACAAACATATAAAATACACAAAAGCTAAGTACCCAGCAAAGTAAATATGTTATATTGAAAGATTTAAAAAAACATAAAGACGATTTTTATAACTAAAATCTTAAAGTTGTTAGAAAAAAAATTGAAATCTTAAAAATTAAATTTAAAATAAAATTACAATCTAGATGATGATAAACAATTGGACATTCAACTAACAAATTGCAATTTGGAATTTCGACTCTCAATGTTCGTCTTTCATAGGTGTCATCGTCTGAATATAATATCCACTTTTTTGTATTATTATTTTTCCACCGTATGAATATAATATCGATGCTTTTTTATTTATTTATTTTATTTATTAGGAGGGTGTTTGACTCTCCTTATTTCCACCTACTTATGACTTATGACTTTTCCAAAAAGTCAGAAAAGTCATACGTTATTTTAAAAGTATTTTGATGATGGTTTGAAAATGACTTTTTGGGTTTGAATAAGGTGAAAAGGAGATAAGTTAGGAATGCGTGACTTTTTGGAATAGGAGATAAGAAGGTAGAAAAAGAGATAAGTAATACTCCCTCCGTCCCAATTTAAATGTCATAGTTCAAAAAACACACATTTTAAGAAATCTTTTATTTGTATGTGGTAAAATGACAATAATATCCTCAAAAGTGATGATTGTGTTTTGTCTTTTATGGGCAAAATTGGAAATTACATTTCTATTTTTGGAAAGGGACCTTTAATTTGGGACAAACAAAAAAGGAAAGTAGGACATTTAAATTGGGACGGAGGGAGTAAGTTATAAGTTTATCCAAACATTCCCTAGGTTAAATAAGTATTGGGCTAATAAATGTTATGAGCTCTTGAGTAATTAATTTTTAAGTTTTAAACTGATTATTATTGGGCCCAACTTTTAAGTGTAAATGAGTTTTCTATTTTAAAAAAATACACACACACAAATATATAAGAATTTTATAAAAAAATTTGTGCCCCCGATGAAAATGGGCCCAAGCCAGTTGTTCTCCCCGGCTTGGGCCATAGCCGGCCCTGGTCTTATCTATACTACATTATAAAGCATGAGGGATAGATTTCGGTAAAAATTAAGTAATTACAGCATTTTAAACTTATGGTATACAACACTTAATGAACTTAGCTAAGGGGCAAATTAGTCTTTCTGGCATCATAAACATATGCAAATCTTTGTTTTGTAAGTTACATAATAACCTAAGGGTAGATATGAAAATATAAATTAAAAAGTTTGAGTTAATTACACATTATGTTTATTGTCTTCTTTTTATAACTACGACTTGATTTATATAAATCAATCAAGCATTCCAACTTTTCAGTTGGCTCTCCTTATTTCCACCTCCTTATGACTTGTTACTTTTCCAAAAAGTAAATAAGTTAAAAAAAAGTGTTTGGCAAATGAAAAAGGGCTTAATTTTTTTAACTTTTCATTTGCCTATAATAAGTTGTTTTTGAAAAGTAAGGAATGCGTGACTTTTTAAACTTCCTTATATCTACCCCCCTTATATCGTTTTTGGTCATTTTACCTAAATAAGTTAAACCAAACACTTTTTTTACAAAATAACTTATCAACTTATTGTTTTCCCCACCACATAAGCTAATCCAAACACTTTTCTAAAAACTCAATTTTAAAAAGTCATAAGTTAATAAGTCTATCCAAACATGCCCTTACTAATAGATGCTTTAAAACAAAACAAAAAATGATTCCAGCAATGATTTAAGGCAAATAATCATAAATTTTAAGCATTCCAGCATAGTCAGAATAAATCTAATTTCCTACCTTCCATCTTCGTCTGGTCTAGATTGAGAGCCAAATCCTTTTTATTCGATTTTAAGAGGTAATTTCTTCATCAACACTTGATTCCATTGATTGCCTCATTGTTTTTTTCATTTCTTTATTTCGATCGTCATCAGTAGGAAGAAGACAAGGAACGATTTTAAGCCATGACGGACTGTTGATTCCGACAAAGATGAAACGAAACTGTCGCCGCCAACTCCACCGGTGAGGAGTAGAAGGAATAGATGTGGTTTGGTTTTTGGTCCTCAATTTAAAAGGTTAGTATTTTCTTACAGATCATCATCATCATCATCATCATCATCATCATCATCATCGTCGTCGTCATCGTCGTCGTCATTGTCGTCATCATCGTCATCGTCGTCGTCATCGTCGTCATCGTCGTCGTCATCGTCGTCATCGTCGTCATCGTCGTCATCATCGTCATCGTCATCATCGTCATCATCGTCATCATCATCGTCATCATCATCGTCATCGTCGTCATCGTCGTCGTCATCATCGTCATCGTCGTCATCGTCATCATCGTCATCGTCGTCATCGTCGTCATCGTCGTCATCGTCGTCATCGTCATCATCGTCTTCATCGTCATCATCATCATCATATTTCTCTCTATTTCTAGGGTTTTTATTTTCTCATATTTATTCTGATCTTTGTCATGTTATACATCTCTATGTTCTGGATTTGCTTTTAATTGTTGTGATTCGATATGATTTGTTTTAGGCCGATGCACTCCCTGAGAGATTTGATGCCAACAAGAACGAAATGAGTTTCTCTTGCATTCTGTAAAACCCTAATAACTGTTTCTTTTTACATTAAAATATCTTTGATTTGGAAAAAAATGTTATTGTTGTTTTGCAAACAGATATTTCGTATTTTAGGTAGAATGTTGACCGTAAGTTTATTGGTTAAAAACGGCTCTTAGGCGTGCCTTAAGCGCAATGCGCAGGCTTTATCGCTTTTGACTAGGTGATGCGCACAATGTACATAAGTTGCGTTTCTTGTATGGGGAAGGTTTTGTGCATCAGGATGTTGTATGCCATTTACGGTTGTAAATACTCCATCCGTCCCATTTTAAATGTTAAATTTTGTACTTTTTGTTGTCTCAAATTAAATATCCATTTCTAACCAATTTCTAGTTTTGCCCATAAAAGACAAAACACAATCAAAGATTTGAAATAATAACTTGAGGATATTATTGTCATTTTTCAACATACAAACAAAGATTTCTTAATATGTATGTTTGTGGGCCAATGACATCTAAATTGAGACAGATGGAGTATATATTATTTGTATATTAAATAATATATAAAACTTAGTGATAGCTATATTTTGGGTAGACGATGTTAAAAAACCTTGATGAAAAAAATGAAAAATAAGAGAAAGTTATATAAATAAATAAGCCTCGCGTACAGAAAGTGGTGTGTTTTTGTATATTGCGACTTGCGTCAAGAGCCTATCGCCTTGGTGCACCTCACGCTTGTTAAAACCAATTCCCTAATTTGAAAAGCATTCTCTTAAATACATTTAAGTTGTCTGTAGAATGTTTAAATTTGTCATTAACTCTAATCTAGAAATGAGCTACAATGGTTATTGATCTCATTCGCCATCTTTCAACTGCAAATTCTGTTTGGACCTTGTCGCAATAACTGTGAGTGTTTTTCTATGGTTCTATGACTGTTCATGTTACTTCTTAGAATGTTTATGCTAATTTTCAAGTCTTACAAAGTCAAAATGCATATCAACTTTGAAGTTACATGTGTATCTTGACTTCGCAAGCACTGAATGGTGCTTACTTTTAATTGGTTGTTGTAGCACATTGCAACATTTGATGTTATACATCTTATCGCTGGCTAAATTCTGATGGTATTTGCGGTTACAACATTTTAAGCTTATGATACAACACTTAATGAAACTAGCTAAGGGCTGGTTAGAGATGCTATATAGCTTGTATCAATCCATTCATAAGCAAAATAGATGATGTAAATTTATAAATATCATGTTAGATGCAAATAAAGATGGTATATATGTAACCACTAATCTTTACATTTTAATAGCATCAAGCACTCTTACAGAAATGCAGAGCTTATGACTCAGGTTACCACATAACATGTTCTCAGTTTGTCATAAATGGTTGTTTATTCTCTCGACATTTGTGGATATGTATTAATTATAATTGTGGTAGTTATGTATGAAAGTTATTGTTATATTCATAAATATGGTTGAGCAACGTGGTTAATTAAAGTTGCATTTTTATATTATTTAATAAACTATGTTATTTGTAATAGAACCAAAATTTTATACTTTACAAATCTGAAATCAACATGGAGGTATTATAAAGATGTTTTTTCCCACATTTGTACTTTAAAGTTTAGACTTATTGCTTCTCAATCCAAAAATTTAAGTTGTAAATTAAACATGTCCTAATACTTTCTTTTACACGAAGAGATACATACTCTGAAAAAAATTAAGAGAGAAATGAAATAGTTGCATTGTATGTTGGTTGTGGAAAATAGATAATCTCTACTACCTTATTAAGGAGGAGAGATGGGTAATAAGGTAATTTTACCCTCATTTTAAGATGGCATACAAAAGGTCACAAGGTAAACAACTATATTTTTGCCAAAACCTTCCCTTTATGCCCCTATGTGCAACATTTAATTACAATTGTACAAATGACTAATGCAAGTCATCTCTATTATTATTATTATTATTATTATTATTATTATTATTATTATTATTATTATTATTATTATTATTATGCTATATATTAAAATACAATGTCGGTGCTACAGTACTGTAGCAGCTACAGTTTTTTTTTTGTGGTGGTTTATTTATTCACAAAACGAAAACCTCAGAATAAGATGGGGGAGTCGTTTTCCATTGGCGAGGCACGCAAAGGACGTGGCGAGGAGGGAAAAGAACCAATGGCAGATGAATGGTATTCTCTGTAAGTGTAGAGGTTGGCGGTTGGTGATGATGGCGGCTATGGGTTAAGAGTTTGACAGCTGAGTCGGAGAAAACGGTGGTAAACAACTATATTTTTGACAGCTGAGTCACAAGGTAAACAACTATATTTTTGCCAAATCCTTCCCTTTATGCCCCTATGTGCAACATTTGATTACAATTGTACAAATGACTAATGCAAGTCATCTCTATTATTATTATTATTATTATTATTATTATTATTATTATTATTATTATTATTATGTTATATATTAAAATACAATGTCGGTGCTACAGTACTATTGTAGCAGCTACATTTTTTTGTGGTGGTTTATTTTTTCACAAAACGAAAACCTCAGAATAAGATGGGGGAGTCGTTTTCCATTGGCGAGGCACGCAAAGGACGTGGCGAGGAGGGAAAAGAACCAACGGCAGATGAATGGTATTCTCTGTAAGTGTAGAGGTTGGCGGTTGGTGATGGTGGCGGCTATGGGTTAAGAGTTTGACAGCTGAGTCGGAGAAAACGGTGGTTCACAGATCTTTAGCGACGGTGGCCTGGTGGTGGGTTGCGGAGAAGTCGTTTCTCATATTGTGATTTTTTGCCGGTGTCCGTCGTCGGAGGATGACGACCAGTAGGATGACATATGTGCCATAGAGTGGGGGTTCATTCCGGTGGCGGTGACGGTGGCTTTTCCTTGGTAGAGAAGAGGGTAAATAGAAACTAGAAAGAGATGAAGATGATGTTTTAAAATACAAAAGGACAAACGTGAAGCAAATATAAATTTGATTTGACTATTTGAGTTAAAATAGTAAAACGTGATGCTCTGAAGAGCTTTTACATTGTTGATTTTGTAAAATTATAAGTAAGGATATTCATTACGTGCAATTTATGGATTTAGTTAAATTTGTATATTTTAAGTTGTTATTATATATAAACATAATCATTATACAATGTTTCCATCAGCTCTTTTTATATTTAGTTTTTTTATAAAGTATTAACAGAAACAAAATTGTTTCTCCTTTTGTAATTAAAACAAAAACTAAAATATACGTTAACCCCTCACTCATAGAATTTTATGACACTTGATTATTGACGTTGATGTTTTTATTATCTTTAAATTAAACAATTATATTGTTGTTATTTTCTAAATGTAAATTTTGTATGGATTCGAGTTGGTATAACTTCGACTTATTATGCGTTTCGATGATATAAATTCGAGTTATCGTACGTTATGATGCCGCCGCAACGCGCGGCTGGTAACATACTAGTATTAACAAGGTGTTTGATGAATTGCATATTATACTTTCCTATCAAAATGTTTTTATACACACATTTATCTGAGCATGTATGTAGATGATGGTGAAAAACACTCTAAGTACTCTTTAGATAGCCAAAAGTTCGTAACAAATTTGATCTCTAACTAGCTAATGAACAGGAAAGAGTATCACATTGAAAATTGTTGCCCCCGCAGCAACGCGCGGGTTCCCCGCTAGTTTAAAATAAGTATACGTACAATGCCATCGTTCTAAAGGTATGTATCTTACGACAACGTTTAAACTTGATGTTGACTTAGACTGTGAAAACTGATGATGGTGGAGGAGGAGATACTAATAGAAATTCAGGGAACAATTAGATTAAGTGCTAAAGCTAGAGTTTCAGAATTAAGGAAGTGTGCGCGTTGGGAGATATTTTGATATGTAGTTTCAAACACCGATACATATAATATGCAAATTTTTTCAGTTACATGATACATATAATATGCAAATTTTTTCTGTTACACGATACATATAATATGCAAATTTGAATGGTGTCGGGCGATACAATTACCGAGTATGTGGCTCTGCCAATGAACATATATAGTTATGCCCCACCCCTTGTGGTGTGGTGGTAAAGGTGTTAGTGTTGTAAAGGGAGGTTGGAAGTTCAAGCCTTATAAGAGGCAAAAAATGGTCTAATAAAAAGCGGGAGGAAATTAGCTGTTAAAAAAAACCAATATAGTTGCAGTGGTGACGTTTTATGCTGCCCGTACACGTGTAAATTTGAGACAAAACGTGCATATATGGAAATTTTGCAGACAAAAGGTATAAGAAGTTAGAGAGAAATAAGAGGTATAATATGGATTAGTATATATGCTTTCATCAGACTGTACGTTAGATAGTGTTATTGTAAGTAACTTTCAAGTGTGCCCAAAGATTGGTGAGTATAAGTTAACATGTAACTTCCATAAGGCGTGTCACTTTGGAATCATTCCAAAAAGCATTAATAGAAAACAGTACCTGTAATTTCTTTCTGAATAAAAAAAATAGTTTTTGTTGAAGTAACTAAAAGGATGTTTGGGATTTAGTTTTGAAATGGATATTTAGATTATTGCGTTTTGAAAATACAATCAGTTTTTAGTGTTTAGGTTTGAGTTTTGAAATATATTTTTAGGCTACCAAAACGCAATAATCTAAAAACAGCTTCACTCTTACTACAGCAAAACGCATAATTAGTATTCAAAAAACAATCCCAAACACCCTCTAAAGTCTAACATAAAGGTAACATGAAGTAACCCAAAAGGTCGAGTTAACTTATGAGTTATTATTATGTGATATTGTAAACATTTTAAAACAGATAGTTATTTGTATACTTTAATTCATGTATCAGATAATGAACAAATTATCATCCTTAATATTAAATTAAAAGTTTATTTTTGCTGTTTGATCAAATATGTAAACCAACATAACCGAAGTGCTTCTATCTATCATCTACTCAACGTGTTGGATCATGTGGAAGGCGTGAAATGATTTAGTTTCAACAAGGTCGAAAAACATTCAGAAAAGATAGTCCAAGAAGTACAAGGTCAATCTTTAAATTGGATCAGAAACAAGTGTAGAATTAGATAATGTACTTTGTTTCTTATCAGCAACGTGATGGTATCTTTTAATTAATACACTCCGGCCTTTAAGAAAAAGATAAGCGACGTTTCCAGACATAAACATCACATGCCATGTTTTGCCCCGAAAACCACGGCCCTCACAAATGCTAGGAATAGTGGTCGAATTTAAATGTGGTTGATGTGACAATTAGTCTTCGACTCCGGATAGAAGCTTAGTTTAATAACGCAAATATAATAAGTTATATTTTTTTTTTGGAAATAAACATAATATAATAAGTTATATGACATAGTAATTAAGGTACGCACTAATTCTAATTACCTTTTTGATTATCTATCTTTATTTTTATAGGTTGTGACCTTATTGATTATCTATCTATATTAAGGTACTAATTCTGATAGGGAGTTGTGAAGAGTGGTGGTTTTGTTAACCATCATGGTCACTTCACAGAAGTTGGCTTTTGCGGGATCCTTTGTTTTTAGAGCAAGAATAACCGACGATGACTTATTAATAAGGGAGTGACGATACATTATGTCTACTATTTAATTATGATTAGTTATAACAATTATCAAATATTTGATTATCATCATCTCTTAGATTTAGATATTCTAGTAACAATAAGGGTAACTACAGTTATTAGTTCATAAAAAATTCTTTTATAAACACCAAAAAATGAGGGTTGTGCCTTATGTAAAAGGCCGAAGGCTAAGAAACTACACAAATTTTTTAGGTTTATGCCTTGTGTAAAAGGTTGGGGCTAAGAAAATACCCATTGGGAAGATACTATTTGACTAATTCAGTTTTATTGTTTTTGTACAAGAATAAATAAAAACATAATAGTGATGATAAAATGATTTATGCTTATTTTAGTTTAACTTTCTAAAAGTACTGTTTTAAACAATAGAGAAACAAGTTTTATTAAATAAAAAATAACTTTATGTGAAAATAGTTAAAAAGGAAACATACGTACGTCTAAGCAAATTGCATAATGATCATATTACGGACAATAAACCATATTCTAAAATAAAGTTTAAAGATGCAAACTCAAAGCATATAGCATAATAACATATATAAATAAATCATAACGTGTCATAAGATGGTACCCCAACCAGGGCCGACCCTGAAAATTCAAGTGCCCGGACCGAACCGTGAAATATGTGCGCCTTAGTCTTCGGTCTTTTAAGCAATGTTTTCATAATCGAAGCGGCCGTTGAACCAGTGTCCTTACCGGTTCCCTAGTCGGACCGGTTGAACCGGATATAAAACTAAAAGTGTCATAATAATTATAAAAATTAATATGTTTGACTAATTGTCTCATAAAAAAACCACAATTTCTTAAAATTTCATAATAATTTGAAGGGCAATTATTTTATGTCTAAATTGACTTCAAAAGTTTTTTTAATAAAATGAATTTGTCTTGCATCATGTGCAAAAGCAGGAGACAATTATTGTTTTGTAGTACTGCAATATATTAAAATTTACTGCAAAGGCTGCACAGTTACTGTACCACAACACAAATCTCAAGTAACACACTTCAACTTTTTTTTTTTAATTTTGTAGTATCCTTCCAATCTAGTTTTTCATGTATGACTTATCTTCTTCCATATCTACTGTTCACCTTCTTGTGTTTATAACCAGTGATGTTCAAGATGAAATCTTTTTTTTGTGTCGAAAACATAAAGAAAAAACTTGCAGAAAGAAAATACTCGTCGCCGCCTAAAGTGCCCCTGTAGAAACTGAGCCCGGGCCCAGAGTCCTCTCGGCACCCACTCAAGGCCGGCGTTGACCCCAATGTTCAGATAAATCACTTAATTTGTTAATTAGAGAGGTTGATGTAAGGTAGCTAGCCCATATATCTCAATTAACATGAATGGCATGTAGGCATATCACACAAACCATTAATTAACACGAAAAAACAGAATGATTTGAGTGACTTACTACATCCACTTTTGTATTTTGCTACCATATTTTTGTCACCACAAAAACGGTTAAAATTATTGCTACCGCTCCTACAATGTTTTAGGAAGGTCTTTTGCTACCGTATTGGTACCATTTAGCCATCGATATTGTCACCAACTCGGCTATTGTCACCAAAAGTTGCTACCTAGAAAAATGGTAGCAAATTTAGCAACCGATTTTACACCAAAATATGTATTATAAGATACGGTAACTATTCGGTTGCAAATTTTGACACCGTTTGTTTTTGGTGGTAAATTCGTGAGAAAAATAAAAAGAAAGAATTTAAAAATAATAATTTATAAAAAAACAACAACAAACCTATTGAATTGTAACCACCTTAGCGGTAGCAAATTTAGGGACCTATTTCTTAAAGCGTAATGCATATATATATATGGTAGCTAATCCGTGGTAAATTTTGAGACTAAATTGCTACCATATTAGCCACGATAAAACTGGGCTATTGTCACCTAAAGTTGCTAGTAGAAAAATGGTAGCAAATTTAGCAACCAATTTTACACCAAAATATGTATTATAAGATAAGGTAATTAATAGGTTACAAATTTTTACACCGTTTATTTTTTGTGGTAAATTCGTGAGAAAAATAATAACAAATAATTTATAAAATAAAAAAACAAACTTATTGAATTGTGACCACCTTAGCGGTAGCAAATTTAGGGACCTATTTCTTAAAGCGTAATGCATATATATACATATGCTAGCTAATCAGTGGTAAATTTTGAAACTAAATTGATACCATGTTAGCCACGATAATTAACCCTACGCCAAAATAGGCCTACACCCACACTTTTTCTAAAACTGCCCTACCACACTTTTAATTAAATTTGTGGCTAAAGGTCATTAATCACATTTCAAAATCTTCTAGCCTACCTTTAGCCACACATTTTGTTTATTCATTAACCATTGTACCAATTCAAAACTTTTAGCCACACTTTAGGAAACAATGTGACATTTTCTAGCCCCAATAGAAAAGTGTAGCCAAATTTGATCTATGGCCACAATATTTGTTCGTTTTATTTATGTGGCCAAAAACACATCTTTTGGAAACCTTTAGCCACTTTACGAAAAACTTTGTCATTTAGTAGCCACACTTAATAAAAGAAACAAAAGTAGTAACTGTAAATATTTTATCTTCAATTAGATCCAATGATGATCAATTAGGCCTAAAGACGGTCAGTTAGATTCAATCATTGTCACTTAGACCCAATGAAGGTCATTTAGACCCAATGTAGGTCATTTAGACCCAATGATGGTCAATTAAACCCGATGATAGTCAATTAGGCCCATTGATGGTCAATTAGAACCATTGATCGTCAATTAGATCCAATGATGGTAAATTAGATCCAATGATGGTTAATTACACCAATAATGGTAAGTTTGATCCAATGATGGGCAGCTAGGCCCAATGATGGTCAGTTGGATCCAATGATGGCCAGTTAGACGCAATGATGGTCAGTTAGATCCAATGATGGTCAATTAGAACCAACTATCGTCATTTAGATCCATTGATTGTCAATTAGATCCAATGATGGTTAATTACACCACTGATGGTCAGTTGGATCCAGTGATGGTCAGTTAGGCCCAATGATGGTTAGTTAGCTCCAATGATGGTCAGTTACACCCAATGATGACTAATTAGATCCAATGATGGTTGGTTATGCCCATTGATGGTCAGGTAGATCCAATCATTGTCACTTAGACCTAATGATGGTCATTTAGACCTAATGATGGTCAATTAGACCCGATGAGGGTCAATTAGAACCAATGATCGTCATTTAGATCCAATGATGGTCAATTAGATCCAATGATGGTTAATTAGATCCAATGATAATCAATTAGATCCAATAATGGTTAATTAGATCCAATCATTGTCACTTAGACCCAATGGTGGTGAATTGGACCCGATGATGCTCAATAGGCACAACGATGGTCCATTAGAACCAATGATCATCAATTAGACCCAATGATGGTCATTTAAACATTTGTCACACTATGGTCATTTTGTTTATTTTTGAGTGACAAAATAATAGCAAATCTCATGAAAAAATATGTGTGATCAAAGGTACACAATAGTCACACTTAATGTTATAAATATTCATGTGGTTTTAGGTAATTATAAGCCACACTAATGCATTGTTTATTTTTGTGTGGTTAACGTGTTAAACATACTAAAACTTCCTCTCAAGCTAATTCTCTTTTAAAATTACAAAATTATACTTCATCCTATAACTCCCCTAAATATTTCATCTTAAAACTTTCCTCTCAAATATTACTCTCAGTTTTTTTTTTTGGAAGGAGTAGATCAACTGGTAAAGCCTTTTGGGCTCCCTATGGGAGACCCCGGATCGAATCCCAGCGGTTGAATTTCTGCCGCTATAGCGGGACCGATCCCCTCTACAACCCCAGGCGGGAACCCCACTTTTAATGGGTAAACCCTCCCCCCTCAGAATCGAACCCATGACCTCATTCGGCCAAGCGTTCTATTAAACATAATATATAAAATTATAAATTTTCATTTTATTATTTTAGTAATTTCTTTTCAAGCTTATATATATATTTGCCAGTTTTACGTAAAGTACCGGTCTCGATATTGTATATATCATATCTTATTGTACCTAGCATTTTCGGTAGCGTTAATAATTTTGCCGATTTTCAATACCAGTACTAAGCTCATCTTTATCTCTATTTTTTGTGAGCAAATGTTTCCCCCTTTTTAAAATTTTCACTCCAAAATTTTTCCCTCTCAAGCCAATTCCTCTCCCAATTTCAAATCCCCCCAAATTCAAATAGTATTCCCTAACAAAAATCCTCTTCCCCTTTATTGTTCCCTCAATCATCGATGTAGCCAACACCGTTAGCAACCGCAACCACCACTTTTCACTTCTTCATCTCTGGCGAGCAACCATCGCCGCCGTTGAGGCTCCGAGATCATGTTTGGGCGGAGGGTGAAGATATTCAACTTCATAAACATTACAAACACAGTTACAGTCTCTAATAAAAGGTCTAACATCGACATCAACAACCTTTAATCCTCTCTCATTATTCCACACCCTTTCCCTAATTACCACCAATATCCTCCACTTCAATAATAAGGTTCCCTTTTTTTGTTAATTTTTTATTATTTCTGCCATTTTGTACGTTTTGTATGGAACGTTTTGATTGATATACTCGATAGGTTTTGTTGTTTTTGCAGGTATTAACAACCCCTTTGCGTTAATGTTGGTCGCCTTCTAGGTTTTGCTCCTCGTGTTGCTTCCTCACAAGACCAAGGTGACCAAGGTATGCATAAATTTAGGGGCTATGGGGATTGGAAATTGTAATATTTATGTGGTTGTTTTATTGGGAGTTGGAGCTTATTTATTGGTGATTCATTGGGTTTTTGCTTATGATTTTTGTGAATCATTTAGAAAGTCTGATAATATACACATAACTATTTATGCAGTGTGGCTGGGGGAGGAGGAGTTAGCACCTTGCGTGTGTTTGGTGTGAGTTAAAATGGGGTCTTTTGGAATTAGGTGTATTGGCGCTAACTATTCCCGGTGGTGCATTTGTTGTTTCGTGATTGTTTTGTTTCATGTGTGCCTTTTCTTTCTTTCTTTTCGGGGTCAGACGGGTATACATCGCCTACTTTGGATTTCAGCTTAGTTGCTTATATTCACAGCTAGGCTGTGTATGTTTAGAAGTTCCAAGATTGATATCCTTTGCAAAGGAGTGGCATAAAAATGTATTGCTGCGTAATATAGGGGCATAATTGGTAGGGAAGGGGTCTGAGGGTTCTAAAGAGGGGCTGCAGTCTTGATCATTCTTAGTTATGATACGGTGGAGGCAATTTTTCGGCGCAGAGCATCAGGTGTTTGGTTTCTGTTCTGAGGCTATTGGGTGTCTACTATATGTAAATGTTTAAAAGTGATATAGGTCATGGGCATGGCGCAAGATGGAGAAGGCTGTGAGAACAACATTTCAAGGGTTCAAAAGACATGGGGTTGCTGCAAGGGTACAAGTATGGTTTTTTTTTGTTTCAATTTCCATATACATTCTAGCAAATGAGATAGCGCGCAACAACTTGTTAAGGGTGGGGCTGGGTATTTAGGCGTCCCTTTACATATCCGTTGTAACTTTTGTTTATGTCATGCTTACGGATGTATGGGTCGGAAAGTTTGAGGTGATGGCGTTGTATTATTATTATGCTAGCGCCTTGCTAGTATGATGGTATGTAAATATTTGGTGGTGGAATAAAATTGTTTGCTGATAAGAAAAACTATTTATGCAGTGTAATTGTGGAAGCTTTGAAGGTGGACCGTCTTCAAAAGCTTTGCTCATCCATGAAACCTATTCTTCGCAAAGTTGTGAGAAGCCGCCTTTTACATTTTCATTTTTATGGTATCTAGGCTACTCATTTTTCTTTTCTCATTTATCTAGACCCCTGTTACAAACATCCATGATGAAATTTATAAAGTCAATGCAAATTAGCTGGAGATTTTACATGTAAATCCCAACTTTATGAAGCGATTCTTTTACTGTGCTATTATCTTTGCAATTTAAAGACTATATTTGGGAAGCTTTTGAAGATAGTTGTGTGGACATATTTCAGCAAAGCTAGGCCCTGCTCGGACAACTAATGGAAGGTTTGTGGAATTTCTTTCTGTATATGTGTTGGTATTTGGTTATGGGTGAAAAAGAGCCGAGCCTTAGCTCGAGCTCAATTAACTTGTGAGAGCTTGGCTTGACGGTAGTTTGAGCTTGGCTCGTTTATTATTTATTAGTTAATATATTAAATAAAAAACTTTATATACAATTTGATTACTTCAAGTCCCTCTCTGCCACTTAAATGTTTTGTAGTATGTTTAAAAAAATGGTTGCTAAGAATAAGAAATGAATGATGGTGAGTATGTGATGATTCAAATGGGAACAATTGGATTATGTTAATTATGTTATTGTGCAACTCACTTGACCCGTTATTAGTTTTTGTTAATTCCGACTTCTTGATTCTATTAATTGCTTGTTTTGTAGATTGAAAAGTTGAATTTAGTTATCAAAGAGCTTGTTAAGGAAAAATATGAAGATAAAGAAAAGGTTCGAAGGAATTATTGCGAGCTTGGTGGCTACAAAAGAAAAAAATAATGCGGATAAAGAGGCTACGCTCAATAGAATGGCACGACTTGAAGCTATGTTAGCTGCTACGGGGTGAAAATAGGCTATAAACACTTAGACATGAATGTTTGGTAGTATTTTATGGATAATTTCGGTTATTTGATGTTTTAGTTGGTGGTTCTGTTAGAGTCTTTATATGATTTTTGGAAAATCTGTAGCAAATTTGTTTTATATAATTTGAGATTTTGTATTATTTGACTTTTTTATATAATATAGTTTTCTTGAAATGTAATTAATTAACAAAGCAGAAAAAAACCTCTACAAATGCTAAATGGTAGCAAATTTTCAATGAAAGTGGTGGCTAAATAGTTGCCAATTTTTAATGAAAGTGGTGGCTAAATGGTATCAAATTTTCAATGAAAATGGTGGTTAAATGGTAGCAATTTTTCAATGAAAGTGGTGGCTAAATGGTAGTAAATTCTCAATGAAATCGGTGACTAAATGGTTACAGACTAAATGGTTACAATAAAAGGTGTAAATTTCCACTTAAAATGGTGTTTAAATGGTGACAATATCGATGGCTAAATAGTACCAATACGGTAGCAAAAGACCTTCCTAAAACATTGTAGGAGCGGTAGCAATAATTTTAACCGTTTTTGTGGTGACAAAAATATGGTAGCAAAATACAAAAGTGGTAGCTATTTGGTGGCATTAGGGCAACAGACATGTGTGTTTTTGCTACCGCATTTTCGGTTACGAATTGGTGTCTACATAGCAATTGCTACCGTTATGTGACCGAAAATGTGGTGACAAAAGCCCAATTTTCTAGTAGTGCTTCTTGTGTTTATAACCAGTGATGTTCAAGATGAAATCTTTTTTTTGTGTCGAAAACATAAAGAAAAAACTTGCAGAAAGAAAATACTCGTCGCCGCCTAAAGTGCCCCTGTAGAAACTGAGCCCGGGCCCAGAGTCCTCTCGGCACCCACTCAAGGCCGGCGTTGACCCCAATGTTCAGATAAATCACTTAATTTGTTAATTAGAGAGGTTGATGTAAGGTAGCTAGCCCATATATCTCAATTAACATGAATGGCATGTAGGCATATCACACAAACCATTAATTAACACGAAAAAACAGAATGATTTGAGTGACTTACTACATGTACATCTATGTTACCTTATTAAGGAGAAGACATTTTTTTTGAACAACAAATGGCTTTATATATATATATATATATATATATATATATATATATATATAAAGGCTCAGCAAGGAGCTGACACGACATACACCAAAGTTCGCAAAGCGACACCCAACAAAACAACAAAAGAAAACAAGCTTACAACATATTAGCTAGATTAAAATTACGCCAATCTTCCCAGCTAGACATGTCTAGAAAATAATTATACACACATTTTAAGATGGGATGTCAAGAGTCTCATGCTTTAAACACTATATGTCATGTAAAACTTCCCTATAATACCCCTTATTGCATTATCCACTTGTACTATAATAATAATGGTGTTTTACTTATACATAAAAAATGTGGGTAGGGGACGCAAATCACAATTTCCAAGTGAATATTCTACATAGAGATAATGTGCATAGTTGAGTGTTTTGGTTTTCTTATCTATATTACCTATTTATGGCATTTTTTATCTTTTAATTGTGAAAGTTTATTTTTTTGTGAAAGAAGTTAAAACCTGGGCAAATTTTATTGATATAAAAAATAAAATGAACGGATACAAATACAAATACAAAGTAAAATTTAATTACATAATCTAATCACCGTCTTTTTCAAATATTACGTTAAAACTAACATAAACTACTAACAAAAATGAGTGCCGCGTTTCATAAGATGTCAATCAGAACACCCGCCGCAACGCGCGGGCATTCCACTAGTATATTATATGATTGTAACTTGTATACTTGAAACTTGAATGTGTATGTACACAACCCTCCCTCTTGTATATATAACCTTGTGTATGACTTAACTAGAAATTAACAAAGGACAAGAGCAAGTATATCTACACGCAAGTATTCGATTTCCAACATAAGTAGCTATCAAAAACACAAGATAGCAGATAAACTTCAACAAATTTATAACACAAACCAAAAGATTTACAACCTAGAATCACAGAATACGAGATTAAACACCAGATCTAATCTCTATCATAACTCTCTCAACATTACAATCTCAACTAGACAACAGCTAATACAAACGATCATCAAGAAAACAAAAGAACACGACACGAGATGATAATCTGATGATCAAACAACAATTATCAAACCCTAGACACGAGAGAACTAAGAGAATAAGATAGGTGAGAGATGAAAAAATGTTAGGACCGACGAACGCGTGTTCCAACAATCACGGGTTTTATCCTAGAGGTGCGGAATCCCTCTAGAATGTTCTAACAACAGATACGAAGATTGAAACAATGAAACGAGTAATCACAACACACACACGGGTCAAAAGATTATCTATTAATCACCAAAACAGAGCACGAGTGTTTACAGAGATCAAATCAGACGTTCTATGACTAGGGGAGGGTGTTTGGAGGGTGTGTGAGGCAAGAACTGAGGTCTAGGGTTGAGAATGAGGGTATTTATACCACCCGGGTACGACCAGCTCCTATAGGCAATTAGCAGGCCCAGTTATAGGCGATTAGCTGCTAATCGCCTGTAAGAAAAGCCTAATCGCATGCTGAAACAGGCGAGTAAAGCCATAAACGCCTTCAGCATCATCCTAATCGCCTATAGCATCCCCAAACCTCAAAAACGCGTATAAACGCCTCCAAACACCCCGAACTACGTCCAAACAACTAATATACTAGCCTAGGGACATCGTGCACTAACAGACTCCCCCTTGGACCAGGCTAGTATACGTACAGAAATAACCAAAAGACATCGTTCATACCAAATAGCAAACAACTTACAGACTCGATAAGCAAAAACAATTACAACTAAACAAAAGAGAAAATTACAATTTTTGTCCTTTAGAAACATCAAAATTATGGACTGGGTCCTTTAAAACTTTTACTTTCAGTCTTTATCCTTTATATGAAAAGTTGCCACGATTTTTGTCCTTTACACTTAACCCAGTTAGTATAATCAGTTAAGTCACCCCACATGCAATGCATGTGAGGGTATAAACGTAATTTCACCCGCCATTTTAATCCCTTATAAAATCTGATTTATTACTTCCATCTCCCCCAAATTTTACCCCCAAATCAATCAAAAACCCTAAAAATTAGATCCTTCCTCTCCATTTTTCTTCACAACACCCCCAAACTTAGAGAGAGAAAGAGAGTATTAGTGAGAGAGAGAAAGCAGGAACGTGAAGGACCTCCGGCCACCGCCAGCGGCGGAGCTCCGGCCGTCGGGTCTCCTTCAACCCCCACCCTCACCGCTACCACTAGCCATTATTGTTATAGAAAGAGAGAGAGGCAGATCCAGAAGAATCGAGGAGAAGAATTATAGAAAGAAGGAGACTCAAGGCAAGGAGGAGGAGGAACTATGGTGCTTCCAGCGGCGGCGGCGGTGACACCCTCTGCTCCGATTGAAACCCAGGTAAAAACCCCAATCCCACATCAATTATTGCTGAAATGATTATTGGAAGTAGTGGTGGTTGAAGGGGTTTTCAGATGGTAGTGGTTTCGGCGGTTCACAGTGGGTTTGTATGATGGCAGTAAGGGTTTGATCATGGTGGTGGCAGGAGTAATTGGGGATGGTGCTGAATGGAAGTGTGTTGGTCGAGTTGTGGGTTCGGGTGAGGTTCTGATCGGGTCAGATCTGTTATCAAAGGTAAAACCCCCTCCTTTCTAATAATTATAGTGGTGATTGGCTATGGTTGTTGTCAATGGTGTTGGATGGAAGATGGTGGTTGTGGTGGTGATTGAAGCCGACGGTGATGGTGGTAGGGGTTACGGTGGTTGCAGGTGACGGGAATGATGCTGATGATGGCTTGATAGTGGGTGGTGGTTGTTGGCTGTTGGCTGTTGTTGGGTGAAGATGATGGTCAACAGAGGTCAATGGAGCAGTCAACAGTTAATATCTTTATATTAAATTACAAGAATTGTCCTTTAGAGGTAAAAAGACCAGTTTGCCCTCATGTGCCTTGCACATGACTTAACTTAACTGAGATTTTCTAACCCAGTTAGTGAAAAGGACAAAAGGCGTGACAACTTTTCATATAAAGGACAAAGACTGAAACTAAAAGTTTTAAAGGACCCAGTCCATAGTTTTGGCTTTTATAAAGGACAAAAATTGTAATTTTCTCTAAACAAAATTACAAGCAGCATCTTCCATCTTTGTCTTCAGCTTGATGTTGTTCTGACCCGTGTGATCCTCGACCAGTCGCATCCTGCATGAACCTTGTTAGCATAGCAAAACCGGATCACTCTCTGAAACTTCATAGCTTGATCGGCTTCAACAGGTAGATGCATGATAGGGTGCTGATACAACATCTCCACATCCTTTTCTGAGCAATTAATCAGCCACATAGGATCCCAAATCCTTATCTTCCTGCATGGATTCGGACTGTTGCCCAAGACGATCACCGCTTCAGTAGTTGATGCATCATAGTGCCAATAATACAGCTTCGAGGTAAAGTCTTGTTCAACTGGGATAATGGGAATCCTTGAAACGCATTTCGGTGGCTTGACTTTGTGCTCCCAGATTGGCTTCAATGTGAAGGGATGAATCTTGTCTGTCTGGTATGATCTGGGATACTTAGTGTAAAAATCTGAAAGTGGAGGAGCTTTCTCTTTATATAACGGATAGTCAAGACGAATAAGATCACGAATATACCAGAACGGCAGGCTGAGAATGTCTTTGTATTCCCTTTCTTACATGATACACAGACGTCATTTAAATGAAAATTCTTGACAGAGACACCTTCCACAAGCTGATTCTGAACCAGATGATTCATCTTTCTCAAGTGAATGTGCCCCATTCGTCTGTGCCACATAATAGACTCCTTCTCTGTAGCCTTAGACAGAAAACAAGTGACCCCCCCTTTGCTGTTACAGCTTGACTCATATCCAGAACATACAAATTGTTGACTCTTGGAGCTGAGATCATAATCCACTGTTTCGGGATCTTAAAGCCAGGTTTCAGAATGAAGCAAGCATTGTCATCAAAGAATACTGTGTATTTCTTGTCACAGATCTGTGAGACACTCAGCAAATTGTGGTCTATCTGTTTCACGTAGCTTATCTTCTCAAAGCTTACGATTCCATTCCCCATACTGCCTTCTTTTGTGATGTATCCCCCTTTATTACCAACAAAAGCAACATATCCCCCATTGATATTCTTGATGTCAAATAGCAGAGATAAGTCGCCTGTCATGTGCCCAGAAGCTCCACTATCAACAATCCATTGGCTGCTGATAAGGCCCTGTGGAACTCCCTGCACGACATTCAAAAATTAGTGGTTAAGGGGGACCCAAGCCTTGACGGTCTTGGGTCTACCATCTACATCCAAAGTCGGAAAGTCAACCCATCTTCTGTTAGGAGTTGGTGTTACTTCCGATGGTCCGGCAGTTTCTACACTAACAGATGATCCTCCTTCTTTAGTTGGTGACTTGGGTCTCCAAGTATTTCCCGGTCTCCTTGGCTTGGGCTTCTTCTTTGCCTTGGGGCTAGAAGGTCCAGCCTCAGATTCCTTTGGTGGGATAGTCTTTGGATCCACTTCAGAATTAACTGCACGTGGAGCAGTGTTAGGGTTACCTTGAGGTTTAGCTGCAGCCTTTGCTTGTGGCTTAGGCGCTGCTTGAACCTTTTTGGGATCTTGACTCCCCCTCGACTGCGGACCCTTGCCATCAACTGGCTTTTGGTTCATAGCAATCTTGTTACGAGTGTCATAAACTGTCTGTTTACCTTGTTGCTTCTCAGAAAGCTTAGGAGAAACAGGCGGTTTAGAGTTGCTAGAACTAGGAGCATCATTTGTCTCGATCCTTTTGTGTCTCAATTTGGGGCAAGCAGCAACTAAATGCCCATGAACCCCGCACTTGTGACAGGATCTATACTCCTTAAATGGTGGAGCATTACCATCCTTACTCTTTTTGTTGGATTTCGTGGCAAAAGTGTTTATTTTAAATCCTTAAGACATTCTTTCTGCGAGTCTGTGTTAGGATAATTATCAAATTCATTGCCTGAAGATCCAACAAACTGAGTAACATGTTTCTTGGGAGAGTTCTCTTGAGCTTGATCTTTAGGGTTCAAAGTGTTCTTCTTTTGATTTTTGTTTTTGTTTCTTTTGGACTGATTACCCTGACCCTTTTTCCCATGTCCACATTGTTCTTTCTCAATTGTAATGGTAGACTCTTGCCAGATTTTTCCAAAAAGACCAGGTGCCAGGTGCTTATAAGGAAATTCCTCATCAGCATAGATTTTATCAGACCCTTTCAATTGATAGAACACTTTGATTGTTTTACCAGCAGGGGCTTGCACTTTCGGCTCAGGCTCACACAGAATGTGATTCTGGACAGGAATATCCGTATCCTTCACCGGTGCATACCTCTCTGGTTCATCAAGCTCATCTTGAGAACAGTCTGTCTCGCAGACACTAGCATCATCTGCATTCTCACCAGATTTGGCAGCAACAGCAGTGGGTGCAGCCTTAGTAACTTCAGCAGGTTTAGGTGCTTCTGTCACTTTAGGCGCAGGAGGAGCAGCCTTAGTGACTTTGGCAGGTTTAACTGCTTCCATCACTTTAGGCGCTTCTGCAGCTTTAGCTGCTTCTGCTGCCAAGTCCATAAACTCTTCCTTCGGTAAGATATCATTGTGATGATGTTCGAATCTTACCGGAGGAGGACACTGAGCATATTTGGGACTGGTGGAATTGCCTTCCTTATCTGAGTGTTCGATGATATGATCAAGAACATACTTGCAGTTCAGGTAACTCTCAAGTTTCTTCTTGATCTTCTGATAGTCACAATTGACAATGGCCAAATGTTTCTTAGTGTCTTCAACCTCATTTATATAGTTATTGATAGCAATTTGCTTGTTAGATAGGGTTTTAGACAATTCAGAAACATCCTTTTTATAACTTTCAACAGTTTTAAGAAAATTTTTCTCTTTCTGTTTTAAGGAATCATTTGACCTTTGCAATGGACCTACATCAGCTTTTAAATTCAGATTCTCATCAGTTAATTCTTTGATTCTGAATTTAAGCTGATCACACTCAGTGGAGTCTTTCTTAAGAGTATCAATGGTGATCTTGAGGGCTTTCTCATTAGCTCTCAAAACCTCATTGCTCTCTTGGCATTGTCTTAAGTCAGCTTTCAAGTTTAGATTTTCGTCTGTTAAGACATCAATTCTGTACTTAAGCTTGCCACAATCAACACATTCAGGTTTTGAATTGGAGGAAGGACATACCTGATTGGACGACTCTGTAAGGGCCATCAAAGCATAATGAGCAGCCGTCTTCACTGATCTGAAGAAGTCAGCAAGGTTGTTCTTTGTACAGTCAGCAACCACAAGTATTGACCTTTTGCTAATCAAGGCGTCTGCTTCAGCTAACAAATCCTCCAGATCCACCCCTTCATCAGAATCACAGTCCGAATCACAATCCAAAGCTTCAACTTCAGGAATAACTGCTTCAGATTGACTTGGACTCTCTTCAACTTCTTCATGAGTATCAGACATAATTTGTGCAAAGCATGCTGCACCACCCTGAGGAGCTTGTTCACCAGTGATGAGGTGATTCCAGTTGAACACTTCATCTTCTTGAACTACCAAGGCTTGATTGTTGTTTGCTTGAGGCCTCTGGTTCTGATGGTTAACTGGGACAAGAGCTCGTTCAGCATTTTGGTTCGGTTGTGTCTGAGCTTGCTGCCTCTGATTATTCTGATTGCCTTTGTTGTTGTTGAAGGGATTCTGATTTCCCTGTTGTCTAGGTCGATCACATTCTCTGGCAAAGTGTCCTCTGTTGCCACAGTTGTAGCAGGTGACCTTCGTTTTATCAAACCCAAACTTAGTGTTGTTGTTGATCAGCACATCTCTCCTTCCAGTTCTATCCATATAATCCTTTGCACGTCTCACCACACTAGCGAAGTGCCACTGGATGTCTATCAGATCCATGTCATCCTTGTCGATCTGGGCATAATCTTCTTGAGTAAGATAAGGGTTTTCGATCTGCCCCGAAACTAATCCACTATAGGAATTGACCAAGGTTGACAGCAGAGCCATATGTTCTTGGGCTAACTCTACAGTCACCTTCTCAAAGCCCGAAGTTTTCAGCTGTTCTGCAACAGGATTGGTCCGATAAGCACCCTGATTTGAAGTAGAAGCACCTCCATATCCACCAAAGTTAGCAGATGAAGCACCACCAAACCCTGATGAAGAAGGTCCACCAAAGTTGGAAGTTGCCTGAGCTGGTGCTGCAAGATGAGCAAAGGATTAACACCAAATTGGTTAGTATTATTAAAATTAGAAGGATACTGGTTTCCTTGACCCCAAGGAAAGACAGGTGGAGGAACATCAGGTGGGGGTCCATAGTTGTCAAATGCAAAGACTGGATCAGGATTGACCATGAACGCAGTCTGAGGTTTGGATCCACCCACACTGATATCCTGAGCTGGATTCCCATAGTAAATGCTGGGATTCTGAACAACGGGCGGCTTATTACCTCTCCTGATCTCCTCGATCTCCTTGTTCTCCAGCTCGGCCACGAACTCATTGATGGTGAGTGTCTGATAAACATTGTTGGACTTCTGAATGTCCAGCCATTGATGCCAGTGTGAAGGGAGCGCCTCTGCAAATCTTTCCACAAATTCTGCTGAAGTGTAGATAACCCCGTACTGATACATCTCGGACATCAGATGATAATATCGAGCTGTCAGATCTCTCAGTGATTCATTTCCCATCGCACTGAAGTTCTCAAACTCCTTCTTCAACTGATCCACTTTCACATTCCGTGTCTTCTGATTCCCCTCATTACGCTCAGCAAGCGCTAACCAAAGCATCTGCGAAGTAGTACACTGCGCAAACTGATGAAGAATGTCTTTGGGAAGTGCCTGCTTCAACGCTGCCATCGCCTTCTTCTCATAATTATACTTCTTCCTCTGATCTTCAGTCATGTCTTCTATTGAGATCGGAGTAGTAGAGTTTTCAACCAACGGCCTTGTGTACCCATTCTCGATAGCTGACCATACTAAACCATCGATACCCTCAACGTGTGACTGAAATCTTCCTTTCCAACCATGGTAGTCTGCCATATATTGCAGTTTCGGTGCTCAGTTAGAACTGCCCGTCTCTAAGTCACTGATAAGAACGGACGACAGATGGTTTGTCTGAGAGTTAGCAGCAGCTGCGAGTGCCCAAGGATTCGCATTCATTGCCTGCTGTTGAGCAGCTAGCGCCCACGGATTGATTCCCGCAACATTCGCTTGCATTTGCGCTTGTTGCATCCGTTGCGCGTTTCGTTCAGCTGAAAACTGCCAAGGGTTCGTGGGCACGTTTGCTTGATTGTTCATTTGGTTGTTCATTTGTTGGTTATACTGAGTTCTCGGTTGACTCAGATATCCCCAAGGGTTCGCCATATGTTAAGGTATGTTAACGTATGTTAAAAGTCCAATACTTAGTCAATTTTTATGTTTCAGAACCTTTTAGGCGATTATGGGGCTAATTGCTAGTTAACTTAGGCGATTGGGGGGTTTTACACGTGATTAGGGCTAATTGCTAGTGAATAGTTACGCGATTAGGAGTTTTCAGGGCGATTGGGTATGTCACGTGATTAGGGCTAATCGCGTGTACAGTAACAGGCGATTATAACCCTAATCGCTTAAAGAGAACAAAAATTTCAGGCGTTTAGGGCTACTCGCATGAATAGTGCTGGCGAGTAGCTGCTAATTGCTATCAAACCCTAATCGTCTGATCCTTTTAGGCGATTGAACCCTGCTAATCGCCTGATCTGATCTGCAGCGGCACTTTTTCTCAAAAAACACCTATTTTGCTTCAAAATCTTATCTAAAACATTGTATTTTGATCCCAAATGATTAGACAAGTTACCAAAATAGTTTTATAACAAAACCTGATCAAAAACTCACGTTTTTAACCGAAAACACACACTAAGATTTTGAAAAATATGGGTTTTTGATAAAAACTCAAAGTTTCAAACTAACAACAGGTTTTTGATTAAAAATCCAGACTTTTACACCAAAAACAACCTGTTTTTGCTCGTTTTTGTTATTAAAACACCCGTGATAAGAGCCTCGTCTCTGATACCACTTATTAGGACCGACGAACGCGTGTTCCAACAATCACGGGTTTTATCCTAGAGGTGCGGAATCCCTCTAGAATGTTCTAACAACAGATACGAAGATTGAAACAATGAAACGAGTAATCACAACACACACACGGGTCAAAAGATTATCTATTAATCACCAAAACAGAGCACGAGTGTTTACAGAGATCAAATCAGACGTTCTATGACCAGGGGAGGGTGTTTGGAGGGTGTGTGAGGCAAGAACTGAGGTCTAGGATTGAGAATGAGGGTATTTATACCACCCGGGTATGACCAGCTCCTATAGGCGATTAGCAGGCCCAGTTATAGGCGATTAGCTGCTAATCGCCTGTAAGAAAAGCCTAATCGCATGCTGAAACAGGCGAGTAGGGCCATAAACGCCTTCAGCATCATCCTAATCGCCTATAGCATCCCCAAACCTCCAAAACGCGTATAAACGCCTCCAAACACCCCGAACTACGTCCAAACTACTAATATACTAGCCTAGGGACATCGTGCACTAACAAAAAATATTTGGGCAAAACGAATCAGTCGACAGCCTCTGTGTTGATGTATTAGATCTTTGGAATGAAGTTCGCTGCTCTTGAAGAACCCTAATCGCCCTCTTTATTACTGTGTGTGATTAGTCTTTTTAATATGTTGAATAATCGAGAAGGCAGTATATATTTGAGCATTTTATTTTCTCCTGGTCAACAGCTTAGACTTATTCGTAATGGACTAGGGCCCTTATTATAACACTTGTTTATTATCTGGGCTGAATGAGAGTAAACAAGACCAGCCCAAATATATTTCCCCATAACCGTCCTTTCCTCACAAAGCCCAACAGCCAGCAACAATTATTAAGAAATCCAAGCCAATAGCAGATTCATAAAGCCCAGCAGCTACTGGCTTCCATATTTATCTCACGCGACAAACAAGTTGATTGACCGGACCCTTTGACCTGCACAAATCTTATGCAACATATTCAAAGGCTCCGTCTATTTCAACCCCCTCCTTCTATTTCAACCCCCCCAAAGCGCCTCGCTTAGGCCAAAGCGAGGCGTTTTGCCCCCATTTCGAGGAGGTCAGTACGATGAGGCAAAAACAAGCTGATTTTTAAAAGCGAAGCGCCTCGCTTTGGCCTAAGCGAGGCGCTTCGAATCATTTTTTTTTATTTTGGAGTGGTATTTTATGTTTTGAATTGGTTTTTTATTTTTAATTTTATATTTTTTTCAATATAATAATTTAAAAAGTTAAATAATTTAAAAAACAAAGTAATAACCCTAATCAAACGTCTATATAGGCGTTTTCGATTTCCAAATGAATCAACGACTTAAACTTGACATCATCAACCACGTATAGTAAAAAATTATAACACAAAACAAAGTAATAACCCTAATCAAATGTCTATACAGGCGTTTTCGATTTCCAAATGAATCAACGACTTAAACTTGACATCATCAACCACGTATAGTCAAAGATTTTAACACAAAACAAAGTAATAACCCTAATCAAACGTCTATATAGGCGTTTTCGATTTCCAAATGAATCAACGACTTAAACTTGACATCATCAACCACGTATAGTCAAAGATTTTAACACTCTCTTCTTTTGTTGTAAAATTTTTGTTAGTTATTGTTTACCTTCCAATCGATTTCAAGTATGTTAAGAACTTGATCATCGAATGCGGTATGCGCGTTAAATTTCATTAAATAAGCGAATCAGTCAAACTTTGTAGAGGCCTATGTTCTAGGGGAGGTGAGTTGGCAATCAAGGGATCCGCTTGGAGTCTAAAGCTTCGCGTGTCGTCTTGGTCGAACTCATGTTGCAACATTCGTCTTGTGTGTGTTAGGCAATGCTCAAACAACACAGGCAAGTCCTCATCTGATCCACAAAACAAAACCATAATCTTGAAGTGTTTTACTATAGCCATTTTTCCCTGGTTTATCAGGAATGGGTTGAAGGTGTGGGTTGTAAATATAATAAACAAAGATAATAGGAAGAAGATCAAAGCTCCAAAAGCAAGTGTGAAGATCAAGTGAAAGAAATTACAAGAAGATGATCAAAGGTGCTCCAACATAACTTGCACCGGCTTGAGATATGAGTTTGATTAGCTTAAATCTCTCTGATCCGTGGTATCCACTTTCAGGTTGTCTTGATCGTTGACAGATATCTCTTCGATAACGGAAGAGTTATCTTCAATGATTCTAAGAAACTTGAAAGAAATTAGAAGAAGGTGGTGAGATAGATGAAAAGTGCTCCAACATAACTTGCACCGGCTTGAGATATGAGTTTGATTAGCTTAAATCTCTATGATCCATGGTATCCATTTTCATTTATTCTAAGAAACTTGAAAGAAGAGGTACCTTGAAGACTAGATTCGGTGCAATCGACGAACATCATTCAAAATTTCAACTTCCCGTTCAAGTGCTTAAGTCCACCAACCTACTTGATCGTTGACAGATATCTCTTCGATAACAGAAGAGTTGTCTTCAAGGATTCTAAGAAACTTGAAAGAAAAGGTACCTTGAAGACTAGGGAATCTGAATATTATATTACAAGAATATTACGTTGAGCAAAAAGTTGTGTTTGAAGCCTAGTTCTTTTGGCCACAGGTACAGAAAGGTTATAAATGTTCATGTCGTTTCAGGTGGCATTCATCGTTGACAGAGATCTCTCCGATAACAGAAGAGTTATCTTCAAAATTGATGTAATGTATAAGTTTTAGAGTCAGTAAGCATTTAAAGAACTTGCACCGGCTTGAGATATGAGTTTGATTAGCTTAAATCTCTCTGATCCATGGTATCCACTTTCACCTGAAGCTTTCTCTAATATACTCTATATCAACCGAAAATGAGTATCATCAATTTGGTATTAGTGGTTGTAAAATGTGATGACAAATCTTGTGTTGAGGGATAAACCATTCGGAATGGGTTGAAGGTGTGTATTGAAACAAGGTATGGATATGGAGAACATGGAATGAGATGATTTTGACTTTCGTACAAAGATTCCAAAAGTAAAAGTCAGTTGTTATCGGAGAGATAGCAGTCAACGATCAAGGCAGCATACTTGAAATCAATGGGAAGGTAAACAATTCCTGCTCATCATGAGGAATATTTAGTCGATCCGACTGTTGATTTCTTTATGCAACCGGTACAACGAACTCTGAAGGGTTGCGCGTTAGCGCCGATCCGATTGTTAAAAGTATCAAGAATCTAAAATTTGTAAAACAACTTTTCAGGCAAGCAAGTAAAAATTCAGTTGTTATCAGAGAGATATCTGTCATAGAGAAGTTATCAATCTCACTGTCCAGTTATTTGGAATGTTCCTGATCATTATAGTTATGCCTTTTTGATCAGAAAATATATTCCCAAACAATTAAATAACTTTTCATGCAAGCAAGTAAAATTCAGTTGTTGGACAGTGAAATTGATAACTGGACATAACTGTTGAAACAAGGTATGGATATGGAGAACATGGAATGAGATGATAGTTTTCCATAAGTAAAAGTCAGTTGTTATCAGAGAGATAGTTGTCCACGATCAAGGCAACATACTTGAAATCAATGGGAAGGTAAATAATTCCTGCTCATCATGAGGAATATCAAGTTGATCCGACTGTTGATTTCTTTTTGCAACCGGTACAACGAACTCTGAAGGGTTGCGCGTTAGCGCCGATCCGATTGTTAAAAGTATAAAGAATCTGAAATTAGTAAAACAACTTTTCAGGCAAGCAAGTAAAATTTAGTTGTTATCGGAGAGATATCTGTCAACGATGAAGGCAACCTGATAAAGGCTGAACACGAGTGTATTCAAACAAGGTGCTCCAAAAACCACCAACGATCAATTATAGTATAGTCCGGAAGTCAAGCATATCAATTAGACATGCAAAAATTGTATTCTGAAAAATATGGGTATCGAATGTATAGTCGGAGGACCATGTACAATGATTCATCAAAGTTGTACAAAGTTAGATGTTTCTACTGAAAAACACAAACGAGCAATAAACGAACCGAAACGCCTCAAACGAATTTTCTTCGCTTGGAAACAACTTAAAAGAACTAGAAATTCGTTTGAGGCATTTCGGTTCGTTTATTGCTCGTTTGTGTTTTTCAGTAGAAACATCCAGCTTTGTACAACTTTGATGAATCATTGTATGTGGTCCGCCGACTAAACGTAACACACAACAATTTGTTTTAATTCATTTTATAGTGTTTTTAATTACTTTTCAATCAATCAAGGTCCTCACATTTTAGTAACATTTTAGATTAACTGGGATTTAGAACAACCACATGTCGAGAAATGATAATTTTCAAATATTGTAGATCAAGGTGTTACCAAGCATGTCAAGAAATGATAATTTTCAAATATTACAGATTAAGGTGTTACCAAGCATGTCAAGAAATGATAATTTTCAAATATTGCAGATCAAGGTGTTACCAAGCATGTCAAGAAATGATAGTTTTCAAATATTGCAGATCAAGGTGTTACCAAGCATGTCAAGAAATGATAATTTTCAAATATTGCATGTGTAAATCATTGTACGATGTCTTTTCAGAGGAACCCTTGTTTGATTATACTCGTGTTCAGCCTTTAAACTTCGTTTTTGTTTTTTGATAGAAAGGAACTAAGTTGCAAATACGATAATAATGTAAATAATAATAATGTAATACGTTATGGTTTCGGGTTCCCTTTCATCGTTGACAGATATCTCTCTGAGATGACAAAGGTAGATCAAGGAAAGTTCAACTCAAGAAACAAATATGAAACCGATTAACGTTCTTTATATATGAATAATGACCCTTTGGCAAACTTGCGTAAAGGACTAAAGCCACATATCTTGCCATTAATACCAATGACGATTGCCAGAGGGTCCCTATTCATATATAAAGAACATTAATCGTTTTCATGATCTACCTTTATCATCTCAGAGAGATATCTGTCAACGATGAAAGCAACCTGAAATAACTGATCTATGGTCATGATGCATACCTGACTCGTAGAAGTCTTGAAGACCAAATGTCTTTTTGCAAAAAAGGTAGACCACACCACTAGAGCAAAAAGTTGTGTGTAAGTTTTATTTAGCGTAAAACATCGTTGTACATATATGTGACACCCGGCAAATTCAGGTTAACAACGTTGTCTAGATTAAAGTTTACCTTAGCGAGTCACGCGTATATCATACTTAACTGGGTTAGTCGAGTCGTGTTATGGTTCGGGAACTGTTAATTTAGTCTAGAGGATCGTTAGATGTCAGTCTAGAGAATCATTAGATATCAGTCCTTAACCAAGTGTACAAGGGGTGACGATTCGTAGAATCGTCAAAGCATAGGGAACATACAAGTCTCGAGTCCCGGGAATTGGTGAACGAGTGTGAATGTGTTTGTTTGCTAGTATTACGTGTTTACAATCATTATGTGACTTGTCGGTATGTGAAAATGTGTTAACATGTTAAAACGGGGTTTAACGCGCAAAATACATGGAACCAACCCCTATAGGCGATTAGGGAGGGCTAATCGCCTATAGGGAGGCGATTAGCATGTCATATTAGGCGACTGGGCATTTTCTTTAGGCGATTGTGGGCTAATCGCCTATAGGGAAGGCGATTAGCAGCCCTAATCGCCTGCAAAAGCTGCATAATCGCCTGCAACATACCTGGCGACTAAAAACGACTATAAATACAATACTTGACCTCCTAAACATCATTATAACAACCCTAGCCGTCCCACAACTCGTCCCAACACACACACAACCTCTGGAACACGATTTTGGATCAAACTACACGATTTCAAGCCTATTACATCAATCTATCATAAACCTAAGGTGTGGTTTTCATTCATGCAACCTTTAATAATGTTTTTATTGAATCCCTAATGGTCCAGACCTGTTTATAAACGTATGTGTCTTCTGAAATTCGTTAATAATCGTTGTTAATTGGATTCTAGCTATTATGCATGTTATATGTGTGTTTATAATTAAAAGATAGGATTTTTGTGATTCAAGAAGGATTGTTAACATGATATTAAGGTAGTTACAGATTGATGATGATAGCATGTTGATGAAATCTGAGTAATTGTTCATTAGGGTTACGGTTATGCATGTTAATGTGATGTTTCATGATATGTGTATTGTTTTTGGGAAACATGGTTGCATTCAGGGCTGGTAGAACGAGGTTAAACGAAGGACTTTGATTGAAATATGTTTAATATGGTTGTTTGATTGATATTTGATGTTTACACACGTTCTGGATTTGATTTGGAGTGTTAAACGCGCGAAAAACCGGAACAGCTGGGCTGAAGGCGATTATGAACCCTAATCGCCTATAGCATAGGTGATTGGGGGGCTAATTGCCTTCGTTGCATGCAATTGTGATCCTAATTGCTAGTTAAGTCCTGAATTGCATGTCTTATGACCCTAATCGCCTAATAACTCATGAATTGCATACCACATGACCCTAATCGCCTATAGTATAGGCGATTAGCCTTCATAATTGCCTGTTGACCTACGTAATTGCTAGTTGACTTTTCCTAATCGCCTGAACTGCTGCTGTAAGTGTATTTTAGCATTCCGGGACCCGATTTGACACCTAGGAACATGCTAGGAACCCCGTATCAGACCTAATAACTTAGTAACATGTGCTCGGACTTGTTTATGTGATACTTGAACTATGTGCTAGAACTTGTTGGACTTTAACGTATGTTAAGTGTGATTGCATGATTTTGTGTTTGAGGGTGCAAGTATAACACGGGGAATCTCGGGTCACCAATGGGATGTCGAGTCTTGTATGTTGGGTTAGTTTAACGGTCACGGTGTTTTCAAACGAACTTGGTTATGGTCTGGACATCTAGGGACTAACAAACCTACGGGTTATTAGTCTAAGTACTTGTAACTCTCATATGTTAGGTCGCCGCTTTACGGGGCTAGCATAGCTTGCTGATTTTATTCATATTACGAAGTAACGCAACCTAAGGTGAGTTCACAGCCCCACTTTTAACTGGTTTCACTTTTTGGGGGAGAAAACATGTGTTAAACTGATGTTTTGGTAACAACTGTCATACTATGGGTTTCTATGGTTACTATACGATCTTTGGAAGTCCCTGGGGGAAACCATGAATGTGCGGGTTAGCACAACGGGGAAATGTGAATAGATCTATTGGGAGTGACCAACCCCGCTCGTCGGCTTGGAGGGCCGGGCGAGTGCATATTGTCTCAAACAGGAACAGGTTTACTATTCGGGCACAACATCTGGTTTGCGAGTTAGTAATGGTTTTCCAATCGTAGTAGTAACAAAACATACGCCTAGCTAGCGTACTTTGGTTTACAATTTGATATAGTATGGACAGGTTGAACTTGGTACTTTAATAACAAACCTGTGAACTCACCAGCATTTTTGTGCTGACGTAATTCTTACATGTTTTCTCAGGTCGCTAAGGTAGCCGCACGCGTCTGCACGGCTAGTTAGGGTTGCATGGTTTTCAAACATTGAATACGTTGGATTTACTTTTGGTTATGTTTGAGAATAAGCTTTCGCTGTATTTGGGAATTTTAAACTATGTTTTTGAAATTGCATATGTTCATTTAGACTTGTTTATTGTGATCGTTGACTTGGATCCTGGTTTGTCATCCGCCTCGCGGTAAAACTCTGCAAGTGGATTTTGAGGGTGTGACGGTGTGGTATCAGAGCCAATGGTTATAGTGAACTAGGACTGCATGTAGAGTCTAGTCTATAGCCGAGTCGCACACACTAGACGATCACATAGTACTAAACGTTATGGTGGGTTACGTATGGGCTTGTCGGAGTGTCTCTAAATCATCTGACCTTCCTGTGTTACATCATCCGTTCTCTCTTATGTCAGGTTACTTGCTTTCTAGGCACTGTGGTATATTGGGGTAAATCGTGTACTCTTGAGATTTGTCCAAGGCTCAGACATCTCCCTTTCATACTCCAATAGAAACACTTGCCATAAACTACCGTAGCATTACGGTGTATAGCTAAGAGTCTATGTCCGGTGAGTTGAACTTTGAACTAGGAGAACACTTGGAGGACCATGTAGAGCGGTTTATCATTTTGGGTGCACACAAAATCATAAACCGAAATGCATGAAAGCCCTAGTGAGCTCTGGGTTTGAATGGATAGTCCTGGGTTGGATCTAGCTTTGATCTTGTGAACGCTAGTGGTTATCATTAGCTGTGAAACTAAATTTTCTCGTCCTTTTTGTCAGAATCATGTCTGGAGTACGAGGAGGACGTGGAGGTGGCCGCGCTGGTGGGCGTGGTGGTGGTGGTCGTGGAGGTGTAAACCTAACACAAGAAGATCTGAACAACTTGCTGCAAGCTGCTTTTCAGTTAGGGCACAATGGTGGTGGTAAGTTGACTTATCCATTTTTGCCTCATTGGTGAACTCTGTTTACATCTTCCGTGGTTTCTTATGTGTTTCATTTCAGGTGGTCATGTTAACCCACCCCCACCTATGTGTACCTACAAGATGTTTCGGGACTGTAAGCCCCAGGAATTCTCTGGCACTGAGGGTGCGGTGAGCTTGCTCAGGTGGCTGGAAAAGGTGGAGTCAGTGTTTCTGATGTGTAACTGTCTCCCAGAGGATCGAGTCAAGTATTCTGCTGCGTTATTCCAGGATGTTGCTTTGACCTGGTGGAACAATATCACCCAGAATATGGGTATAGGGGAGGCTTATGCTATGCCTTGGGAAAATTTTGTTCAACTACTGAAGCGAGAGTACTGTCCAAGAGAAGAAATTCAGAAACTAGAGCATGAGGTGTGGAACCTCAAGATGACCGGGTCAGAGATTGAAAAGTATACGGTAAGGCGTAATGAGTTGGCAGTGCTGTGTCCTGATCTGCATGTACCAGAATACAGGAGGATTGAACACTATATCTCGGGGCTAGTACCAGAGATCGCAGGGTTGGTGGCTGCGGGGAATCTTCCTACATACTCAGAGGTGGTCCGATCGGCTCATAGGATGACAAATTTGAAGGTGAATGAGGGTATCTTGCCTGCTAAGGGTTCGACTGTCAAGGCCCTAGAGAATAACAAGCGTAAATGGGATAATGAGGGGAAGGGATCTGTGCCAGCACCAACACAACAGGGTAAGAGGTTCGATAGCGGGGGTTCTTCTTCTTCTGGTACCAAACCGGGTGGTTATGCGGGGAAATTACCTAAGTGCAACAAATGTGGGCGTCATAATCAGGGGCACTGCGACCGTAATCGTTGCCATCGCTGCCAGCGACTTGGGCATTTTGCGAAAGACTGTCGGGCGACACTTCCATCGACTCAGGTCCCAACTACTACCCCGGCTCCTACTGCTCAAGGAACTACGGGGAAACAGGGTTGTTACAACTGTGGGGAGGCTGGGCATTACAAGAAGGAGTGCCCGAAACTGAAGCAGGGCGGGGATGTGAGGGATAGAAACGGTAACAGGAACAACGGGGGCGGTGGCATAAATGCACGTGCCTTCGTCATTGGAGCCGCGGAGGCTAGACAGGATCCTGACACAGTTACCGGTACGTTCCTTCTCAATAATCGCTCTGTTAGTGTTTTATTTGATTCCGGTGCCGATAAAAGTTTTATATCTCTGGAAGTTAGTCGACTGCTAGATGTAGTACCCGTACCATTAGAGGCTAAGTATGTAATTGAGTTGGCTGACGGTAAAAAGATTGAAGCTACTTGTATCCTTCGGGAGTGTCAACTAGAGTTGTCGGGTTTGTCTTTCCCCATCGACCTTATGCCAGTACCTTTGGGTAGTTTTGACGTGGTTGTAGGCATGGATTGGTTGTCTTTGTATCGCGCTTAGATTGTTTGTTACGACAAGGTTATTCGGATTCCTCTCCCTGATGGAGAATTCCTTTCTGTGTACGGTATCAAGGGCGGTGCTCCACTAAATCTCATCTCCAGCATGAAAGCCCTTAAGTATCTTCGGAAGGGTTATTCGGCCGTTTTGGCACTTTTATCTGTTTCCTCTACCGACGAGAAGAAGATCGACGATATTCCTGTTGTACGCGAGTTTCCTGATGTTTTTCCCGATGATTTATCTGGTCTTCCTCCCCATCGTCAGGTTGAGTTCAGTATTGATCTTGTACCGGGCGCTGCCCCTATTGCTCGGGCCCCCTACCGTCTTGCACCTCCCGAGATGCAGGAATTGTCCAGTCAGTTGCAGGAACTCCTGGACAAGGGTTTCATCAGACAAAGTTCTTCCCCTTGGGGAGCCCCGATTCTGTTCGTCAAGAAGATGGATGGAAGTTTTCGTTTGTGTGTGGATTACAGAGAATTGAACAAAGTGACCATCAAGAACCGTTATCCTCTACCCCGTATTGATGATCTATTCGACCAACTCCAGGGTTCTAGCTACTACTCTAAGATTGATTTGAGGTCCGGTTATCACCAGTTGCGCGTAAGGGAAGCTGACGTTGCAAAGACTGCCTTTCGTACACGTTATGGCCATTTTGAGTTCTTGGTCATGCCTTTCGGTCTCACAAACGCACCTGCGGTTTTCATGGATTTGATGAACCGCGTTTGCAAACCGTATCTTGATAAGTTCGTCATCGTGTTTATTGATGACATCCTGATTTACTCCAAGAACAAGACCGAACACGAGGAACACCTGCGTTTGGTTTTGGAGCTTTTGCGACGGGAACAACTTTATGCTAAGTTCTCAAAGTGTGACTTTTGGTTACGCGAAGTTCAATTTCTAGGACATGTGGTTAATGAACTAGGAATTCATGTCGATCCAGCTAAGATCGAAGCGATCAAGGACTGGGAAGCACCAAAGACGCCAACTGAGGTGCGGCAATTCCTAGGCCTTGCGGGCTATTATCGTCGTTTCATTAAGGGGTTCTCGAAGATCGCTCAACCCCTCACCACTCTTACTCAGAAGGATAGAAAATTCGACTGGGGTGAACCACAAGAGTCCGCATTCCAAAAACTGAAGTCTAAACTTTGTTCTGCTCCTATTTTGTCCTTGCCTGAAGGCACTGATGATTTCGTTGTTTACTGTGATGCTTCTATTCATGGTCTCGGTTGTGTGTTGATGCAACGCGAGAAAGTGATTGCGTATGCTTCTCGTCAACTCAAGGTGCACGAGAGGAACTACACCACCCATGACTTGGAGCTGGGTGCAGTGGTATTCGCGTTGAAAATTTGGAGACATTACTTGTACGGTACCAAATGCACCATCTACACCGATCACAAGAGTCTCCAACATATTTTCGACCAACAACATCTGAACATACGACAGCGTCGTTGGGTTGAACTCCTGAACGACTATGATTGCGCTATTAAGTACCATCCTGGCAAGGCGAATGTGGTAGCAGACATCTTGAGCAGGAAGGAATCACCAAACCCTCGTCGCGTTCGGGCGTTGCAGCTCACCATTCATTCCTCTCTACCTGACCAACTTCGTTCTGCCCAGTTAGAGGCTTTGAAGGAGGAAAACCTTAAAGCTGAGACTATGCACGGTGCCGACAAGCACCTCGAGCGAAGGTCTGATGGCCTGCACTACTTCGCAGAACGCATATGGGTTCCTTTATTCGGGGGACTTCGGGAGCCTGTCTTAGATGAGGCTCACAAGTCCCGGTATTCTATTCATCCTGGTTCGGATAAGATGTACCAAGATCTAAAGGTACTCTACTGGTGGCCAAACATGAGGTCGGATATAGCCTCATACGTGAGCAAATGCTTGACCTGTGCTAAGGTCAAGGTGGAATACCAGAAACCGTCGGGTCTCTTGCAACAACCTGAAATTCCAGAGTGGAAATGGGAACGGATTACAATGGATTTTGTCACACAACTACCTAAGTCACCGAGCGGGAATGATAAGATATGGGTGATTGTTGATCGGTTGACGAAATCAGCCCATTTTCTCGCTATTAAGGAGACCGACACCATGGATCGTTTGGCTCGTCTTTACCTAAAGGAAGTTGTTTCTAAGCATGGGGTGCCGGTTTCTATTATTTCGGATCATGACTCCCATTTTACTTCTCACTTCTGGAAGTCTTTGCACAAGGCTTTGGGTACCCAGCTAGACATGAGTACAGCTTATCACCCACAGACTGACGGTCAGAGTGAACGCACGATTCAAACTTTAGAAGACATGCTTCGGGCATGTGTGATCGATTTTGGCAAAAGTTGGGAAGCTCACCTACCGTTAGTAGAATTCTCTTACAACAACAGTTACCACACGAGCATCAAGGCAGCTCCGTTCGAGGCACTGTACGGGCGAAAATGCCGGTCTCCTCTTTGTTGGGCTGAGGTGGGTGAGAGTCAACTCACTGGGCCTGAGCTAGTGTACGAAACTTCGGAAAAGATCGTACAGATTCGTAACCGGTTGGCAGCGGCAAGGGATCGGCAAAAGAGTTATGCCGATCAGCGTTGCAAGCCATTGGAATTCCAAGTTGATGACAAAGTACTTTTGAAAGTTTCACCGTGGAAGGGCGTCATACGCTTTGGGAAGTGTGGCAAACTCAACCCTCGGTATGTCGGACCATTTACGATCCTGGAACGGATTGGACCAGTGGCATATCGTCTTGATTTACCGACGGAGCTCGGCAACGTACATAACGTCTTCCATATATCCAACTTAAAGAAGTGTCTGGCTGACGAGTCTCTTATTGTTCCACTGGAGGAGATCAAGGTTGATGATCGTCTTCGGATTGTGGAGGAACCTGTTGAGATTCTTGATTACAAGATTCGTAGCCTACGTCATAGCAAAATTCGCATTGTAAAGGTTCGCTGGAACTCGAACCGGGGACCAGAGTACACTTGGGAACGGGAGGATCAGATGAAGTCTAAGTATCCTCATCTCTTTCCTAAGGAAGCGTTCGAATCAAGATATGTTACCACTGCAGCTGAATGAATCTCGGGGCGAGATTCCTTTTTAACGTGGGGATGATGTGACAACTCGGGTAAATCTCTCTCTTGGTTTCTATCTTTTGTCTGTTTCTTTTGTTATTCCTTTTGGTACTTGTGCAATTTTCGGGACAAAAATTCTTTTAACATGGGGATGATGTGACACCCGGCAAATTCAGGTTAACAACGTTGTCTAGATTAAAGTCTACCTTAGCGAGTCATGCGTATATCATACTTAACTGGGTTAGTCGAGTCGTGTTATGGTTCGGGAACTGTTAATTTAGTCTAGAGGATCGTTAGATGTCAGTCTAGAGAATCATTAGATGTCAGTCCTTAACCAAGTGTACAAGGGGTGACGATTCGTAGAATCGTCAAAGCATAGGGAACATACAAGTCTCGAGTCCCGGGAATTGGTGAACGAGTGTGAATGTGTTTGTTTGCTAGTATTACGTGTTTACAATCATTATGTGACTTGTCGGTATGTGAAAATGTGTTAACATATGTTAAAACGGGGTTTAACGCGCAAAATACATGGAACCAACCCCTATAGGCGATTAGGGAGGGCTAATCGCCTATAGGGAGGCGATTAGCATGTCATATTAGGCGACTGGGCATTTTCTTTAGGCGATTGTGGGCTAATCGCCTACAGGGAAGGCGATTAGCAGCCCTAATCGCCTGCAAAAGCTGCATAATCGCCTGCAGCGTACCTGGCGACTAAAAACGACTATAAATACAATACTTGACCTCCTAAACTTCATTATAACAACCCTAGCCGTCCCACAACTCGTCCCAACACACACACAACCTCTGGAACACGATTTTGGATCAAACTACACGATTTCAAGCCTATTACATCAATCTATCATAAACCTAAGGTGTGGTTTTCATTCATGCAACCTTTAATAATGTTTTTATTGAATCCCTAATGGTCCAGACCTGTTTATAAACGTATGTGTCTTCTGAAATTCGTTAATAATCGTTGTTAATTGGATTCTAGCTATTATGCATGTTATATGTGTGTTTATAATTAAAAGATAGGATTTTTGTGATTCAAGAAGGATTGTTAACATGATATTAAGGTAGTTACAGATTGATGATGATAGCATGTTGATGAAATCTGAGTAATTGTTCATTAGGGTTACGGTTATGCATGTTAATGTGATGTTTCATGATATGTGTATTGTTTTTGGGAAACGTGGTTGCATTCAGGGCTGGTAGAACGAGGTTAAACGAAGGACTTTGATTGAAATATGTTTAATATGGTTGTTTGATTGATATTTGATGTTTACACACGTTCTGGAATTGATTTGGAGTGTTAAACGCGCGAAAAACCGGAACAGCTGGGCTGAAGGCGATTATGAACCCTAATCGCCTATGCTATAGGCGATTAGGAGGCTAATCGCCTGCTAGGACACCCTAATCGCCTATAGCATAGGTGATTGGGGGGCTAATTGCCTTCGTTGCATGCAATTGTGATCCTAATTGCTAGTTAAGTCCTGAATTGCATGTCTTATGACCCTAATCGCCTAATAACTCATGAATTGCATACCACATGACCCTAATCGCCTATAGTATAGGCGATTAGCCTTCATAATTGCCTGTTGACCTACGTAATTGCTAGTTGACTTTTCCTAATCGCCTGAACTGCTGCTGTAAGTGTATTTTAGCATTCCGGGACCCGATTTGACACCTAGGAACATGCTAGGAACCCCGTATCAGACCTAATAACTTAGTAACATGTGCTCGGACTTGTTTATGTGATACTTGAACTATGTGCTAGAACTTGTTGGACTTTAACGTATGTTAAGTGTGATTGCATGATTTTGTGTTTGAGGGTGCAAGTATAACACGGGGAATCTCGGGTCACCAATGGGATGTCGAGTCTTGTACGTTGGGTTAGTTTAACGGTCACGGTGTTTTCAAACGAACTTGGTTATGGTCTGGACATCTAGGGACTAACAAACCTACGGGTTATTAGTCTAAGTACTTGTAACTGTCATATGTTAGGTCGCCGCTTTACGGGGCTAGCATAGCTTGCTGATTTTATTCATATTACGAAGTAACGCAACCTAAGGTGAGTTCACAGCCCCACTTTTAACTGGTTTCACTTTTTGGGGGAGAAAACATGTGTTAAACTGATGTTTTGGTAACAACTGTCATACTATGGGTTTCTATGGTTACTATACGATCTTTGGAAGTCCAGGGGGGAAACCATGAATGTGCGGGTTAGCACAATGGGGAAATGTGAATAGATCTATTGGGAGTGACCAACCCCGCTCGTCGGCTTGGAGGGCCGGGCGAGTGCATATTGTCTCAAACAGGAACAGGTTTACTATTCGGGCACAACATCTGGTTTGCGAGTTAGTAATGGTTTTCCAATCGTAGTAGTAACAAAACATACGCCTAGCTAGCGTACTTTGGTTTAAAATTTGATATAGTATGGACAGGTTGAACTTGGTACTTTAATAACAAACCTGTGAACTCACCAGCATTTTTGTGCTGACGTAATTCTTACATGTTTTCTCAGGTCGCTAAGGTAGCACTACGGAACTAGGGTGCACGCGTCTGCACGGCTAGTTAGGGTTGCATGGTTTTCAAACATTGAATACGTTGGATTTACTTTTGGTTATGTTTGAGAATAAGCTTCCGCTGTATTTGGGAATTTTAAACTATGTTTTTGAAATTGCATATGTTCATTTAGACTTGTTTATTGTGATCGTTGACTTGGATCCTGGTTTGTCATGCGCCTCGCGGTAAAACTCTGCAAGTGGATTTTGAGGGTGTGACAGATTGGTATCAGAGCCAATGGTTATAGTGAACTAGGACTGCATGTAGAGTCTAGTCTATAGCCGAGTCGCACACACTAGACGATCACATAGTACTAAACGTTATGGTGGGTTACGTATGGGCTTGTCGGAGTGTCTCTAAATCATCTGACCTTCCTGTGTTACATCATCCGTTCTCTCTTATGTCAGGTTACTTGCTTTCTAGGCACTGTGGTATATTGGGGTAAATCGTGTACTCTTGAGATTTGTCCAAGGCTCAGACATCTCCCTTTCATACTCCAATAGAAACACTTGCCATAAACTACCGTAGCATTACGGTGTATAGCTAAGAGTCCATGTCCGGTGAGTTGAACTTTGAACTAGGAGAACACTTGGAGGACCATGTAGAGCGGTTTATCATTTTGGGTGCACACAAAATCATAAACCGAAATGCATGAAAGCCCTAGTGACCTCTGGGTTTGAATGGATAGTCCTGGGTTGGATCTAGCTTTGATCTTGTGAACGCTAGTGGTTATCATTAGCTGTGAAACTAAATTTTCTCGTCTTTTTTGTCAGAATCATGTCTGGAGTACGAGGAGGACGTGGAGGTGGCCGCGCTGGTGGGCGTGGTGGTGGTGGTCGTGGAGGTGTAAACCTAACACAAGAAGATCTGAACAACTTGCTGCAAGCTGCTTTTCAGTTAGGGCACAATGGTGGTGGTAAGTTGACTTATCCATTTTTGCCTCATTGGTGAACTCTGTTTACATCTTCCGTGGTTTCTTATGTGTTTCATTTCAGGTGGTCATGTTAACCCACCCCCACCTATGTGTACCTACAAGATGTTTCGGGACTGTAAGCCCCAGGAATTCTCTGGCACTGAGGGTGCGGTGAGCTTGCTCAGGTGGCTGGAAAAGGTGGAGTCAGTGTTTCTGATGTGTAACTGTCTCCCAGAGGATCGAGTCAAGTATTCTGCTGCGTTATTCCAGGATGTTGCTTTGACCTGGTGGAACAATATCACCCAGAATATGGGTATAGGGGAGGCTTATGCTATGCCTTGGGAAAATTTTGTTCAACTACTGAAGCGAGAGTACTGTCCAAGAGAAGAAATTCAGAAACTAGAGCATGAGGTGTGGAACCTCAAGATGACCGGGTCAGAGATTGAAAAGTATACGGTAAGGCGTAATGAGTTGGCAGTGCTGTGTCCTGATCTGCATGTACCAGAATACAGGAGGATTGAACACTATATCTCGGGGCTAGTACCAGAGATCGCAGGGTTGGTGGCTGCGGGGAATCTTCCTACATACTCAGAGGTGGTCCGATCGGCTCATAGGATGACAAATTTGAAGGTGAATGAGGGTATCTTGCCTGCTAAGGGTTCGACTGTCAAGGCCCTAGAGAATAACAAGCGTAAATGGGATAATGAGGGGAAGGGATCTGTGCCAGCACCAACACAACAGGGTAAGAGGTTCGATAGCGGGGGTTCTTCTTCTTCTGGTACCAAACCGGGTGGTTATGCGGGGAAATTACCTAAGTGCAACAAATGTGGGCGTCATAATCAGGGGCACTGCGACCGTAATCGTTGCCATCGCTGCCAGCGACTTGGGCATTTTGCGAAAGACTGTCGGGCGACACTTCCATCGACTCAGGTCCCAACTACTACCCCGGCTCCTACTGCTCAAGGAACTACGGGGAAACAGGGTTGTTACAACTGTGGGGAGGCTGGGCATTACAAGAAGGAGTGCCCGAAACTGAAGCAGGGCGGGGATGTGAGGGATAGAAACGGTAACAGGAACAACGGGGGCGGTGGCATAAATGCACGTGCCTTCGTCATTGGAGCCGCGGAGGCTAGACAGGATCCTGACACAGTTACCGGTACGTTCCTTCTCAATAATCGCTCTGTTAGTGTTTTATTTGATTCCGGTGCCGATAAAAGTTTTATATCTCTGGAAGTTAGTCGACTGCTAGATGTAGTACCCGTACCATTAGAGGCTAAGTATGTAATTGAGTTGGCTGACGGTAAAAAGATTGAAGCTACTTGTATCCTTCGGGAGTGTCAACTAGAGTTGTCGGGTTTGTCTTTCCCCATCGACCTTATGCCAGTACCTTTGGGTAGTTTTGACGTGGTTGTAGGCATGGATTGGTTGTCTTTGTATCGCGCTTAGATTGTTTGTTACGACAAGGTTATTCGGATTCCTCTCCCTGATGGAGAATTCCTTTCTGTGTACGGTATCAAGGGCGGTGCTCCACTAAATCTCATCTCCAGCATGAAAGCCCTTAAGTATCTTCGGAAGGGTTATTCGGCCGTTTTGGCACTTTTATCTGTTTCCTCTACCGACGAGAAGAAGATCGACGATATTCCTGTTGTACGCGAGTTTCCTGATGTTTTTCCCGATGATTTATCTGGTCTTCCTCCCCATCGTCAGGTTGAGTTCAGTATTGATCTTGTACCGGGCGCTGCCCCTATTGCTCGGGCCCCCTACCGTCTTGCACCTCCCGAGATGCAGGAATTGTCCAGTCAGTTGCAGGAACTCCTGGACAAGGGTTTCATCAGACAAAGTTCTTCCCCTTGGGGAGCCCCGATTCTGTTCGTCAAGAAGATGGATGGAAGTTTTCGTTTGTGTGTGGATTACAGAGAATTGAACAAAGTGACCATCAAGAACCGTTATCCTCTACCCCGTATTGATGATCTATTCGACCAACTCCAGGGTTCTAGCTACTACTCTAAGATTGATTTGAGGTCCGGTTATCACCAGTTGCGCGTAAGGGAAGCTGACGTTGCAAAGACTGCCTTTCGTACACGTTATGGCCATTTTGAGTTCTTGGTCATGCCTTTCGGTCTCACAAACGCACCTGCGGTTTTCATGGATTTGATGAACCGCGTTTGCAAACCGTATCTTGATAAGTTCGTCATCGTGTTTATTGATGACATCCTGATTTACTCCAAGAACAAGACCGAACACGAGGAACACCTGCGTTTGGTTTTGGAGCTTTTGCGACGGGAACAACTTTATGCTAAGTTCTCAAAGTGTGACTTTTGGTTACGCGAAGTTCAATTTCTAGGACATGTGGTTAATGAACTAGGAATTCATGTCGATCCAGCTAAGATCGAAGCGATCAAGGACTGGGAAGCACCAAAGACGCCAACTGAGGTGCGGCAATTCCTAGGCCTTGCGGGCTATTATCGTCGTTTCATTAAGGGGTTCTCGAAGATCGCTCAACCCCTCACCACTCTTACTCAGAAGGATAGAAAATTCGACTGGGGTGAACCACAAGAGTCCGCATTCCAAAAACTGAAGTCTAAACTTTGTTCTGCTCCTATTTTGTCCTTGCCTGAAGGCACTGATGATTTCGTTGTTTACTGTGATGCTTCTATTCATGGTCTCGGTTGTGTGTTGATGCAACGCGAGAAAGTGATTGCGTATGCTTCTCGTCAACTCAAGGTGCACGAGAGGAACTACACCACCCATGACTTGGAGCTGGGTGCAGTGGTATTCGCGTTGAAAATTTGGAGACATTACTTGTACGGTACCAAATGCACCATCTACACCGATCACAAGAGTCTCCAACATATTTTCGACCAACAACATCTGAACATACGACAGCGTCGTTGGGTTGAACTCCTGAACGACTATGATTGCGCTATTAAGTACCATCCTGGCAAGGCGAATGTGGTAGCAGACATCTTGAGCAGGAAGGAATCACCAAACCCTCGTCGCGTTCGGGCGTTGCAGCTCACCATTCATTCCTCTCTACCTGACCAACTTCGTTCTGCCCAGTTAGAGGCTTTGAAGGAGGAAAACCTTAAAGCTGAGACTATGCACGGTGCCGACAAGCACCTCGAGCGAAGGTCTGATGGCCTGCACTACTTCGCAGAACGCATATGGGTTCCTTTATTCGGGGGACTTCGGGAGCCTGTCTTAGATGAGGCTCACAAGTCCCGGTATTCTATTCATCCTGGTTCGGATAAGATGTACCAAGATCTAAAGGTACTCTACTGGTGGCCAAACATGAGGTCGGATATAGCCTCATACGTGAGCAAATGCTTGACCTGTGCTAAGGTCAAGGTGGAATACCAGAAACCGTCGGGTCTCTTGCAACAACCTGAAATTCCAGAGTGGAAATGGGAACGGATTACAATGGATTTTGTCACACAACTACCTAAGTCACCGAGCGGGAATGATAAGATATGGGTGATTGTTGATCGGTTGACGAAATCAGCCCATTTTCTCGCTATTAAGGAGACCGACACCATGGATCGTTTGGCTCGTCTTTACCTAAAGGAAGTTGTTTCTAAGCATGGGGTGCCGGTTTCTATTATTTCGGATCATGACTCCCATTTTACTTCTCACTTCTGGAAGTCTTTGCACAAGGCTTTGGGTACCCAGCTAGACATGAGTACAGCTTATCACCCACAGACTGACGGTCAGAGTGAACGCACGATTCAAACTTTAGAAGACATGCTTCGGGCATGTGTGATCGATTTTGGCAAAAGTTGGGAAGCTCACCTACCGTTAGTAGAATTCTCTTACAACAACAGTTACCACACGAGCATCAAGGCAGCTCCGTTCGAGGCACTGTACGGGCGAAAATGCCGGTCTCCTCTTTGTTGGGCTGAGGTGGGTGAGAGTCAACTCACTGGGCCTGAGCTAGTGTACGAAACTTCGGAAAAGATCGTACAGATTCGTAACCGGTTGGCAGCGGCAAGGGATCGGCAAAAGAGTTATGCCGATCAGCGTTGCAAGCCATTGGAATTCCAAGTTGATGACAAAGTACTTCTGAAAGTTTCACCGTGGAAGGGCGTCATACGCTTTGGGAAGTGTGGCAAACTCAACCCTCGGTATGTCGGACCATTTACGATCCTGGAACGGATTGGACCAGTAGCATATCGTCTTGATTTACCGACGGAGCTCGGCAACGTACATAACGTCTTCCATATATCCAACTTAAAGAAGTGTCTGGCTGACGAGTCTCTTATTGTTCCACTGGAGGAGATCAAGGTTGATGATCGTCTTCGGATTGTGGAGGAACCTGTTGAGATTCTTGATTACAAGATTCGTAGCCTACGTCATAGCAAAATTCGCATTGTAAAGGTTCGCTGGAACTCGAACCGGGGACCAGAGTACACTTGGGAACGGGAGGATCAGATGAAGTCTAAGTATCCTCATCTCTTTCCTAAGGAAGCGTTCGAATCAAGATATGTTACCACTGCAGCTGAATGAATCTCGGGGCGAGATTCCTTTTTAACGTGGGGATGATGTGACAACTCGGGTAAATCTCTCTCTTGGTTTCTATCTTTTGTCTGTTTCTTTTGTTATTCCTTTTGGTACTTGTGCAATTTTCGGGACAAAAATTCTTTTAACATGGGGATGATGTGACACCCGGCAAATTCAGGTTAACAACGTTGTCTAGATTAAAGTCTACCTTAGCGAGTCATGCGTATATCATACTTAACTGGGTTAGTCGAGTCGTGTTATGGTTCGGGAACTGTTAATTTAGTCTAGAGGATCGTTAGATGTCAGTCTAGAGAATCATTAGATGTCAGTCCTTAACCAAGTGTACAAGGGGTGACGATTCGTAGAATCGTCAAAGCATAGGGAACATACAAGTCTCGAGTCCCGGGAATTGGTGAACGAGTGTGAATGTGTTTGTTTGCTAGTATTACGTGTTTACAATCATTATGTGACTTGTCGGTATGTGAAAATGTGTTAACATATGTTAAAACGGGGTTTAACGCGCAAAATACATGGAACCAACCCCTATAGGCGATTAGGGAGGGCTAATCGCCTATAGGGAGGCGATTAGCATGTCATATTAGGCGACTGGGCATTTTCTTTAGGCGATTGTGGGCTAATCGCCTACAGGGAAGGCGATTAGCAGCCCTAATCGCCTGCAAAAGCTGCATAATCGCCTGCAACGTACCTGGCGACTAAAAACGACTATAAATACAATACTTGACCTCCTAAACTTCATTATAACAACCCTAGCCGTCCCACAACTCGTCCCAACACACACACAACCTCTGGAACACGATTTTGGATCAAACTACACGATTTCAAGCCTATTACATCAATCTATCATAAACCTAAGGTGTGGTTTTCATTCATGCAACCTTTAATAATGTTTTTATTGAATCCCTAATGGTCCAGACCTGTTTATAAACGTATGTGTCTTCTGAAATTCGTTAATAATCGTTGTTAATTGGATTCTAGCTATTATGCATGTTATATGTGTGTTTATAATTAAAAGATAGGATTTTTGTGATTCAAGAAGGATTGTTAACATGATATTAAGGTAGTTACAGATTGATGATGATAGCATGTTGATGAAATCTGAGTAATTGTTCATTAGGGTTACGGTTATGCATGTTAATGTGATGTTTCATGATATGTGTATTGTTTTTGGGAAACGTGGTTGCATTCAGGGCTGGTAGAACGAGGTTAAACGAAGGATTTTGATTGAAATATTTTTAATATGGTTGTTTGATTGATATTTGATGTTTACACACGTTCTGGAATTGATTTGGAGTGTTAAACGCGCGAAAAACCGGAACAGCTGGGCTGAAGGCGATTATGAACCCTAATCGCCTATGCTATAGGCGATTAGGAGGCTAATCGCCTGCTAGGACACCCTAATCGCCTATAGCATAGGTGATTGGGGGGCTAATTGCCTTCGTTGCATGCAATTGTGATCCTAATTGCTAGTTAGTCCTGAATTGCATGTCTTATGACCCTAATCGCCTAATAACTCATGAATTGCATACCACATGACCCTAATCGCCTATAGTATAGGCGATTAGCCTTCATAATTGCCTGTTGACCTACGTAATTGCTAGTTGACTTTTCCTAATCGCCTGAACTGCTGCTGTAAGTGTATTTTAGCATTCCGGGACCCGATTTGACACCTAGGAACATGCTAGGAACCCCGTATCAGACCTAATAACTTAGTAACATGTGCTCGGACTTGTTTATGTGATACTTGAACTATGTGCTAGAACTTGTTGGACTTTAACATATGTTAAGTGTGATTGCATGATTTTGTGTTTGAGGGTGCAAGTATAACACGGGGAATCTCGGGTCACCAATGGGATGTCGAGTCTTGTACGTTGGGTTAGTTTAACGGTCACGGTGTTTTCAAACGAACTTGGTTATGGTCTGGACATCTAGGGACTAACAAACCTACGGGTTATTAGTCTAAGTACTTGTAACTGTCATATGTTAGGTCGCCGCTTTACGGTGCTGATTTTATTCATATTACGAAGTAACGCAACCTAAGGTGAGTTCACGGCCCCACTTTTAACTGGTTTCACTTTTTGGGGGAGAAAACATGTGTTAAACTGATGTTTTGGTAACAACTGTCATACTATGGGTTTCTATGGTTACTATACGATCTTTGGAAGTCCCAGGGGGAAACCATGAATGTGCGGGTTAGCACAACGGGGAAATGTGAATAGATCTATTGGGAGTGACCAACCCCGCTCGTCGGCTTGGAGGGCCGGGCGAGTGCATATTGTCTCAAACAGGAACAGGTTTACTATTCGGGCACAACATCTGGTTTGCGAGTTAGTAATGGTTTTCCAATCATAGTAGTAACAAAACATACACCTAGCTAGCGTACTTTGGTTTACAATTTGATATAGTATGGACAGGTTGAACTTGGTACTTTAATTACAAACCTGTGAACTCACCAGCATTTTTGTGCTGACGTAACTCTTACATGTTTTCTCAGGTCGCTAAGGTAGCACTACGGAACTAGGGCGCACGCGTCTACACGGCGTCTAGTTAGGGTTGCATGGTTTTCAAACATTGAATACGTTGGATTTACTTTTGGTTATGTTTGAGAATAAGCTTCCGCTGTATTTGGGAATTTTAAACTATGTTTTTGAAATTGCATATGTTCATTTAGACTTGTTTATTGTGATCGTTGACTTGGATCCTGGTTTGTCATGCGCCTCGCGGTAAAACTCTGCAAGTGGATTTTGAGGGTGTGACAATATACATCCTTATCAAAAAGAAACGACACAAATATATATAGGTACAGTTAAATAACTTAACCTTACTCAAGAAACCTAAATGTTCATGTCGTTTCAGGTTGCCTTCATCGTTGACAGATATCTCTCCGATAAGAGAAGATGAAGGGTTACTACTCTGCACTTCAACTAGAAGAAGATGAAGAAGAATAAATGAAGTCTATTAATAGAGGTTAGTAGGTTACTCATTACTGGTGAAAATGGGAGCTGGCCATGCCCGTAGTGTTTGAAGCCTAGTTCTTTTGGCCACAGGTATAGAAAGGTTATAAGTGTCACACCCTCAAGTTACCACATGCGGAGTTCTACCGCGAGGCGTGTGACACACCAGGATCCAAGTCAACGGTCACAATGAACAACACTATATGATAAGATACGTAAAATAAAAACATAAATCCAAACCATTTGAAATAACAGCGGAAGCATTGTTTTACAAAACTAAATCTCAAAAGTTTCCAAACTTGTTTACTAACAAAACCATGAACCTAAACTAGACGCCGTGCAGACGCGTGCGCCTAAGCCCTGAGATGCTGCTACCTTAGCGACCTGAGAAATCATGCCAAAAACGAGTCAACATATAATGCTGGTGAGTTCACAGGTTTAAGTTTACAATAAGTTTCCGTGTGTTGAGCGTTGATCACAAAATACCATGTCATAAGATACGTTAAACGAACAAACAAGCGTTTCCTACTACTACCACGACTGTGATGCTGAAACCATTACTGACAGCGTTGCTTGAGTTGCTGCCCGTGTTTGAGTTGCTTGTGTTGCTAAACTAGAGACAATATGCACCCGCCCGGCTCCTAGCCGACGGGTGGGGTTTGTCAGGCCGAATAGATCTATCCACATTTCCCCGTTGTGCTACCCCGCACATTCATGGTTTCCCCCGGGACTCCTTGTTTCGTCGTGTAGTAAACAAAAGTGTTGCAAATTGAAGAGTTGTGTTTCAAAAGCATTGCATTCAAAAGTGTTGCTTTCCAAAAGTGTTGCTTCCCGAAAGTGTTTCAAAAGCGTAGCGTGTTTACAACAAGTCACTTCCCAACAACAGTTACGTAATCAAAATGAGTAAAGCGTTTCCAAAAGAGTTACATGTTTATACGAAAGCGTTGAGTTTGTTAAATTGCGTGGCATGTTTCTCCCCCGAAAGAAAACGTATAAAAGAGGGGCCGTGAACTCACCTTGGGTTGCGTTACTTCGAAAGTGATTTAAACCAACAAGCTATGCTAGCCCCGTAAAGCGGCGACCTAACATATGACAGTTACAAGTACTTAGACTAATAACCCGTAGGTTAGTTAGTCCCTAGATGCCCAGACCATAACCAGGTTCGTTTGAAAATGCGTTGACTGTTAAACTGACCAAATGTACAAGACTCGACATCCCATTGGTGACCCGAGACCCCACGTGTTCATCTCATACTCAAACATACACAAATCATGCAACTTAGTCCTTAACATGCGTTAAAGTTCAATGATTCTAACACATAGGTCAAATTACGTACGAACAAGTCCGAACACGTGTTACTATGTTGCTAGGCATGTCACGGGGTTCCTATCATGTTCCTAGGTGTCGAATCGGGTTTCGGGATGTTAAAATACACTTATAACAGCATTACACGCGATTAGGGACTTAGCATGCAATTAGGAAAGTCAACACGTGATTAGGGATGGTCAACAGACAATTAGCAGGGCTAATCGCCACCTATTTTAGGTGATTAGGGCTAATCACATGCATATTAGGCGATTATGGTCATGTGGTATGCAATTCAGGGCTTAACTAGTGATTAGGGTCACAATTGCATGACATGAAGGCAATTAGGATCACAATTGCATGGACTGCTAGCAATTATGATGCTAATCGCCACCCCTAGCACACGAGTAGCCTTTTTCTTAGGCGATTATGCCCCTAATCGCCTACAACATAGGCGATTAGGATTGCTAATCGCCTATAGTGCAGCAAAAGTGGTTTTTCGCGCGTTTAACCCCCCAAATCAGATCCGAAACGTGTAAAAACACCCAATAATCATCCAAACATATTAACAAACATATTTCAAGCAAAACCCCTAAGTTTTCATCGTTCTAACAGTCCCGAAAGCGAGCGTTTTCCCAAAATAGCAATTTAACATGAAAACATCACATCAACATGCAATAACTTGCCCTAAATAGCAAATATCCAGATCTAATCACATAATCACGTTGTCCGAAAGCATCCTACTGTTCTAATATCATCCTAGAGCAAACCCTAACATCAAACAATCAACAACACACCTCATATCATCCTAAATCATCCAAAATCCTTCAAACGGGTCAAAACATCAAGTATCCATAACACACGACCAAAACCATCCAAACTCTTAGGACATCATCATACTAACTTGTAACGGCTATAAACATCATAATAACACAAAAACAATCATGATTAGATCCCAAAAACTCTATCTTTAATCACATATAACCCATATAACACATGTAAAGGTGTGGGTTTGTTTAGAAACGGTTTTAAATGGATTTTCAAAGACAAAAACCTTTATAAATCAGGTCTGGACATTTAGGGAGTAAAACATAATCATTTAAAGGTTTGGGTTTGAAGAACACACCTTGTATTTAAGAGTAGATGATGGAATAAGCTTGGAAATGGTTGTTTGTGTGTAAAAATGGGTTCCAGAGGGTGTTTGTGGGTTGAGATATGTTATGGGACGGCTAGGGTTGTGTAAATAATGTTTTGGAGGTCAAGGGTGGTATTTATAGGTGTTTTTAGTCGTCAGACATGTTGCAGGCGATTATGGAGTTCTATCAGGCGATTAGGGCTGCTAATCGCCACCTTGAAGGCAATTAGCCAGGCTAATCGCCACCTTGAAGGCAATTAGCCAGGCTAATCGCCACCTTGAAGGCAATTAGCCAGGCTAATCGCCTACAGGGTCCATTGTGGTGTATTTGGCGCGTTAAACTCCGTTTTAACATATGTTAACACATTTTCACATACCGACAAGTCACATAATGATTATAAACACATAATACATGAAAGTAAACACGTTCACACTCGTTCACCAATCCCCGGGACTCGAGACTTGCGTATGTTAAAACTCTAATGACGTGCGACTCGACTCGACCGACCGTGTTTTGTGTAACGTATGCGTGACTCGCTAAGGTAGACTTGCTAAGTTTTCAAAAGTTAGTTACCGGAAGTTGCCGGGTGTCATAATAAGTCTATTGAAAATATATTCCCGAACAATTAAAAACAATTTTTCATGCAAGCAAGTAAAATTCAGTTGTTGGACAGTGAGATTGATAACTTCTCTATGGAAGTTGCTAAAATAGTTAAACAAAAGCTGAAATTGAACAGTTATTTGGAATGTTCCTGATCATTACAGTTATGCCTCTTTTGATTAGAAAATATATTCCCAAATAATTAAAAATAACTTTTCATGCAAGCAAGTAAAATTCAGTTGTTGGACAGTGAGATTGATAACTTCTCTATGGAAGTTGCTAAAATAGTTAAACAAAAGTTGAAATTGAACAGTTATTTGGAATGTTCCTGATCATTACAGTTATGCCTTTTTTTGATCAGAAAATATATTGCCAAAAAATTAAAAATAAATTTTCATGCAAGCAAGTAAAATTGAGTTGTTGGACAGTGAGATTGATAACTTCTCTATGAAAGTTGCTAAAATAGTTAAACAAAAGCTGAAATTGAACAGTTATTTGGAATGTTCCTGATCATAACTTTTCATGCAAACAAGTAAAATTCAGGAGAAAGGTGTGGATTATCGAAAGATTAATGAGGTTAAACTTGGAGTTTGGTGAAATGAACTTGAAGAAATGATTTGGTGGATCTGTCATGAGTTAAACAAAAGCTGAAATTGAACAGTTATTTGGAATGTTCCTGATCATTACAGCTAAGAATTGTTTGAGAATATATTTTTTGATCAAAGAATCCATAATGTTGTTTATGCAAGTAATAGCACAAGTCCTTCTTTAATATTGTTTATAATAAAAAGGAACTAGGTTGCAAAGGAACTTCAGGTCAGCCAAACATTTATCCAAAGAACATATTTGAAATCGATGGGAAGGTAAACAAAATCGTGGAAAATCAATGATAACTTCTCTTCAGTAGAAAGGTGTGGACTATCGGAAGATTGATTTTAAGAATTGTTTGAGAATATATTTTTTATCAAAGGATCCATAATGTTGTTTATGCAAGCAATAGCACAAGTCCTTCTTTAATATTGTTTATAATAAAAAGGAACTAGGTTGCAAAGGAACTTCAGGTCAGTCAGACGTTTATCAAAAGAACATATTTGAAATCAATGGGAGGGTAAACAAAATCGTCGATCCGACTGTTGATTTCTTTCTGCAACCGGTACAATGAACTCTGTATGAGTTGCTTGTTAGCGTAGATACGACTGTTGATTTATTTCCGCAACTGGTACAACGAACTCTGTATGGGTTGCTTGTTAGCGCCGATCCGACTGTCGATTTCTTTCCACAACCGGTACAACGAACTCTGTCTGAGAGTCGATTTCCCTTTGCGGGTGACTCACAAAGAGATTGCCTTTTTGATGAATGTATTATTCACAAATATTTTTCATCTTTCCCTTTGGTGGTTATTATTTTGTTTTTTAAATTTTTTAACAATAACTATATTAAAAAATAAAAAAATAAAAAACTAACTCAAAACACCAAAAAATAACAAAAAATAAAACTTAGCTTCGAAGCGCCTTGCTTAGGCCAAAGCGAGGCGCTTCGGGTCACAAATCAACTTTTCCTGACCTCGTACCGAGGTAGTTAAAAAGTAACCAAAGCGTCTCGATTTGGCCTAAGCGATGAGGTTTCAAAGAGGTGAAAATAGAAATGGGGGGTTTTAATATAACCACCCTATTCAAATACAAACCAAGTAACATGGATATTAAAATTGTAAGACCAATGTATTATTTCAACAGTAGCAGAATACAATGGACCAGTGCAAAGTATAGAGATTATATTTATGTGTAAAATTTTTGTCTCCTCCTTTCTTAGAAAAAAAAAAACGGGTCAAGTTTCATTTTCCTTTCCTTCTCTTTTCCTTTTTACATTGGGTCCTCAAATAAAGTTGTCGCCTATACTTGATGCCATTAAAAATCATCAATTTCGGAAAGGATTTGTTTTTATTTACTTGAGAACATTGTTAGAATTTAAATTAGCAACTACTTGGATATGTGTAACTGTATGATCTTTTTGGCACCGTATAAAAATATGCATCATCAAATTCCCATCTGCCTCCATTTTAGACTTCGCTTTAGGCTTACAAAAAGATTGAGTCAAGTATTTAAGTTGATTTTGATGTTTGTAGATTGTTCTATTATTATCTAGTTTTTTTGTTGTGATTTTCTAATAAACCTAATATACGGTTGTAGTTTCTAAAAAAACGGTTTAGTGATTTGTATCTTTAATTATAAGGGGAGGGGCTATTTCTTTCATGGAATTCTTTGATTGAAATTTAAATTGAAACTAATTTCTTTAAAATTTGTGTTTAGTTGGCACATAAATGAAATTGAGGCGCTGTTTGGTAAGCCTCTTAATGAGGCTCTAGACCATTCAGCGTTGAATGATTTTGTATTAAGGCTGAACCATTAAGATTTAGGATGTTGCTGAACAATTAAGCACTGAACTAGGCTGAACCTTAATGAGACTCTCCTACCAATGCGGGACAAAAAAAATTAACCATTAAGAAGTCCAACTTAATGATTCAGCACTTAACCATTCAAACCTCTTAATAATTTAACAGTTAAACAACTAAACTGCCTCTGAATTGGAATACTTTCCGTTTAATGTTGTCCGCCTATACTTTAACTTTGAGAACATTGTTAAAATTATTTGGTGGCCCTGGTGATTAGTTACAAACCCATTTCCACTTGTGACCGCCATATTTGTTTTCTGAACAGCACTTTTGACTATCATATATGTTTTTTTGTTTATATAGGAATGTAATGTAGTGAACACGCTAGTAAAATGAAGTTCATTTTCGGATACGTACTTGTCCCTAGTGAAAGGTTTTTATAGACTAAACTCTTTACTGTTTTATTACAATTAAACCTTTTGAATGTGTGTATACAAGGCCGTCTCCAAGAATTTCTGTACCCGGGTTGAGACGCGAAAAATGTGTCCCCTAGCCTTAGGTCTTAACGAAGTAAATAACTTAAACTATTTTTTAAAATGACGATTAAAGTAATATCAAATTGATGAATTAACTCTTCACGGTTTATATTATCTAACATCTCGGTTTTTGATAACTCTCATTGTCAATTCTCAAGTAATTTTTTTACTTATGTGAGCTAAAGTTTCATGGTTATCGACTAATGGTTATAGTGTCGTTTGTCGCTATTCTTCTTCTTTTCACTGGTATGGCTGGCGTTGGAGCTCATCAACCCGTAAACCGAAAAACTCACCTGTCAATGGATGTGCCCCGTAGAATATTAGGCCCGGGCCGGGAGTCCTCCCTGCACCCCCCTATCCGGCCCTGTGTGTGTATATATAAAAAATTTATGTTTAAAAAAGAGAAGTGATCATTTTATTTTATAAAATTACTCATGTTATATACAATAGATATAATTTATGTTGCATGTTTTATTTAAGTTTATGGGGAATAAATCGCCACAATCAAATAACATATTAAGTTGCGATGTCAACAATAATTACTTAAATGCCAATGATCATCGGCTCACTTGGTAAATATTAGTGTGGTTAAGTGTGAGTACACGAAGATATACCTAATACAAATCACGCTCGTGACAAGAATAATAAAAAAAACTTAATAAGACGACGAAGTTCGATCACCATTCTCTATGTCTCTTTGTGGAGAGGAGGCTACTTCAGAATCATATGAGACCTTACCAGTACCTTTTGGAAGTTTTCTTGACATAGGTGAACTGTATCATACTCGGATTGTATGGGTTCTCAAGTGTGTGCGCTATCACTTAATGTAGCAATTATAAATAACAACAAATAATTACCTTTTAAATATAAAACTGACATAATAACCTCAAAATTCGGTAAACTTTTAGTGAAATGAATTATTATTAATAATAATAATAATAATATAATAATAATAATAATAATAATAATAATAATAATAATAATTACTATTGTTGTTGTTGCTGCTGATGCTGTTGTTGTTGTTGTTATTATTATTATTATTATTATCATTATTATAATTGTCACTGCATATTTTTTTTTTCTAAACTAGAAGGTTAATTTTTAAAGATTTTATTTTTATCATTTTAATCTATTTAAAAAATTATATATATATATATATATATATATATATATATGTAGAGGATCCTGTAGGAATATTGGTTTGTGTGAGAAGTGTAGGAAGGATTAAAAATTGATATGTATGCATATTTTTTTTGACGTATTCATGATGTTTTTGGATTGTTTTGCTTATTTGTGGAGTAAAAAATAATTCTACATGGTTCTAAAAATTTAAATAATGACAACTTGTAAATATACTTTAAATTATATAATTGTATTGCAATATTTTTTTCTTACCTTTTAAAAAACTTAACAAGTTACATGATATCTATGTATCGTTTTTGTTCCTAGTCATAGCCCACAAGCACTCCTATAGTGTATGTATGTATGTGTACACACATACACACACAAGGGGGATAGAGAGACGGAGAGGGAGAGAGTGAGGGATAGAGAGAGGGGGGGGGGGGGGGGAGAGTGAGAGGGGGAGAGGGGGAGAGGGAGAAGGAGAGAAAGAGAGAGATAAGGAGATGGAGAAGGAAATGGATATAAAGGGGAAAAAGGGAGAAGGAGAGAGGGAGAGAGAGAGAGTAGGAGAGAGGGGAAAGGGGGGGGGGGGGGAGGGAGAAAGAGAGATATTCAACTTAGCATACATAACATTATTAACTTTCAAAGGATATGATTCATGAAGCCACTAGGAAGCAGCACGTACCTTTAGCAGATGAGTAAATTCGTCTACCCCATAACTACATACAAATATTTTATATATTGATTGTTCGGGTCGCATTCTAGATTTTCAAAATTTCATTAAAAAGATATATTTTACTTATCAACCAACCAATATCTATTGGTTTTTATGACTTTTATATGATCGTATGTTATATTTTGGTTTAAATTTTACGAGTTAATTAATATGTCGTAACGCTTTTACGTGTGTATATTGGTTAAAAGTACAACTTGAAATAACACTCTAATTAGTTGATGATACTATCTGTCTATGAGTACCTGGTCACCTTTTAATCACTTTGTAAGTAAAAAGGAAAACCTGTGTTTGACCAATCATTAAACAATAGCCTAGTCCATCATTGGTTATCATAACCACAAAAATAAGGCTTTGCATGATTTTATACACACATGAATATGTAAATATAATACTAAAGCATGTATGTATGCATGTCTTGGGATGAGAAATTGAGTGCTTTGAAACAGAACATGAAAGGAAACCAGGCCTAGTTATTGGAGCCAAGGGGACATGGTTGTTTTCTTTGTACAAAAATACGAAAACAAGATTAAGGATAATATAATGAACACGCATACATTATTCACTTGTGTGGGATGGTTTGTCTCCTTAAATACAGGATTCTAAAGTTAAATGTTCTACATCAATTTATGAGCTTGCTAAAGGTTTTTATTTGTTTTTAATTAAAAAGTACTTGATATATATAATAATTATAAGCATCTTTAATAAAGTATAGTTGTCATGATGTTGAAAATCAGTTTTGTATTTGCATGAAATCGAAATATAGTTGATGTAGCTTGTGAGTTCATGTTCCATGGTTTAACATTTGGTACGTGTAACACCTATTCTATTATACAAAACAATAACGTTTGTTTTGTCTACGAGCATAGCATTTCTTTTATTATATAAAACAATAATATTATTCGTTTTTGTCTACAAGCACCTTCTAGATTTATTTTTGTTTATTCAACTGAAAGTTTCCTACACTCACATAGTCAATTAGTTGCTCCGATCCAAACATAAGTCTAGATCTCTCGTCCACAACCAATGGATACAAAACACATTCGTTATTTTTGATGTCAATCATTCTTAATGCCTTGGTATCTCTCATGTGAATGGAAGAACGGATGTAGGTACCATTTTAAGGGTTATTGTCCTTTATTCAGACCTTAATTATTGATCTTTTACAAATGTGGAATACATGGTTCGTTAAACCTCCCATCATCTTAGAAAAGTATACGCACAAGTTATACGGAGTGTTACTGGCCACATATAGTCTCATACATTGTTGAACCATTTATTCCTGAAAAAAGAACTTGAAAAAAGATTATCAACACAATATATAAACTTCTATGTAAACCGTAAAGGACTAATGGTTCCTACCAAAATTTTACGGAATTGAGTAGTTCTGTCGACGAGCATTTATTATCTTTATTTTTGTACCTTTACTTCTATTGACAAGCATTGATTGTGACCTCATAATGGGTACTTCAACCGCTATTATTTGAACAATGTAATCAATGTATTAACTATACATGTACAAAAGGCAGTAATCATATTTGTGGAAATAAATAACTGTAGTGTCCCTTAAATGTAACACTGTTTGATAGTTAATGTAGATCTACTCCTAAGACTCATTGGTGTGGAGTCGGGGAAAAGCTTGGTGGACTGACATGGCTCACACCCCTGAAGGGGAACACCACCCCCACCGATTTATTTTCGGTGACTTCGGGAAATTTCCCCAATCTCCCCGATTGTTTCTTTTTTATTTTTGGATTTTTTTGGCTTTCTGCTTGCAAAAAAAATAAAAAAAAAATGGAAGGGGGAAGAATGGGAAACCATTTCCTTGGTTTGGGAAAACCGGAAGGGGAAATGACGTGACGCTGATGTGAAATTTGAGGGAGTTGGGGAATGTGTCATCACACCATATAGCCTAAACAAATGAGTGTTAATGAAGAAAAATCACTAACTAAAAATTACATGGGTAACTGTGGATGTATTACCCACGTATCCTAAGGTTACATCAATGGTTGTCTTATACAAAACTTAACTACGTCTGTCATAGTTTCTGTGTAACCAATCGTTCTAGCTAGGTAACCAATTACTGTAAAAATTAAGACAAAATAAATTACCAACCCTTGTATATTTTCTTTATCGTTGTTATAAAACTTGTACAACATGGTCTAATAAAAAATAAAATATATATTTTATACCCTATAAATTAATCTGGAAGAAATTATTTTATGAGAAACGATTTTTTTATATATGTAAAGCAATTGTATAAAAAGGAGAAAGTGTGATATTTCAAAGGAATTGATGTTGTTTTTTCACTGTTTCACTGGAAAACATAAGAAAACATAAATTGATACTGTTCAGCATGTAAGCAGTGTCATAGTCAAAACCCTCAAAACATGCATTTGCTCATGTGAATTAGAAGTTGTCATACATTTGTACAGTATATTGCCTTATCAGATGGATCTAAATATATATTATTCTGTCTACTTCATTGAATGTTTCTACTACATACATTTGTCTTTGTGAAATAATTCTCATTGCTCTTATCATTCTTGATTGCATTATTTACATATGCACCATGCCGATCTAACTTTTGTGACCACATCTATTAAAAAATGGTATTTAGAAATCATAGACCTCCTAATTAGGAAGCTTATACCATGGCCCACATCATACACCAATAGGAGACTGTCACATACCCTAGAATGTGATGTCACACCCCATAATATGATGTTACAGGATGTATGAAACCCAGAATCCTAAAAAATAATGTCATTCTCACATGATGTGACACCCGGCAACTTCCGGTAACTGACTTTTGAAAACTTAGTAAGTCTACCTTAGCGAGTCGCGCATACGTTACACAAAACAAGGTCGGTCTAGTCGAGTCGCACATCATTAGGGTTTTAACATACGCAAGTCTCGAGTCCCGGGAATTGGTGAATGAGTGTGAACGTGTTTACTTTCATGTATTATGTGTTTATAATCATTATGTGACTTGTCGGTATGTGAAAATGTGTTAACATATGTTAAAACGGAGTTTAACGCGCCAAATACACCACACCAGACCCTGAAGGCGATTAGCATGGCTAATTGCCTTCATGGTGGCGAGTAGCCACTCCCTTTAGGCGATTAGCTTTGTCTTTAGGCGATTATGGGGGCTAATCGCCTATAGTGAAGGCGATTAGCAGCCCTAATCGCCTGATAAAGCTGCATAATTGCCTATAAGGTGCCTGACGACTAGAAACGCCTATAAATACCACCCTTGACCTCCAAAACATCATTTACACAACCCTAGCCGTCCCATAACATATCTCAACCCACAAACACCCTCTGGAACCTATTTTTACATCAAAACAACCATTTCCAAGCTTATTCCATCATCTCCTCTTAAATACAAGGTGTGTTCTTCAAACCCAAACCTTTAAATGATTATGTTTTACTCCCTAAATGTCCAGACCTGACTTATAAATGTTTTTGTCTTTAAAAATCCATTTAAAACCGTTTTTAAACAAACCCACACCTTTACATGTGTTATATGTGTTATATGTGATTAAAAATAGAATTTTTAGGATTAAATCATGGTTGTTTTTGTGTTAATGGGATGTTTATGGCTGTTATAGGTTAGTATGATGATGTCCTAGGAGTTTGAATGGTTTTGGTTGGGTATTGTTAATACTTGGTGTTTTGACCCATTTGAAGGATTTTGGATGATTAAGGATGATATGAGATGTGTTGTTGATTGTTTGATGTTAGGGTTTGCTCTAGGATGATGCTAGAACAGTAGGATGCTTTCGGACAACGTGGTTATGTGATTAAATCTGGATATTTGCTATTTAGGGCAAGTTCTTGCATGTTGATGTGATGTTTTCATGTTAAGTTGCTATTTTGGGAAAACGCTCGCATTCGAGACTGTTAGAATGATGAAAACTTAGGGGTTTTGCTTGAAATATGTTTGTTAATATGTTAGGATGATTATTGGGTGTTTTTACACGTTTCGGATCTGATTTGGAGGGTTAAACGCGCGAAAAACCATATCTGCTGCACTATAGGCGATTAGGAATCCTAATCGCCTATGCTATAGGCGATTAGGGGCCTAATCGCCTGAATTGAAGCCCTACTCGTGTGACTTATAGGCGATTGTGATCACAATTGCCTTCATTTCATGCAATTGTGATCCTAATTGCCTTCATGACATGCAATTGTGACCCTAATCACTAGTTAAGCCCTGAATTGCATACCTTATGACCATAATCGCCTATAATGCATGTGATTAGCCCTAATCACCTATCATAAGGGGCGATTAGCCCTTGTAATTTCCTGTTGACCATCCCTAATCACGTGTTGACTTTCCTAATTGCATGCTAAGTTCCTAATCGCGTGTAATGCTGTTATAAGTGTATTTTAACATCCCGAAACATGATTTGACACCTAGGAACATGATAGGAACCCCGTGACATGATTAGTAACATAGTAACACGTGTTCGGACTTGTTCGTACGTTATTTGACCTATGTGTTAGAATCGTTGAACTTTAACGCATGTTAAGTGCTGAGTTGCATGTTTTGTGTACGTTTGTGTATGAGATGAACACGTGGAATGTCGGGTCACCAATGGGATGTCGAGTCTTGTCTTACGTAGTCTGGTTGTCGGTCAAACACGCTTTTCGGACACATAATGGTCATGGACTGGACTTAGGGACTAATGAACCCGAAGGGTTATTAGTCTAACTTAACACATATCTTATGATAGGTCGCCAATAGTTGGGGCTATCATATCTTACAGACGGTTTACTCATATCACATATACGGTTTACTCATAAACGGAATACGCAACCTAAGGTGAGTTCACGGCCCAACTTTTTACGGTTTTTACTTTCGGGGGAGAAACATGCTTAAAACTCTTTTATGTCTTATAGCTCGGTTTCATCTTAAACTCTTTTATGACTTATAACTCTTTTTCACATTATACTATGGCTTACTTATTGTACTATACGGTTCATCAAAAAGTCCCTTAGAAACCACTAACATGGGCGTATGGCGGGGAAATATGGATAGCGCTATTGGGAACTGACAAGCCCCACTCGACGGTAGGACCGGGCGGGTGCATATTGTCTCTAATAAAACAAGGTCTACCGGTGATGACGGTAGCCCATAGGAAACTAAGGGTCAGTAAACGGCATAGTCAGCTATGGTTTCACCCGTATGAGTATCTTATTCTGCCCCTAGCTAGTGTTCTTACAAGCATAGTAGTAATTGTGATGGTAACGACTTTCGAAGGATCACTTTAAACGTTTAAATTAAACCTGTGAACTCACCGGCATTATATGTTGACTCTTTTAGCATGTTTTCTCAGGTCGCTAAGGTAGCAACTGTCAGATAGGCGCACGGAGTCGCACTGGGGTCGTCTTGCGTCTAGGGTCTCATGGCATGTTTTGGAAATGTTAAACTTTGGAACTTATGTTTTATTTTCTGCATGACTTTTGTAAACTTTTAATGCTTCCGCACTGTTAAATGTTGAGTTTTAAATCTTATGCATGGTTTTTATTACATATGTTTTACATTTAGACGTCGTTTATTGTGACCGTTGACTTGGATCCTGGTATGTCACACGCCTCGCGGTAGAACTCCACAGGTGGATATTTGAAGGTGTGACACATGAGCAAGAGTACGTTCAGTAACAAAGAGTGCGTTTAGACACACCCAATATATACTTGAATAGATCAACATTTAGTTAAACTTAGTGGATATTAAGTATTATGGGGAAATTGTAAAAAAAAAAAAAAAAGATAACCATTAAAATTTGGAAAAAAAAACCAATTTTTAAACATTGGGTATTTAATGGTTAGTGATTGTTTTGTTTTTTAAATGGCAAATATTACATCTATTCTCCCTTTACACCAATATTCTAAACAATTCTCTTTTTGCCAAGGTTTAAACCTGAGACTTTCATTTTAAGAGACATGTGTCTCTATCAAGTGAGCTAACCCAACATTGATAGTTGTTGGATTTGTTGATTTGAAGGAGTTTTATGTGTGTGTATGTATATATATATATATATATATATATATATATATGAGAAAGTTAATTTGAGAACACATATATTTCGTGTGAACCACGAGAACGCTATCTAAAACCATTCAAATTCGACATTTCTTTTTAAACTTGTCTTTACTATTAAAATACAATCTCAAAAACATAATTTATGTGTATAAATTTAAATGTATACGAAAATAAATTGTTTTTATACATGTGTAAATTTACTGTTTATACATGTGTAAACTGTTTCATTTACACATGTGTAAAAACATAATTTTAAAGTGTTTTTAAAAGAAAAAAAGAATTATTTGGAAAGAAAATTCTTTTTTTAATGTTTTATTGTAATTATAATTAGGTTTGTGTTGAAAAAAAAATAATTTTGATTGGTTTTCTCATTTGTTCTCACGGTTCTCGCGATATTTAGCGTTCTCAAAATAACCTTCCCCTATATATATATAATTCACATTTTACGTCGAGAACCGTGAGAACAAATGAGAAAACCAATCAAAATCATTTTTTTTCAATACAAACCTAATTATAATTAAAATATAGCAATAAAAAACGAAATTTATTTTTAAATAATTCATCTTTTCTTGCAAAAACATTCTAAAATTAACTTTTTACACACGTGTAATGTGTAAATGAAACAGTTTACACATGTATAAATAGTAAATTTACACATTTATAAAAACAATTTATTTTCGTATACGTTTAAATTTTTATGCGTAAATTGTGTTTTTGAGATTGTATTTTAATAATAAAGACAAGTGTAAAAGGAAATTTTGAATTTGAATGTTTTAGATAGCGTTCTCGCGATTCACACGAAATATATGTGTTCTAAAATTAGCATTCCCCTATATTATATATATAATATAGGATTTGGATCATTTGAGAACCACAATTTAAGGAGAGAACTCGAGAACTAAGTGTGAACACAAAAATCCCTCAACCAAAAAACAAATAATAGTAATAAAAAATATTATATAACCTATAAAATTAAAAAAAATAAAAAAGTAAAAAGTCTAAAATGTTTTGAAGAAACAAATAGTCTAACCTCCTGTAGAGGACGATGCGACTATTCTTTCCACAGAGATTATCCTTCACTCATAACTTTAAAGTACTGAAATAACCTGCAAAACAAGATGAACTTGGGGTAGGGAGGCGACTACACGAAGTAGTAGTTTATAACAAAAACGTGGGTGAATGGGGATACTATCTATGATAGCTTTTCGGGTTAGCAAAAAGTGTCCTTCTTCCGAAAAATAAAATAAAAATAAAAATGGCTTGTATTACTACATGTACTGTATGCACATGTGCATTTCACTATTAGAGCATACTTTTGAATGAATTGTCAATTACAATAATTAAATGATCATTAAATTGACGTGATGTGAGATATAACGAGGGAAAAAAATATTCAATGATCATTGCATGGACGCGACGTGAGATATAAAATACACTCGAACTTGTCAATTGTTTAGTCATAAATATTATAAAATAAATTGAAAATAAGACACGTGTAGGACAACAAACATGAATAAACATAAAATAGCTCTATATAAGAACTAGAAAATAAGACTTGTGTAATGCATGCACATGTGTATTTTACTATTGTAGTTAGGTTTTTTCAAGGGTTTAGCTTTAGGGTTTAGTTTTTAGGTGTGGTGGAAAGAGGGTTAGGTTTTTATGAGGATGAGGTAGGGGGTTTCGATACACATGTGCATCTCACCGGGGGGGGGGGGGGGGGTTATGTTTTTTGGGGGTGTGTTTAGGTTTTAGGGGGTGAAGGTGGGGTTTTTATGTATTTTTTTGTGCTAACACTAGTTCTCTAGTTCTCTATGATCCCTACCCCATATATATACATGTATATATATATATGTATGCATGTTTAGATTCCTGTACAAATGCTATATTTTGTAAAAAGTGTGAGAAGAATTACTGATTGACAATAGACATCATATTTTGGATAAAGGTATGGTGTTTTGTGTTGTTTTGGCTATAAAAACACCAACCAAACAAATTTAAAACACAATCTAATGTATTATACCCATGGAATTTAGAAATGTTGGTCCTTGGAATGGATCGATACAAGACTGATCAGATCTATCAAGGTGCGGAATCCCTTGATAGATGTATATGCAATAACGATTCGACAAACTAGAACACGAATAATACTATTAAACGCATTTTCTATTGATAATAAACGGATTACAATCAACTCAAGACAACACACACAAACTTGGTGGTTGCAAAATCTCTAGAAAGACTAACTGTAAACCCTAACCCTAACCCCATGCATTCTATTTATACATAAACATATTCGCTGGGCTTGGTCCTTGGACTATTAGTGAAGATATAGTATTAGTGAAGATAGCTATCTTCACTAAACACCCATATTCGCCCATTGCTATCTACGCCTACCACCATGTTCATTAATTACAATAAAGACGATTACACGTTATACAAAGCACCTATCTACTAAGCTATTCTATCTAGGGAATGGGTTCAATTTTAAGTTTATCATCTGAATCATTAAACATTGAAATGCATGAGGTGGTATTATTTTCTACCTCCATACTTTCCCCGGTGATTTCATTTCTCAAGATTGTTTCACAAGTTATTTCATTTAAGTTTTCAAAAATAGAATTAGTTTGTGAAATCTCTTGTTGCTCCCATTCCATTACAACTTCACTTTCATCATCATTTAAATGTGATGGTAAAGTTGTATCATCATTACCTACAAACTCACCTTGCTCTGCTAAACTTACAACATTCACATGAGCATTTTTACTTGTTGAAGCTTCATTTGAGGGCTTTTTCGGAGCGCCTTTTACTTGAGCTAACTCTTTCGCAAGTTGGGCCACTTGTCTTACCAATGCCTCATGTGATTTGGCCATAATCTCCATTGACCGAGTGCATTCGGACGTCTGAGATTCACCACCGCCTTGGCTATTTGATGGGCTTTGGTTGTATCCCCGTGAGAAATTTTCACGGTTTCCAAACCCTTGGTTGTTTCCATTGTAGTTTCTTTGATAGTTGCCTTGATAATTGCCTTGACGGTTTTGGTATGGTTGATTACCTTGTCCTCCTCCCTGTACATTAGATTGAAAGTTAGGATTCAATTGGTTCGAAGGATTACCATACCTGAGATTTGGGTGATTTCTCAACCCCGGGTGATAAGTGTTGGAGTTCATATCATAAGGCTTCCTTTCTCCATACACTTGGTTGACTTCAGCATCTTGTCCTGCAACCATAGGACATTCGTCAGTTGGATGTTGTACATCCCCACAAATTCCACAAGCCTGAAACTGGACGGACGACACGTCCCGTTTCTTTAGTCGGGCAATTTCGCGTTCCAAGGTAGCAAGTCTATCTTGGGAACTCGAATCAAGCTCACCCCCTGTTTTAACAATAGGCTTCTTGACCCGCCTATCAGCAGACTCCTCAGCTCTTGAATTCTTACTCATTAACACCAGAAAATCCCAGTCTACCTGTTCATGGTTAGATAATAACGTTCCATTGCTAGTAGATTTTAAGTATTTTCTCTCATCCTTGTTTAGACCCTGTACAAAACATTTAACCTGTTCCCACAATTCTATTTTATGGTGTGGGCATTTTCTTAACATGTCATTAAATCTAGCAAATGCCTCATGTAATAATTCGCCTGGTAATTGTGAAAATGTTCGGATTTCAATGCGAGCGTCATCAGTTTTCGCAATAGAGTAATATTCATCTAGGAACACTTGTTGCATGTCTTCCCATGTATAAATACTATGAGGAGTCAAGGCCATGTACCAACTTTTGGCCTTATCTTTTAGTGAAAATTTAAACATTCGTAAGCGTACCTCGTTTTGATGAAAATTGTGACCCCCAAAGGTTTCACAAACGGACGAAAACTCTGTGAGGTGCATATAGGGATCTTCCTGAGGTAACCCATAAAAGAAAGGCAGAATGCTTACATAAGTGGGTTTGCAGTCAAAAGTCCTCCTACCAGCTGGTGGAGGGATTATAGGAGATTCAGCAACTGAAAAAACTGGCCTAAACCTTCCGTGTACTCCCTGAGTGAAATCGGGCTGTGGTCTCCGTTGGGCATTCACCTGCTGATGCCTCTGCTGCGCCTGAGGTGGCGGTCTTTGATATGGTTGCCTTTGTTGTGGTAGCCTCTGATACTGTGGTCTCTGATCGGCCATACCTGCAAAATTAGGTTGATCACGATAAAAATATTGATTCACATCTTGGTGTCTATATCGTTGATAATTGTTTCCAATATCACTGATATACTCATGACTCCAATTTTCTCCTTGTGGTTCGTAATCCTCCTGTGGGAATTCCTCCTCGAAATGCCCTTGTTCTTGACCTCCAAAACCTACATCATAAAAAGAATTTTGGTCAGATTCGTCAGAATGATACGTGTGCACACTCACTCTTTCTGGTGACCTATAACTTGGGACACTTGGTGATGCATCATCTCGTATTTGATCTCTCAACTGAGTCAAATTATGAATTTGCTCCTCGTTTGTGGGGATGGGATCAAATACCAAGTTCCTTTGAACAGATGTAGGACGACGTTGTGTTTGTTGTGGTGATTGTGGAGGATCCCGTTGATGTAGTGGCGGACTATAAGACCGTCTCCTGTTGTTGGAAGCTTGCGGATCCATTTGGATTTCTTCGGGTAGGTTAGGTTGAGTGGATCTTCCTAACCGACTAGCTCGATGTTGTCGTGCAAGTCTTTCAATTTCAGGCTCAAATATCAAAGGAGATGTTCTCCCAGATCGCCTTGTATGCATACAAAATTATTCCTGCACAATGAACACAACCCGAGCAATACAAAGATATAAATCTACCAAAATAACAATACTCACACAAAAACAAACCAAAACACAAATTACGAACTCACAAAAATCAATCAATTTCACACTAACTCAATTAACTCAACTAATTTATCAAAGCTGAAAATAATTAAATTTTTATAATTTTTATATTTTTCCAATCTACACAACACATCACAAAAATCACTCAATCACACAAAACTATGAAATTTCAAATATTTTTGTACTTTTTATATTTTTACGTAAACAAATAACAAATCTAAATCTAAAACACACAAAAATCAATTAACACAAAAATAACACAAACAAATCTAAACAAACTAAACGCACCGATTCCCCGGCAACGGCGCCATTTTGACGCGAGTGTCGTGGGTCGCGGCAAAAACAATTTATAAAGAACTTAAATACACAAGACTAGCAAGGGTAAGTAAGGTCGTCTCCAAGGAATTGGGGTTAGTTCGGTCTAGAATTATGAAGTTTGCTTTTAAACTAATGTCACTAATATCCTAATTGGGCTTTTTCCCTCTTTTGATGATTTGATGAATTAAGCGTCGATATAGCCACAAACAACTAGATCAAGGCTTGATAACAATATGGTAACACGATGGTAACAATAGCAATAATACTACAATGACTAGATATGTAAAGTAACGAGATTCTAATTATAAAGACGACACCTCCGGGTATGGTAATGCAAGAATACTAGGTTGTAGTAATCAAATGGTCCGAAAATGGGTTTTCTCTATATTTAACACGCGGTGACAAGGAACCGTAACTTAGCCATCAACTACTATCTCTAGGACCGTAGTATGCTTTATCGCTTACGTTCACTAAATCCTCTACACTATATTGATACATAAGTGACAGAATTCATCTCATGAGATTAAACACATAGACATATCTAATCCTGCAGTGAGTCCAACCCAATCTCACGCACTCAATATAATGATTATGTAAACACAAATATTACACAAATTCGGAATCAAATGATTACAGAAACAACCCGAAACTTACAAAACCTTCACCCGGAGGTGAAGGTGGAACTTTAGCCAGACATGATTTCAACACGAACAGATGGTTTCTTGATATTCCTAGCCTTCATACAAGCTTCCCTTGATGATTTTGGTGTGAAATGGTGTGTAAAACTGAAGATTGACGACTGAAAATACGAACAGAAGCCGTGGTCTTTAACATGTTTGCGAGTTCTTGCTGAAATGGAAGTGTGGGCTGGAAAGAAGAAGCCAGCGAATTTTTCCACAATAATACGGCCCTGCGGGTCGCGGAGGAGAAAGGAAGTCTCCCCGCGTCCCGCGGGGAAATATTAAATATTTTTCTGTTTAAACACACGCCGCGGCCCGCGGACGTCTTCTCCTTCCTTCCCGCGGTCCGCGGGGGAGGTTTGTGCAAGATTTCTTTGTTCTTTCATCGTTTTCGATCGTTTCTCGCGCCCGTTCTCGTTCCGGCTCGTGTCTTCGGATATTTAGCTCGTAAAAACCCCTTTTTGGCATATAAATCATCATTACTCTTTTTCTCACTAAAGCTCGTAACTTCGGGTTAACTACACACAAAACACACTAACAAACACGAATTAAACCACACAGATGTGATGCACACGGCATCGCATCAACTATACCTGTAATTTTCAAAAGTTGGGGACTAAAGGTGAAATCTAAGCAAACCACAAGGAGTATTCGAGCAATTTTCTCTTTCCAATATGACATGTAACTACTGATGATTTATCCTTTCTTCTCTTTCACCCATGATTTCTCTTTATCTGAATTTTTCAATGTTTTTGTACTTTTAGAATAAATTATATTACTCCCCCTAAACGCACACACACGTCTAAACTTTTTTGGCTTAGGGAAATTTCTCCACCTAAATGTTTGTTTTTTTAAATAAAACAAAATTTTAAAACAAACAGTCTCCCTCATAAACTGACAAAAAGTTTTTCAATGTGAACAACGGTGTCGATCAACGAAGAGTTTGTGGTTGGCGAATAAGGTCTTAGTTGATTGAGAAAACGTCACTTTATGAAGAAATAGTTAATTATGAAGTTTGAAGCTTTTGATCATTTAAGATTTTGATTTGAAAGTTTGTGAACCAACAAGTGATTCAAAATTATGATTGAAATTATAAAACTGATTATTTTGATTAACACTAAAAAGAACTTGATTGTAAAGATTGATTGAAAACAACAATGATAAAAATGGATATCACACCGGTTCAACAAGTAACCTAGAGTTCTAAAACAACTTGGGATTAAATAAGAGATTGCAATTAGGATTAACGGGTTAACTGTTACCATAGGCTTAGGTGACAAGTTTCATCAACATTAAAGATGGACTAAACTACATTTCATTACTCTAGAACATACAAACCCTAATGACATGTTAAAGCATAATTAACTGAATTCATTTCCCTAGTAATTAGCGCAAAAAACAATTATCAAAGAAAATTCAAAACAATATTAACGCAATTAACAAGTTTGTTCAAATCTGAAATACAAAATAATTAAGAAAATACCCAAATGTTCAAGAACCCTAGATTACACATCTACATCGGGTGATTCCAAGGGAGACTAGCCGCTCATGATGTTGCAAGCCTCAATGAAGATGGAAAAGATAAGAGAAAAGGCCATGACGAATATTGGGGATGTAGGGTTTATGAGTGGTGAGTGAAGGATTAGTGATTGGTGATGAAGATGGGTTGAATGATGGTGATCTTGATTAATTGAATATGATGATGGATGGATTAGATTTGAGATCTTGATGATTGGAGACACCAAGAATGGTCCAAGATGAGCTATTTGAGGTTAGAATTCTCGATATGGAGTTAAAATTCAAATTCCCCTTTAAAAACTCCTCAAAGATGTCAGTTTCACGTTTTTTGTGTAGCACACTGCGCCGAGGATGCCCAGCTGATGGACCCCGGATGCCCAAGGTCTTCTGGAGACGCTGAGCTGGACGCTGGTCAATGTCCATGACACCCAAATTTGCGTCTAGGTTGCCCTAGCCTATTTTTTGCTTATTTTTCTCAGTTCCCCGCTCCCGTTCTCGCTAAGTACATTCCAAAGCCCAGTTAAGCTCCCGAAAATATACCTTAACCCTATCAAAGCCTGCAAAACAACAACATATCAAAATAGTGCATTCGAAACTCAAATTTATAATTTCATGAATTAAGACACAACAAGCTAAAGACTTTCAATAACGTATCACATCCCTACACTTATCTTTTTGTTTGTCCTCATGCAAATTTATTACATTTCCACAATTCCAAACACAAAACGCACTCCCCATCCTCAAACATGAATGAGTTAAGGTCTAATGTCATACCTGGTTCCTGTGTTTTTCTACAATCAAGAACTTCTCAACAGTTAATGAATCTATCTTTTTAAAACTCAAATGGTTACCCAAGATTAGCCTACCTTCGAAACCAGAAAAACCACACACTTATCCCTCACAATATTCTCTCCACTCGGTTCAATTTGACTAGCATTGTTGCACTAGTATATATATAAGTGGTACACTCAAAACCGATTATAATGCACATTAGTATATACTTGCAACTTAATCGCACTTCACCAAATTACACAAAAATTAACACAAATCAAAAAGGTCTTTAAAGGGTTGTAACATGGCTAGGCGAAGGGTATAGAATGGGATATTTTTAAAAGTGGCTAAGGTGATGAAAATTCGACTCTTATTACATCAAACAACTAATCAAAACAAACAAACAACTAACTCAACTATAAGGTAATGTTGCACCTTTTATTCAACGACTAACTAAAGCATATTTTTGTGATTTTCTATAATAGATTCCATTCTTTTTCGATGCTTTTCCAGTTTTTTTAAGAATAAACATTCAAACTATTTTCAATACAAAGCACTATCCTAAAACCGAATTTTCATCACTCGGGTTTAAAATTAAAAAGGTTGGGTTAAATGGGTGATCAAATGAAAAGGTTAAGGCTGAAGATTGGTTAACTAAGGGATATTAGAACAGGTAAAGGATGATAAAACTGGTTTAAAAAAAGGTTTATCCTAATGCCTCAATCATTTTTATGTTCACTATTGGTCTAGGGTGGTAAACGTATTAAAGATGCAAGTTCTACCGTAGGCAAATATAATGGCACAATCAATTCAAAAGAACACATGTGGAAATAGATATAATTTTGTAAAGTGAAACATGTTGTGGTGACTCAATATCTCAAATGTAAAGTTGGTAGGTATATGACATGTGTGTAGCAAATCGACCTTTCACCTAAACTACTCCCAAATAAGCACCCGTAATTATTATTATTATTATTATTATTTTACCAAAACTAGTTTAGAGTTATCATGCGAATTTTCCAGAACTTGTCCATGACGAAAGACCCAAATGGTTCATACCATCCCGTTTTGACTTAGTTACTCGCGTTTTTAGAATGCTTAAACAAGGACGTTTTTGAAAAAAAAAATTCAAATTTTCTCCCTCATCCCCACATTTAGAGTATAACATTGTCCTCAAGGTGTAGTATTTAAATGGCGGCGGTATTTCAAAATGCAAAATTTTTTTCTCTCTCCCCACACTTAGGGTCCACATTATCCTTAATGTGTAGGAGAGAGACCTAGAAATGCACACGGGAATGTGATAGTCAACCCAAAAAAATTACCCGGGTCCAAATGAACAAAAACACACAAAATAAATAAAAACACACAGAACAAGATCATTCCATCACAAATAATATAAGAAAGGAGAGAATACATGGACCTGATTAACGGGCTGCCTTCTGGAAGCGCTAAGTTTATGGGTTTTTAGCCAGACCAGATAGACCACCCTCATGGTGGTCTAGTGGGATGCCATCCTCCCTCTGCCTCCAAGAATGCAATCTTCCTATACTTCAGTGGGTCCTCTAAGGTATTCCTAACCGGGTCACCCATATTTGGCTTTCTTGGTGCATTCTCTAAATCAGGTGGTTTCTTCCATTTTGCCTTTCTTCCTTTCACCGTGCTATTCTTGAGTCCTCCAAACCTGTATGTCACACCCCGCCAAGGCAGAAACACGAGGATGTGATTCGAAAGGTTTTCAAGCACAAGGTTCGAGCAACACTCAGGATGTATAGTAAATAGATACCATCAAAAGGGCGTACGTAGTCATAAATTATTAAAATAACATCACATTGTCTGAAAACTGAATTATTGTCTGAAACCTCATGATTCAAATACCAAGACAAAATACAACTGACATAGCCCAACCAGTGATGGTACCACTGAGTGTAAGCTCAAACCCCACTCTCAAGTCTCTGCCCTGCATGACTAGTTACTTGAAAAACATGCATAAAAGATTTGTCAACATAACGTTAGTGAGTTCACAGGTGTTACTGTACTATGTAAAGTGCTCGTGAAGTTCGTGTATGACCAATCATAGGCTAGATAAGCGAATGATTACTGTGCAAACCATGAGTCCCATAGCCAAACCTCTTGACTGTTGTGTCTCCCGCATTGTACAATAAAGACAACAAATGTATGGTAGAATGCTAACACTCTTTTGTATGTAACCGGTTAGATCGACTAACCAAGAGTGAGGGTGTCAACCCAATAGATCTATTTAAGTGTTCCATGGCTAACTGTTTAGCTAATGGTTACGGTGTAGTCTATGTACGAGGACTATTGAGATCTCATGAACCGAATGTCTCATGTTCCACATGGTTGTCACGATAGAATAACACATCAAATTAAAATGAACTAGTATGTAGCATGTTTATCCCCCAAACTGGAAAACTATAAAATGGGGCCATGAAACTCACCTGATAACTGTGGATAAAGTAGGAAAATGAAATAGCTACCGCCCTGAAAAATGATACCCTATGTTCATTATGAACATAGTAAGTTGTACATTCTTGTCGTTTATCAGAGAAGTTGATCACCCGACTTGTGGACCCTTGTTTTAGTTAAATGGGGCCATATTTCGTGCTCGTGACAATCATTATTGTTTCATGTGTACTTTGAGAAATCCTGGCGTTTCATTGTAAAATGGTATCCATTGTAAACAAAATGGGGCCCACATGTTGTCATGGGTTACAAATTGTTCCTAATCCAACACGTGTGGTAGTTTTACGGCAAACGAGTGTTTTAACATATGTTTGTGCCTTTTAATATCAAGAGTTAGTGCTAACATACGTTATGGCTTTTTTAACACATGTTATTATGGTATAGACGAAACCTTTTAGTGATATTGGCCTGAAAATTAGATTGTTTCGTGTATCCAAAACAACTTGCTCGTGTTCATCAACATATAATTGAATGTTTACAAGTGTGTGTTATTGTGTTTTTGGTGAAATTGTGTATTTTGATCCTCAAAATGTAGTGATGTGCTGAGCATATATATAAACGTTTGTTTTGATTGAAAATCGATCCCTTAACAGCCATTAAGTCTGTGTTAGGTTTGTAAACATTAGTCATGATGTGGTGTATCCTCTATATTAACTTGTGTTGCATATATGTGTGATATATATATGCGATTGTATGTGTGAATATGTGAGTGATTGAAATCAATTAACAATAACAAGAATATGCTCAAGAAATTCATTAGCTTGTGTGTGACTAGTGCTGATTACATGGTATTTAGGGGGTCGAGGGTCGGGCAACAAGAGGGCCGATTGTTAACTAGTTATATACAATGATAATGAGTTTGAATAGGTACCTAGTTGACACAAAGTCAGGGTCGATTGCTTGGGTCCTTGGTGAGCTTCCAACTCTTGATTATAGTGGCTAGATTTGAAAAATGTTTAGGGTGTTGGGGAGGTGGTGATCGGCCGAGATTAAGCCAAGAAAGAATGAGTGTTTTGTGTGTGGAAAGAAGGATGATCTAGTGCCTTTATATAGGGACCGAATGGAATGGTGACAAAAACAAACAAGGCAACTTCATCTTCTTGAATGGTGTTATGCTTAAGGAACTCTATCATGATTTGGTGATTGTATGCAAACTCCATCTCTTGCCCCTTTCTTGAAGGTGTTGGCCTTGTGCTTATTACCCCAAAGAAGTTAGTTGTCATGCATGAGACATGGTATGGACACATTTGTCTTACTTCCATTTTTGTATAAGGAATGTTGGTCACTCATGATGTAATCCCTTTTGTCCCTATCTTCGGCTTTTGGTGGAGAAGAATCAAAGCAAAATTGGCAAGAGATCAAGTGTTGGTAGAAGGTGATAAGAGGTTAAGCCCTTTCTTGGTATAATCATAGTTGTCGAGGTGTATGTGACCCATGATTGGGTTTGGTTTTCGGCCGAGAGTCATCAAGGAAAAAGAGGATTTGATTTGGTAAGTACAAGGTGTCATTGGTATGTCTTTATGTTAAGTCCCTATCAAGTGAAGGTTTGTGTTGTCCTTGTTAGTCGATCATCATCATCATCACCCTTATGTAAAGCTTCGGCCAAAATGTATCCATCATAGAAGGGGCATGAGATCTCACTTAGAGGAGATGATCAACGAAGTACATTTCCTATTTTGGTTAAGACAATGACATCTCATATAAATAATTACTGATAGTTTAATGATGGTGATGTTTCCTTGTTTCCACACTTTGGCCGATTGTGTATCCACAAATGTGTAAGTTTATGTGTGTAAAAGTGAGTTGGTGAAAGTGTGGATTTAACTAAAAAGGTGAAAGGTTTGGACATTCCTTGATAAGGACAAGTGATTGTTGTTTTCGTGGTGACTTCGGCTAGAACATACACACATATGTACGCATGATCTAGTCTCTTTCTTGCCTTGTATATGTGCCAAGTGTGTGTGTATATATATATATCCATTGTGTTGTCCAATTCAATAATACGATCACTTGAGTCTCTATGTGTAGATCATTCCACTTATTATTATGTGTTTGTTTATGGTTCTTGGAAATCGGCTATATGCACATTAATGAGCACACGAGTTGGTCATATTAAATAGTAGTGTGATTGTGCATTTGTGTGTATATATATATATATTTGTGTGTGTGTGTGTGTTGGTCTTGAATCTATGCCTCAGTTGAAGTGTGATCCAATCTTATGTAGTGTGTGAGTCAATATAGTGTTGTTGGATAATAACATGCGATATCATAAGGTGTAATCAATTATTGAGGCCAAAATATAACTTAGTTTTGTTAAGAGGCTCGATGACGATATTAACATGTATTAATTTCAACAAGTTATGAACACATGTTATTAGATGTTCACACATGATAATTTTTTGTGATCTACATACGTGTGTTAGTGAGGAGTTATCATATGTTATGGAGTTTTAATATCTAGTGATCACACACGTTTGTTCTTTGGGAGTGTTTCATGATTTGGGTACAAAACACCTTGAAATTGCTCGGGATGGAGTGGGTTGTGTAGTTTTCCACTTGGGTGTTGTCATGTGTATTTGTTGTTTTGTTCATGTGTAGGAATCAGATATCCGGTTGCTTTCTGTTGAGCATGTGATTGGCTTGACTGTTTCAACGCCAATTGTCTTGTATAGTCCGGTGTTGTATGCATAAACGAGTAATTTATTGAGTTTCCACAACTCATGCTTTACTCGACTTGGGGGGGGGGGGGTATAATGTGTGCAAAATGTCTAATCATGCACATGAAATGACAATTATAAGCAAAATATATTGACTAGTGTCCCAATGTCAACCACACAAAAATCCTCTTTTGGGTGATCCGTTTTTACAAGAGGGTCACCACTAAAAAAATGTCATTTTTGGGACATTCCTCATCAAAATCGAGTTAGAAAAATTTGGATACACATTTAAACATAACTCACGGTCACAAAGCTTCATGCTTACCGTTCCATTAGCACAATTTATAATAGCATATGCAGTTTCTAAGAACGTCCTACCCAGTATAACGGTGGGTTGTATGTCTTAAGCACTACTTACATAGTCTACCACCAATAAGTCAACTGGAAAGTAGTATTCCTCTACCTTTACCAACACATCATTCACCACCCCCCTTGGATGCATGAGAGTCTGATCGACTAACACCACTGTGGTGTGAATTTCATGTAGTGGACCAAAGTCATATTTGTCAAACAGACTCCCAGGCAATAAACTTACACATGCTCTGAGATCTAGGAGCGCCCTTTCTATTTTAAACTCTCCAACCTGAATTGTAATCAACGGGACTCCTGGATGTTGAAGTTTAGGGGGAAGAGCATCTGATAAAATAGAGCAAACGTGTGCCCCTAAGTGTTATGGAAACTTGTTGTGCTTGTTTTGGTTGCTCAACTCTGTAACACATTCGATATGAGCAGGAACTTTTTCAATTGCAACAATAAGTGTTAAATTATTTTGACTTGTTTAAAATCTTCCCACCTCTTGTCCTTTGGTGGGCTCCACTTATAAGTAGTTGACACATTGTTTGGGTCTACTAAAGCTGCAGGGTATGGGTTAGTATTAGTCTCCATCCCCACACTTGCCTTAGTATCTATCTCATTTATGCAATTTTCACAAAAAGATTTTTTTATAATTTTTAATTTCATGATTATTTTGTGAAATATTTTCATGTTCCTAATCATCATCACTACTAACCTCCTCTACCACACCATCAACAAATTGTTGTGGTGGAGTTGTTTTATTACCCACAACCTCATCATTCAAAATAAAACTTACTGCCTTTATATGCACGCTTTGAGTGTTCTTCATACTCAATCCTTGATGTTGCGGGTTTACCGTAGTGTCACTTGGAAACTTCCCAGCGCTTCCTCTCCATTGAGCCAATTCCTCTGCCAATTGACTCACTTGCTTAGCTAGGACCTCATGAGACTTTTCTTTCACCTCATTTGCTTTCTTCATTTCTTTGATATCACTATTGGATTCCTTCACCAGATTCATCAATGCATCCAATTTTGAACTCAAGGAATCATCACCACCGCTTTGTCCTCTCGAAGAGCTTCCTTGGTTATTATAATTCTTTGAGTACCCACATTGGCTGTATGAGTTCTTTTGATAACCACCTTGATTGTAATTGCTTTGTTGGCAGTTTTGAAATGAGTTATTCCCTTGGTTACCCCCTTTATTATTTGTTTGAAAATTGTGGTTCATTTGATTTGAATCATTACCATACCTAAAGCTAGGATGGTTTCTCAAACCCGGATAATAAGTGTTGGAGTTCATATCATATTTCTTTTCTCCATACACTTGATTCACATCCGCGGTGTCTTGACCCATATCTCCCGAGCACACATCAGTTTTATGCCCCAAATTACCACATGCGTCACAAACCGCATATTGCACCGCCGACGCTTCTCGTTTTTTTTCATGCAAGCTAACTCTCTCTCCAAAGTACCTATCCGGTCATTTGCACTTGAATCCATGTCGGGAAGCGATTTAGATAGCAGATGTTTTGTTCTCCTATCCGCGGATTCCTCGGCTTTAGAATTCTTGCTCACCCTTTCTAAAAATCCCAATCGTCCTCTTCCGGATTTTATAACAGAGTACCGTTGCTTGTTGACTTCAAATACTTCCGCTCCTTTTTATTCAACCCCTTCATGAAGCACTTAATCAATTCCCAAAGCTCTATCTTTTGATGAGGGCATTTTCGGATCATTTCCTTGAAGCGGTTGAATGCTTCTTGTAAAAGATCACTCGACAATTGTTGGAAAGACAGGATCTCTAATCTTGCATCATCTGTCTTGGCAATAGAATAATACTCATCTACGGACACTTGTTGCATGTCTTTCCATGTGTAGATACTATGGGGAGGCAAGGTTAAAAACCATTGTTGCCTTTTCTTTGAGTGAGAATCGAAACAACCTTAAACGCCTCTCGTTTTGGGAGAAGTTGTGACCCCGAATAGTACTACATATCGCTGAAAACTCAGAAAGATAAGTATATGGCTCTTCAATAGCCATGCCATAAAAGTGGGGAAGGATGTTAATGTAATTCAGTTTACAATCAAATAATATCCTTCCAAGGGCCGGTGGAACAATAGGTGACTCATTTTCAAAAATAATCGGCCTAAACCAACCATTGACACATTGCATTTGAACACACAGGTGTCTTTATGTGGCATTAACCTCTTGCTCCTTGTGTTATCTTAGTCCTTGAGGTCTTTTATCTACTCTACCCACATTATTTTCACCTTGGTTTTGATTATTGTTGTTGTACAGGTGCCCCCTTTAGTTTTGCCTTGGTTGACGGTTGTTGTAATAACCATCATTACTACCATAATTCTAGTTCCCATTACCCGCACCATGATTAATACTTTGATAATCCTCTTCATCTTCTTATCTATCCATACCATTCCCGTAACCCCGTTCTTCCTCGTCTTCATTAAAACCCCTTTCAGAATACTCATCGTCGCATGAACGATAAGTATGAACACTAAACCGGTCCGGTGATTGATAATCCAAAACACTAAACTGTTCATCATCATTGATATTAGCCCTCAATTCTTCACTAGTGTTGATTTGATCATCGTAGACGGCTTCATTATGTCAGTTCACCGGGTCTAACACGGGATTGCCACGATTGAATACGGGTGGATTTTGGTTAATATTTTGGTTATTGAGGTTCCGGTTGGTGAAGTGGGTGTTGTGGTGGTGGTTGTTGGTTACCGTTTTGATGTGGTGGAGTGGGTGGTCTACGGTTTCCACCCTAACGGTTGTTTGGAATTTGGTTTGGCTTTTCCATTTGGACGGTTCCAAAGGATATGTTTTGGTTTAAAAGTGGTGAGTGAAGGGTAAGTGAGTTAGAAGGAATCTGTTCCTCTAATCGGTGTTGTTGGTTTCTTTTTGCAAGCCTTTCGATTTCAGGTTTAAACACTAACGGATAAGTCATCCTGGAGTGTCTTGTACGCATGCACTACCTGTAATTTGCACGAGTAGCACACCTTGCGTAACACAAAAATATAGAAATGCAATAAAAACCAAAAAAACAATTAAAGGGATTATCACAAAATCAACTAATCACAACACATCAAGTGCACGAACTCCCCGACAATGGCGCCAAAATTTGATCGAAAGTCTCGGTCCAGTAAAAAATAGTATTTGTAAGTCCTAATACCTCAACTTATATAGATAGTGGTAACAATGGTGTCAAACCACGAAGAATATGTGGTTGGCAAATAAGGTCTTAGTTGATTGAGAAAACGTCACTTTATGAAGAAATAGTTAATTATGAAGTTTGTAGCTTTTGATCATTTAAGATTTTGATTTGAAAGTTTGTAAACCAACAAGTGATTCAAAATTATGGTTGAAATTATAAAAATGATTATTTTGATTAACACTAAAAAGAACTTGATTGCAAAGATTGATTTGAAAAATAATAATAATAAAAATGGATATCACACCGATTCAACAAGTAACCTAGAGTTCTAAAACAGCTTGGGATTAAACAAGAGATTGCAATTAGGATTAACGGGTTAACTGTTAACGCAATTAACAAGTTTGTTCAAATCCCAATACAAAATAAATAAGAAAATACCCAAATGTTGAAAAACCCTAGATTACAACTCTACACCAGGTGATTCCAAGGGAGACTAGCCGCTCATGATGATGGAAACCTTAATGAAAATGGAAAAGATGGGAGAAAAGGCCATGAGGAATATTGGGGATGTAGGGTTTATGAATGGTGAATGAAGGTCTGGTGATTAATGATGAAGATGGGATTGAATGATGGTGATCTTGATTAATCGAATATAATGATGGATGGATTAGATTTGAGATCTTAATGATTGGAGACACCAAGAATGGTCCAAGATGAGCCCTCTGGGGTTAGCATTCTCGATATGGAGTTAAAATTCAAATTCCCCTTTAAAAACTACTCAAAGATGTTAGTTTCACGTTTTTGTGCAGCAGACTAAGCTTAGGACGCCCATACATGCGTTTAGAACGCCCAACTGATGGACCCCGGATGCCAAAGCTCTTCTGGAGACGCTCAGCTGGACGCTGTTCAGCGTCCTGGACCCCCAGATATGCGTCTTGGACTTCCTAGCCTATATTTGCTTATTTTCTCTGTTTCTCTCAGTTTCTCGCTCCTGTTCTCGCTAAATCCATTTCACAGACCCGTTAAGCTCCCGAAAATATACATTAAACCTATCAAAGCCTGCAAAACAAAAACATATCAAAGTAGTGCATTCGAAACTCAAATTCCCATAAATTCATGAATTAAGACACAACAAGCTAAAGACTTTCAACAACGTATCATGCTTGATGCCACCTTATATAGGAGTAATGTTGGGGCTATACAATATGTTGGCTTGAGTAGACCCGAGATTTCTTATGCGCAAGGCCAGCGCTGAGGGGGTGCGGGAAGTACTCCCAGCCCGGGCCCAATTTCTAAAGGGGCACTTTAAGCGGCGACGAGTGTTTTTTTTTTCAAGTATTTTCTTTCTGTTTTCGACCAAAAAAAAAAAGATCTCATCTTGAACATCACTGGATATAAATGCAAGAAGGTGAAAAGTAGATAAGGAAGAAGATGGGTCATACATGAAAAACTAGATTGGAAGGATACGGTAGAATTAAAAAAAAAGTTAAAATGTGTTACTTGAGATTTGTGTTGTAGTACAGTAATTGTGCAGCCTTTGCATTAAATTTTAATATATAATAGTACTACAAAACAGTAATTGTCAGTAAATTTTAATATATAATAGTACTACAAAACAGTAATTGTCTCACGCTTTCGCACATGATGCAAGTCAAATTCATTATGAGGCCAATTAGCTAGCCAAACATACAAATTTGTTATAATTATTACGACACTTTCAGTTCTATATCTGGTTCGGCCGGTCCGACTAGGGAACCGGTAAGGACACCGGTTTAACGTCCGCTTCAGTTATGAAAACATTGCTTAAAAGATCTAAGACTAAAGGGCACATATTTCGTGGCTTGGACCAGGCACCTGAATTTTCACGGCCGGCCTTGCTTATGCGGTTAGTAAGATGTCTTGGTTTTTTCAAACACCTACCGATCGTCACTGGGTTGCATTCAGGCATATTCAAGCATAGATCAGACTGTGTTGTTATACATGCTTATTCTGATGTTGGTTGGCATATAAACGAGTGTTATAGCGGCGCAATAAAGATAATAATGGCTATCTATGTTAGAATCACAAAGTTGTATGGCCTAGAGAACAAATGGGGTAAGGGACGACCATGCCTATGTAAATCATGTGGGAGTAAATTAGCTTGTCTTGTGTAGAATTCTTGAAAGCACATATCTTGGTACAACTATGTTAAATAATAGATTTAGATCGCCATATGTCTTGCTTGCTTAAAACTCCATTACTTTCACAAACTCTACACGTCTTTGTGGTAAGCCTAGTTTAAGGCACATGTTTATGAACAAATCACATGCCGAACTATGATTGTATTCTTTGGCTTAATTTCTTAATTAGCTCTTTCACCTCTTCCTTAATTTCTTGCACGTCCCAAATGTCTCCAATGATTGTTGGAACCTTAAAATCCAAGATAAATGCGATTATGTACAATTTCTTATCAGATTCGCTATAAAAATAGTTAAGAATGTAAAAAAAAATTAGCATGAATTATACATGTTATTTGAAACACGTCAACTTTAGTGATAATGCATGCTGTGGTTTGTTTTCATGTAGGAAGTATTTCTTTTGGCATTTGTAACACGTATGTTTGATAAAAAGTTTCATCTCACATCTCCTATATATAATTTCCATTCCATCAATACATCATTAGAATATGCAAAGTCTAAAGTCTAAACCTCTTCTACTTTGTTGTCATAATTAAAACAAAAAATAAATTCTTCATCAATTGGTCATACTATATATACATGTTTGTACTATTGGTCCTCGGCATCTTGATGATCATCAAAACACAATTAAAAAAAAATAATCAACATAGAGAATTTGAAGTTAGGTAAAACTCAATGTAAAAACTCAATCGGGTAAACAATTGGTTAATTGACAATTCGATGTACAAGTCATATAGCAGGGCATTTTCACTCAAAAGGTGCGTAGTAAAGTAAAATACGTCCACTACGTCAAGTATTGGACAATCTACATATTCAGGTGAGAAATTAAATTAGTCTAACGGTGGTCAAAATCCAAGTATCAAACATCTCATATCACTTCAAACCTCAATCATTTTTTTTTGAACGGCCAACAAAATTCATCATGAGCTTCATTCGGAGTTCCTACTCGGCAAAATTCAGGACTCCTTCCACCCTTGAATTGCCATAAGTGTAAGGGGGTTCCTGGTTTCACCAAGTTCACCAGTTTAGGGGAAAACCTGAATATCCATCCGCCCGAAAGCACGACAATAGAATAATCAGTAAAACTCGGCGCTCTTAAGAATCAAACCCATGAGCTTTCAGCTATGGGTCTTCTATCACTGAGCCTCCATACCACTCCACCATAAGGTGGGTAAACATCAACCATTTTAATACGTTTTTTTGCTCTAAAAATAAGCCATTCCAGATGTCCACAACACACCCAAATTTTACCTAAAAAGAACAAATTATAAAATAATTCATGTGTGTGTAGTCCCCACTTTCCAAAGCGAGCGGGTTTGGTGTGGCAAACCGGACGCAAGAAGTCAAACTCCTCCGATGGTGTGGTATGAGTTTGGCGTTGGAGTTTGGCAAAACAAACTTGCCAATCTAACGCCATTGGAGATGCTCTTAAATTAGTCCATTTTTTTATAAAAATTCCTTCAGCACCTTTTTGATTTTTTTTTTTTATAAAAACATCTGTAAGTGTGTGTATTACATGCTCTAATTTAAAAAAAACAAAAAAAAAAACAAATTTTTATAGAGGTTTTCATGGGTTTAACATGCATCTAGAGTACTGGGTTTTCAAAATAATCCTTTACTTGCATGTACATGTACATTTACTTGTATGGAGTCCTCTACATGTATATGTATGTATAACATGTACTTTTAATTTGTAACGTATTAATTGTTGTGATGTTTTATATTATAGGGTTGCTATCGTTCTCAGCTCGGTCTGTACCATTATAATTTATAGTTTTAATATTTCACCATTGTAAAACCAATTTCATGTTTATTTTGGTTGCTTTAAAGTTTAAAGTTTCTTGTCTTCATTTTTATTAGATCTTTATTCAACAACAAAAAATGCGGATGTGTTTTTGGATACAATCCTTTAACTGCAACTATTTGAGTCTATTGTGTGTTGATAAAACTAGGTCAAATTAATCCTCCATCACCGTGGGTGAAAACAGTTATATAAAAATAATAGTACTCTAAATGTTTATGATACATATAAAAACTAAAAATTATACTCCAAGTCTTAAAGATACAAATTCATCTATTACTTAATAAAGTCCATAGTCCATTGTACCTTTGCTATTAGGAGTTTAATTATGATTATCTTATGATGAATGTATGCCCATTGATATTATATATATACCAGACATGATTTCTGAGCTCTCCCCATCTTTTCCATGCTTTCTGGGCTATGTTTCCCATTTTGCCTTTGCGTACTGATTTTCTTGTTTCTGTTTTCCAGGTGTAGAGTAACACTTCCCTATTTTCCGGTGTTGTTTACTGATCATGAAGATTTTCAACTTATGTAGATTAACTATATTTAATTACAATCATTCCATTATTTAATTAGACTGAAATATGTGAGAGTACGTAGAGGATTGTAACACACAATTGATATTGTAGCAAAAGATGTGTTAGAAATTATCATATGTAATTTAGTGCTTCAAGATATAGAAATGAAATTAATACAACTTTTATCCTTTAGATTGCAAATCTGAATTATATATCCAATTTGTTAGAATGCTTAATCCTTTAAGTTATAAACTAGAAAAGCAAAACTATTGGAAATCAATAAATTTGCATCAAAACAAATTTACAAAGGTATTTAAGCGTTTTTTTTTTATCTTTTGTTGAATTAATATTGAGAATTTACTTACAAGGGTTACTACAATATTTCATTGGAAATTATGATGATTAATTAACAAACGGGTTACGTTTATCTAAAATCATACCATCATCATATCATCTTGCTCTATTTCAGATGCGGGTTCATCTTCTTCTTCAAATACATTGATGCCATAAGCAGCATGTCCATGGCCAAAAGCTTTAATATGATCTTTAAGTGATCTTTTGTGCTTAAAATCTGAACCACAAATGCAATACCATAGCTTACCACAATTCTTTTCATGTGTTCTCCAATCACCTCTAACTGCAAAAGCCTTGCCACATTTTCTACACATGAATGGCTTTGTTCCATGCTTTCTTTTGTAATGTGTTTGTAGTGTTCTGAAGTCTTTGAGTGGCCTTGATCGCGGATGATCGATATTATTGCGACACCCCGGTGCACAACAATAACATGGTAGCTTTAGCATGCCAGACGGTTGAGTTCCCCTTAGAGATTCTGGACCTTTTCTGTATTGAGATCCATGCCCCCACATATGCATCTACATAGGTTGTATATGTAAATCAATATGGATAAATAACTGAACACACACATTGTAATTCAACAATATACAAATTATAATATAACTCAACTATGCTAGTAACAATATAAATTTTGATCATAGCTCTCATTGTAATTCAATAATTTATAAACTAAATTATAATTCAACCATGCTACTAAGTTTAAATATACATGTTGCATTCTTTAACTTATTTCTTTTTACACTAGAGTAAATACAACAGGCACTTGAAACAAACAAACAAACAAAGACACCAACGAACTCATAGTCCCACTTGTGGCAAAAGTAAAGCACTCGAGTATTATACAAATTTTGGGACTCAAGCCATTATTATCTTTCTTGAACTATGAATGTTTGTTGAGATATTTAATTTATCATCATCATATGAATGAAACAAAAAAAAAGAAAGAGATAAAACTATAGAAGGAGAGAGAGATGAAAGGTAAGTTTAGAACACTGTAAAAATGTTCACTTGGTCACTATACAAAAGCACAGATTTCCATGTATACTAAAAGCAGAAGGAAATGTTGTATGTGTAGTTAAATCAAATGAATTTGTAGGGTACAAGCCTCAGTTCAGTCAATCAATTAAATTCAGATCCCAAAATCCGCAATCCATGCAGATTTCTAAATTATTTGAAGCAAAAAGCATTCACTTCAATATACCAGTGTAACCCACAAACAAATATTAATCATGAGATCTAACATATATTATAAAACTACAATCCAGCAAAAAGAAAAACTGAACATTCATCAAGCTTTCAAAAATCTAACGGATCAAGCTTTCATATGTTATGAACATGGAAGTTTGAGAAAACACTCACATAGGTTGAATTGATTTGGTTAAAAAATTTTGAAAGAAAAGGACTAAAGAGAAGAAGATGAAGATAAGTAGATAACTTGAATTGATCTAATTGTGAAGTAATTCTTAACAACTAAAAAGGTTTTAATTTCTTTTATTATGTACCCAACCTGCATATTGTTGTATCTATTGAAGTTCTTGAAGCAAACAGGACAAGTGAACTGAGTAGGACCAATAAGAATCTGAGAGGGTGTTGGTATCCAATACTGACCCTTGTTGAGTCTACTGATAGGACTATAAACAAGGCTACCTTCATCACCATCCCCTTCTTTACTCTTACTATCATTTGGAACCATAATTTCACTACTAGTAGAGGAAGATTTTGACATCAAAGATGCAAGATCAGCTGCACTAGCCTTTGGTAGCCCTATGTGAAGTGCCACAGTCACTTCTGTTTCATCATCTTCATCTTCTTCATCTACATCATCACCATCCACATCCATATGTTGATAATTAGTACCAGTGCATGAGGGTTGTTTTTCTTGATGATGATGAATATCTTCTTGTTTTCTTGATGGACTCAAGCTCAATAGAGGGAGAGCTTCTCTGAGAGGAGGAGAAGGAGGAGGGGATGGATGTTGATCATTGATAGAAGTGGATGGACTGAAGTTAAAGCCTTGGATGGTTCTAATGTTTACATATGAAGAAGGGTGGAAATTGTTGTAGTAGTAGTAGCTTTGAGGGTGTTGATATGGTCTATTGGATTGAACATGATGAGGAAGATTTGTAGGGGAATTTGTGGTTAATTGATCCAACTTAAACCACTTTGAGTAGAGATTTGAGTAAGGGTCAGTCATGGTGTTGATGACCCTTAGCTTTGTGTGTGTGTGTGTGTGAGAGAGAGAGAGAGAGAGAGAGAGAGAGAGAGAGAGAGAGGATGTATGGTGATGGTGATAAGGAGGAGTAATCAAGAAACTTGCTTTGTGAATTAACCATTTCTTCATTATATAAAAGAGAAGGGATGTAAAGGTACACGATGCTACGTGCGTATGATTGTGTGGGTATATGCCCTATCTATGAGTCAATTCTATCTTGATGGTCAAAATGTACACTATATTGGTGTGTCCTTCACTACAGTGAATTCTTGAAATATTGGTGTGTCCTATTTATAATATATAAGGGAAAATGACCAATATAGCCCGTTGACCGGGCATTTTGCATAAATAACCCTTGCACCCCTCTTAGGAGAGACGGGACACGGCTCCCAATGAGCCTGAACCGTCTCCCAAGGGGCTTCCCGTTTCAGCCAACAGACGACCGCCACGTGGCGTTGTTGATCCCGAGGCTGTCCCGTCTCTCTCCAGACGGGTCAGAGGTCAACCGTTTCTCTCCCCAGACGGCTCACACTTCCCCATGCCGTCTCAAACCGTCTCGGGAACCGTCTGAACCGTCTGAAAATTGTATATAAATACCGGATTTCATTTAACAAAATTTGCACCAACCACCCTCTCCAAACCTTTCATCTTCCAAGATGTTTTTTGGTTTGCCAACCGAAGCCTACCGGCTTACGAAAATAATGTCCGATTACTTGGATTGTTGTTTCATCTGCGTACGACTACTTGGATTGTTGTTGCATCTGCGCGTGGGTTAACCCGTGTAATTTGCATGTACAATGTGGTAGTCTATTTTATTTACAAGAAGAGTTCTTTGTCTATGAAGCGCACATACACCATTCAAACAAAGTTCTTAGTTCTTAGCAAGTAAATTTAGGAAGTTTGTTGTTTATCGTAGCAAGTAAATTTAGGAAGTTTGTTGTTTATCGTTATTTGTAATAGTATTGTTATTGTAATAATATTGTTATTGTAATATTAATGATTGTTATTGTAATAATATTGTTATTGTAATATTAATGAAATATTTACTTTGATATAAAAAAAACATAAATAAACATTACATAACATTAATAAAAAAAACATAAAAAAAACATAAATAAAATGATTACAAATAAACTAGTTAAGATAGATAATCTCTCATCATTTGCCACGCGGACAAATGTTTAAATTCTTTTCCCTCCCTGTTTTTATATTGTCTTTGACTGTGTCGAATTGACGTGTCTTCGGGAAAGCCGGGGGGTACCAACTAAAGAGTCCGGTTGTGGTACCCATTGAAGATTTGACATTTCGTTGTCAAATCGGTCAATTTCCGGCTAAGAGAGTCCGTTGTCCGGTCAGACCCTCCAACCAGCCGGTTATACTCGTGTTGGATACGAAACCATTTGTTCGTTTGGTGCGTGCTCTCTTCAACGTGGCGCCAAGCTGATACGAGTGCAATCTCTTGTTCTTCTGTCCATCTTTGGGGTGCCATTTCTGTTAGACGGTGGTGGTGGACGGTGTGGTTGTGTAGTGGTGCTGCTACTGTTAGACGGTGGTGGTGGTGGTGGTTTGGATATTGCTGCTACGGTTTGGATGTTCTGACGGGAGGGAGACGGGACACTGTATTTATAGGTGGTGACCTGGACAACCGAAGCGTCGGTCGAACCATTGGGACTCACCGGAGACGACGTCTCGGGACAGGGCGAGTCACCGTTGTAAAATGTGACCCGGCTTAGCCGGTTCCCGAAACACTTCAGACTGTTCAGACGGTTCCCGAGACGGCTTGAGACGGCATGGGGAAGTGTGAACCGTCTGGGGAGAGAGACGGTTGACCTCTGACCCGGCTGGAGAGAGACGGGACAGCCTCGGGATCAACAACGCCACGTGGCGGTCCCCTGTTGGCTGAAACGGGAAGCCCCTTGGGAGACGGTTCAGGTTCATTGGGAGCCGTGTCCCGTCTCTCCTAAGACGGGTGCAAGGTTTATTTGTGCAAAAGGCCCGGTCAACGGGCTATATTGGTCATTTTCCCTTATAATATTGACTTCACTTGCACTATGCATTCACGGGACACGGGATTTACTGTTTAATTCATAGTAAATATATAGGTTGATCGAACTTGTATCACGGGTCAATAGGACAAAGTTACATATACACATAGAACTTTACCTTTTCCATGTTCTTCAAGTGTGCGTTTGTTAGGATTAAACTCACCGAAACCGAACACACACACGATTACAATAAACGAACACGAAAATTAAGTGGTTTGGTTGATATGGCATTAGTCCACTATGCTAAAAGTTGGTATGTTATCATGCTCAAGGAATTAAGCTACATGATGTCAATACATAAAGATTAATCTAGGGTTAGGAAACTTACTCTCCAAGTTAGGCTCAAGCGTCAATGAGGTAGTAGTGGAGTGGTTAGGGAAAGACTTGGTGTTCGTTATGACCCAGGTTCGATTCTCACTCTCCTCACTATTTTTCGCGGTATCCAGGTGAAGAGCGAAACGGGTGGCGCCGGTTCGACTCGAATGGAGGCAAGGTTGTACCGATTATTCCACTGTTGAACCTCCGATAGGTGGAGGTCGGGTTTCCATGCATCTAGGAGGCTAGCAACGGTCAAGTAGTCGACTTTGAACATAACACCCGGTGTCACAGTGCTTGGCACGTCCTTCTTTGCTGTTCAAAAAAAAAAAAGGCTCAAGCTCACATAAACCCATGGGTGTCGGCTGGCACTAACAAGCCTACATCCAACAACATTAATAATCATACATAACATTCCTTTGTTTCTCTCATCCTTGGTAAGGATTCCTCGCGATTGCTAACATATTTATAAAATTGATATGGGCCAAATGGAAGGACACGTCAATTTTATTTTGATAGGAGAATTATGGTCATGGGTACTCCACGACCTCCACGACAACATCGTCAAGGGTCGAGTAGGATTCATGGGTAATTGTCAACGGTTGTTTCACATATTCATGTTTACCCCCCCCCCCCCCCCCCCCCCCGCCCCCCCGGTTAGTTTTGTAAATAAAAAATACTAACGACCTAACTATCTCCATTTAAACCATTTTACCATCTTTATTCCAACTACATCATCTTTTTATTCAAACAATTTCATCCCATTTCTCCATATTTTATTATAAATGGGTGGTTGTGATCCGTTTGCGCTTGACCCATACGAAATCTTATCGTCGCCGTGTAAATCATCCACAAAACCACCGCCTACAAAACCACCAACTACAAACCCACTGCCTACAAAAACATCGACTACAAACTCACCACCTACAAACCCACCTAATAACATGGCAGGGGCGTGGTACACCACCTCTACAGAGGAAGGGACATTGATTTCAATTGTTTTTTTTTATCAACCAATCAAATGCCCTACGTTAGCTTATTTTATTTACACGTTTATAATACGCTGCTACACCCCTTTCATGGATTGAGTGTGGATATCTCTCATGCTTATATGGCGTTGAGGTGTCACCTAGTAGCCATTAGTTTTCTTACACATTCACAAACTCATAAGAGATGGTCTTAGGAAGTTAAAGGCTAAGAACTGAAACAAAAAGAACACTATATACGCTAATGTGTAGGGGTGCAAACAAGCCGAGCAGCTCATGGGCTATTTGAGCTCGGCTCGGTAAAAAGTTTGAAACGAGCCGAGCTTTATCGAGCCTGAACCAAGCTTAAGCTTAAAACAAATCTCGTTTATTAATCGAGCCGAGCTCGAGTCTGGCATGTGAAGCTCGTCATGTTCGTGAAGCCTTATCGAACTTTAGTATAATGTTAGTTTATTAATATTTAATAATATTTAACCCCTCATTTAATTTTGTTTACTAAACAAGCTCGAGCCAAGCTTCATTTATCAAGCTCCGAGCTTATTATTTATATTATTTTTATTTAATATATTAACTAGTAAATGGTAAACGAGCCGAGCCGAGCTTGACCTTAAGAAATTTCTAACAAACTAAACTCAAGCTTTGAAAACAAATTTCCAAACGAGTAGAGCTCAAGCCTGGTCGAGCTTGGGCTTACTAGTGGGTAATTAAGCTCTTTATTTTTTACTATTTATCTTAAGAAAAGTGTTATTTTTCTGCTCTACATCAATAATTCTAAAGTACTCGATCCATACTTCTCACCTCTAAGCCCCACATTTACTTATGGCTAATTAATTAAGTATTTCGTTTTAGTGTTTTGGCGTGGCAGATATCTTGCTGTCCCCTCTTGTGTTGACCTAATCTAATGACGACTACAACAAATGACACAACTTTATCAATCTGTGACATATAGTGATATAGACTGGAATGATAGATATTAAACGACTTTTTTCATAATGATTCAACATAGCCGTTCCTTCAAGCAAACAAGTTGGTGAAAAAGGACAGAAGTTCACAATCCTCATGGTTATATGTCAGTGAATACTGACTAGAGACCATTGGCCTTTATCAATACATCGTACAAAGGTGTCATAGGGAGATGCTACACAACTATGACAAGATCATGACAAAATATCTATGAGCTATGGTTGGGAGTTGGGACCATCCTAATTTCATCAAACATAGGTAGAGCGGTGAGCTTAACCGACTAGTTTGAAAAGATTATTCTTTCCAGGGGAAGTAGGATCTTCGGTAACCAAACCATCCCATGACCCTTCTCGTCGAGAAATAAACTAGGTGATCTTTAGACACTTATCTAAGTTGGAGGTTCACAACTCTTAAGGGTCTCATTTTACTCTGTAAATTGCAGTTACTAAACACCACTCATCTACCGTTGGAATTCAGTTTTTTGTTTGTATTTTGAAAACTATGTTCACGGACGAATTTATCATATTATGAGAATTTGGAAATATTGTAAAACAAATATAAAAACAATTGAATATTAATTTAGTGCTATGCTTGCATAAACACAACTTAGATACATAAATGTACCTTCTAATAAAACATCTATAGTAAATCCAATATATATAATTACAAGATTACCATGCTTAGATGTCACTAAAACAAATGAGAAAAATTAGGATTGTGAGGATAATGATTACTACTTACCAATGATGGTGATGATAATTATCTTAACTAAGAACAGCCTTTAGAGTTAAGAGTTGTTTGCATGTGTTACGATTAAAATGATTAACTAATCATATGAATTAGGTACATCGATTTAACAAATTTAGTATAAGGAAAATCATTAACAATCTCTTCAGTACTCTATGAAGTATTTAAGTTGCTTTCATCCTTCGGTCTCATACTGTATGTATTCTTTAATTAAATTCTAGTGATTGGTTTGTTTGTTTTCTAGTTATGTGATCTCGCTATCATTTGAAAAGGACGCAACAACATGAAAATAGGCTTTAGTTAGAGTCCAAGTCCATGTAGTGAAGTAGTGATTGAAAATGGCAGTAAGCATCCCTTTCCAGAAAGTGCTCGCATACAAACATCACTCCCCACCTGGGGCAGGGCTACCTCTTCTTGTCCATTAATATTTTCTTTCTAAACAATTATATATTTATACATAGGTAGGGTTATTGAACATAGGGTGTTTTTTTGTGAGAATGGTAAGAAGTGTTTATAGCCCTTAGATCTATATATGGATGATTGAGATTGATTAGTGGCAAAAAATGTAATATATGTTATATATTTGATTCATTATCATAGTTAATAGGGCTATATATAATAGTCATTGTGTGTCTTTTTAAGTTGGAAATGGTTCCATCTCCCCTAAACCTCGCACTCTCTCTATCAACAAATCAATCAGTGTTTTCTCTTTCCTGGTGCGGATTAAGGCCAAATTCACGACCAAGAATCATGATCAGATTCATTACCGGCACTGCATCAACCGTCGCTAGAGCAACAACACCAGGTGAGTTTTTTTCGATCGGATTCACAACCAGATTCACGACGATTGTGTGTTTGTTTGTTTAATAGATGAACAAGAAGCCGACGGTTGTGGCTGCTAGAAAATTATGTTAGCCAGATTGTACAAACCTGAAAATTGCAGTTATGGTATGGTTAACAATGGGATGTTTTAAATGTAATTCCTCGATTTATGCGATTGTGTTCTATTGTTGTGTTTTATGTATATAATAACAAAGATGTGTTATAATCAATTGTGTTTTATGCTGAATATCAGTACCTATTGTTCTAATGTTGTATTTTGTAGATATAATAACAAATAAGTGTTTTATTCAAATGTGTTTTAAGTTGAATATCATATTATCAGTACATAAGCAGTGACATTAGCTAAGGGTGTTTTATTAGTATTGTGATTCATATAAAACACCCCTCCTATGAATATTAGGACATTGTTTAAAAAATAAGTCATATTCATATAAGACACTAGGACCGTCTCCGAGAACGCTAAAAAAAATTTGGGCCTCGGGCAATAAAAAATTTGGGCCCAAAATTTTGTAAAGAGGAATGAATTTTAAAAAAGAAAACTTAATATGGTGCTAAAGCCAAGGCTTGATCTTGAGACCTCTTCATTAAATTTGCATGGTTTTTCCAACTCTACTATCAAGACTTTTATGTATAAAACACAAATATATATCCTAAATATAGAATCTAATATATATGTGTATATTTTTTAAAAAAGTTCGGGCCCATTTGTGGGTCGGGCCCTGAGCCGGTGACCACCCGGCCCATGCTCAGGGTCGGCCCTGTAAGACACGCCTAGTATGAATATAAAACACTTCTCGATTTATAAGAGATATGGTATTATTTATGAATTTGAAATATGATTTAAAAATATTAATTAGTTTCGAAAATTTTAGGACTTCCTAAGATTATGTAAATCAAGATGACTAATATAGCCATATTAAATATAAATGATATTAAATATAAATGATAAAGGATATTTGTCACCTTCATAGCACTTCTTACACAATTTGTCCTTGTACTGGAACTCTTACCAATATATATATATATATGTGTGTGTGTATGTGTGTGTGTGTGTGGTAGATAATATGGAAACCCTTTATAATGGAAAAACCCTAGAAACCCTGTATTGACCATTGATCAAGGTTGATCAAAGGTCCATGATTATTTGTATATATAATAATCAAAAAGCAAGTGGGTCACTCTAATAAAAAATAGGATTAAGGGGCGCAATAAGGTAATCTTATATTAATTTTTTATAATTTAATTTTTTGAATCCTAGGTTTAAAAAGGTTGATTTGACACTTGTCAAGTCATCTCTCTCCTACATTATGACACTATTTTCCACACGAATATTAACGTGCGTTAGTATTATGAAACAAAATTCTGACCTCGTGTGAGACATCGTTAACATGTGTTAACAGGCATATACTAAAAGAACAAAATAAAAGAACACATAAAATGTATATTTATTTAAGAAATGATAAAAACGATCATTACAATCTACACTAAAATATATCGAAAAACGTTTCATACAAACATAATTATTTGTGAATTTTCAAAAAAAAACTATCATAACAAAATAAAAAAGATCTAGCTATATATGCTTCATTCTTGATACCCATCTTCATCTTTAACACAAAACATCTCTTCACCTACAAAAAAGATAACACGTGTTAGTTGGGCTCTCCAAAACACATAATGAGACATCACTGACATGTGCAGTGTATTCTAAAACATATGTTTTACTAAAATAACGTATGTCATATGAACCCTAACACATGTTAGTTGGGCATATACTAACGTATGTAATATGAACCCTAACACCTGTTAGTTGGGCATATACTAGATGAATTTGGGTATTTAGGATGTAAGGCTATTAAAACTACAATTGAACAAAGTTATATTGTGTCTGTTAAAACTGGTAAAAATGATACATTACTTGACAATATAACTAGGTATCAAAAGTTAGTAGGAAAGCTTATATACTTGTCTTTAACTAGACTTGATATAAGTTATAGTGTGCAGTATTTGAGTCAATATATGCATAAGCCTACTTATGGACATCTTCAAATTGGACTAAGATTGCTTAGGTGTTTAAAACAGTGACCTGGAAAAGGGGTTATGTTTAGTAAAGGTGATAATTTGGCATTGACTGGGTACATAGACTCTGATTTGGCAAAGTGTTTAGAAATAAAAAAGTATGTTACAGGCTTTTGTGTGTATTTTTGTAAGTCTCTTGTTTCTTCGAAAAGCAAGAAGCAAAACACAATCTCTAGGTCTTCAGCATAAGCTGAATATAGAGCTATGTGTTCTACAGCTTGTGAAACGATTTGGTTAAAGAACTTGTTGTTTGAGTTAAAAATAAATGTCAATTTACCTTTAAGACTATATTGTGATAGTAAAGTTGTTATATCCATAGCAGCTAACCATGTGTTTCATGATAGAATCAAGCATTTTGAGCTTGATCTGCATTTTCTCAGGGAGAAGGTGTCAAATGGCATAATTAAGCCTGAGAAAATTGACTCAGAAAGTCAAATAGCTGATGGTCTAACCAAAGGGTTACCTATTGAGCAACACAAAGCATTTTGTGAAGGCTTAAGAATGGTTGACTTATTTAATACTTGAATTAAGGGAGGATGTTAAAAATATATGTACTAAGTGTACATGTAATATTATAATTCAAGTATTATTATTCTTGGGCCCAGTCTATTATCTTTGCAGGTTATTGGGCTTATGCTTATTATTATTGGGCTCCTTGGTTGTGGGCTTAAATTGGTCTTTGGGAGGATTCAACTGATAAGCTCATTGTCACACCCTCAAATCCACTTGCGGAGTTTTACCGCGAGGCGCATGACAAACCAGGATCCAAGTCAATGATCACAATAAACAATACTAAATGAATTTCAAAAACATAGTTCAAAAATCTTAAACATCAGCGGAAGCTAAATGTCGTTACATAACAAAATAAAACCAAATGTTTAATGTCCAAAAACCATGCAACTCTAACTAGACGCCGTGCAGACGCGTGCGCCCTAGTTCCATTTTGCTACCTTAGCGACCTGAGAAAACATGTAAGAGTTTACGTCAGCACAAAAATGCTGGTGAGTTTACAGGTTTGTAATCAAAGTTCCAAGTTCACCCTGTCCATACTATAACAATTGTAAACCAAGTACGCTAACTAGGCGCATGTTCCATTACTACTACGATTGGAAAACCATTACTAACTCGCAAACCAGATGTTGTGCCCGAATAGTAAACCTATTCCTGTTTGAGACAATATGCACCCGCCCGGCGCTCCATGCCGACGGGTGGGGTTGGTCACTCCCAATAGCGCTATTCACATTTCCCCGTTGTGCAAACCAGCACATTCATGGTTCCCCCCGGGACTTCCAAAGATCGTATAGTAAACCGTTTGAAAACCCATAGTATGACAGTTGTTACCAAATAGTTGTTTAACACATGTTTTCTCCCCCAAAAAGTGAAAACCAAGTAAAGTGGGGCCGTAAACTCACCTTAGGTTGCGTTACTTCAGATAACAGAATAAGTCAACAAGCTATGCTAGCCCCGTAAAGCGGCGACCTAACATATGACAGTTACAAGTTCTTAGACTAATAACCCGTAGGTTAGTTAGTCCCTAGATGTCCAGACCTTAACCAAGTTTGTTTGACAATACATTTACTGTTAACATGACCCAACGTACAAGACTCGACATCCCATTGGTGACCCGAGGCTTCCCGTGTTACACTAGTATTCACAAACACATAATCATGCAGTCACACTTAACATACGTTAAATTCCAACAAGTTCTAGCACATAGTTCCATTAACACATTATTGACCCGAACACATGTTACCAAGTTATCAGACATGTTACGGGGTTCCTAGCATGTTCCTAGGTGTCAAAACGGGTCTCGGAATGCTAAAATATACTTACTGCAGCAGTACAGGCGATTAGGAAAAGTCAACTAGCAATTACGTTGGTCAACAGGCAATTATGAATGCTAATCGCCTATACAGTAGGCGATTAGGGTCATGTGGTATGCTAATTTTTGAGTTTGTAGGCGATTAGGGTCATGTGACATGCATTTCAGAACTTATCAGGCGATTAGGGTCATGCAGCATGCAAAAACACCTCATAGTAGGCGATTAGCCCCTAATTGCCTAAGGGGTAGGCGATTAGCCCACTCTGGTAGGCGATTAGCCTGCTAATCGCCTATCCCTTAGGCGATTAGGTCTGCTAATCGCCACCTGCACATCAGTTTCGGTTTTTCGCGCGTTTAACACTCCAAATCAACCCTAGAACGTGTGTTAACCTCCAATATCAATCAAACAAGTATCCTAAACATGTTTACATTAAAATACATCGTTTAACCTTGTTCTAGCAGTCCTGTATGCAACCACGTTTCTAAAACATAACACAAGTATCATGAATCATCACACTAACATGCGTAAACACAACCCTAATGAACAATCAATCAGATTACCACATCAAACCATCATTATAATTCAGTAACTACCCTAATATCATGTTAATAACCCTACTTGAATCATAAAAATCCTATCTTTAAATTAAAACCTACACATACAACATGCATAGCATCTTGAATCCATACAATAACGATTATTAACGATTTACAGAAGACACAAGTGTTTATGAATAGGTCTGGACTATTAGGGATTCAATAAAAACGTTAGAAAAGATTGCATGGATGAAAACCACACCTTAAGATTATGATTGATTGATGAAATAGGCTTGAAATCAAGTTGTTTGATCCAAAATCGTGTTCCAGAGGTTGTGTGGGTGTTGGGACGAGTTGTGGGGCGACTAGGGTTGATGTTATGATGTTTAGGAGGTCAAATATTGTATTTATAGTCGTTTTTAGTCGAAACCCACGTTGCAGGCGATTAGGCTCCAGTTGCAGGCGATTAGGGTTGCTAATCGCCACCCCCTTAGGCGATTAGCCCCCTAATCGCCACCTTGGGTGAGCTACTCGCCACCTGGGGAGTGCTAATCGCCACCCTGTAGGTGATTAGCTCACCCTAATCGCCTACAGGGTATGGTTCCAAGTATTTTGCGCGTTAAACCCCGTTTTAACATATGTTAACACATTTTCACATACCAACAAGTCACATAATGATTGTAAACACATAACACTTGCAAATAAACACATTCACACTCGTTCACCAATTCCCGGGACTCGAGACTTGCATGTTCCCTATGCTTTGACGATTCTCCGAATCGTCACCCCTTGTACACTTGGTTAATGATTGACATCTAACGATCCTCTAGACCAACATCTAATGATTCCCTAGACTCACATAACAGTTCCCGAACCATAACCCGACTCAACTAACCCAGTTAAGTACAGAATACGCGTGACTCGCTAAGGTAGACTTTAATCTAGACGACGTTGTTAACTTGAATTTGCCGGGTGTCACATCATCCCCACGTTAAAAGAATTTTCGTCCCGAAAATTATACAAGTACCAAGAGTATGAACAAAAGGAAACAGACAAAAGATAGAAACCAAGAGAGAGAATTACCCGAGTTGTCACATCATCCCCACGTTAAAAGGAATCTCGCCCCGAGATTCATTCCGTTGCAGTGGTAACGTGTCTCGATTCGAATGCCTCTTTAGGAAAGAGATGAGGATACTTAGACTTCATCTGATCCTCGCGTTCCCAAGTGTATTCCGGTCCCCGGTTCGAGTTCCATCGAACCTTAACAATGCGAATCTTACTGTGACGTAGACTGCGAATCTTGTAATCAAGGATCTCGACAGGTTCCTCCACTATCCGAAGACGATCATCAACCTTGATCTCTTCTAGTGGAACAATGAGAGACTCGTCAGTCAGACACTTCTTCAGGTTAGACACGTGGAAGACGTTGTGTACGTTACCGAGCTCCGTCGGTAAATCAAGTCGATATGCCACCGGTCCGATCCGTTCCAGGATCGTAAATGGACCGACATATCGCGGGTTAAGTTTGCCACGCTTCCCAAAGCGTATGACGCCCTTCCACGGTGAAACCTTTAGAAGTACTCTGTCACCAACTTGAAACTCCAATGGCTTACGGCGATGATCAGCATAGCTCTTCTGTTGATCCCGTGCCGCTGCCAATCGGTTACGAATCTGTACGATTTTCTCAGAAGTTTCGTACACTAGCTCAGGCCCAGTGAGTTGACTCTCACCCACTTCAGCCCAACAAAGAGGAGACCGGCATTTCCGTCCGTATAATGCCTCGAACGGAGCTGCCTTGATGCTCGTGTGGTAGCTGTTGTTGTAAGAGAATTCTACTAACGGTAAGTGAGCTTCCCAACCCTTGCCAAAATCGATCACACATGCCCGCAGCATGTCTTCTAGAGTTTGAATTGTACGTTCACTCTGACCGTCAGTTTGTGGATGGTAAGCTGTACTCATGTCTAACCGGGTACCCAAAGCCTTATGCAAAGACTTCCAGAAATGCGAAGTAAAGTGGGAGTCACGATCCGAGATAATAGAAACTGGTACCCCATGCTTAGAGACAACTTCTTTCAGATATACACGAGCCAACCGATCCATGGTGTCGGTCTCCTTAATAGCGAGAAAATGGGCTGATTTCGTCAACCGATCAACAATCACCCATATCTTATCATTCCCACTCGGTGACCTAGGTAGTTGTGTGACAAAGTCCATCGTAATCCGTTCCCATTTCCACTCTGGAACTTCAGGTTGTTGCAATAGACCCGACGGTTTCTGGTATTCCACTTTGACCTTAGCACAGGTCAAGCACTTACTCACGTATGAGGCTATATCCGCCCTCATGTTTGGCCACCAGTACAGTATTTTTAGATCCTGGTACATCTTGTCTGAACCAGGATGAATGGAATACCGAGACTTGTGAGCTTCATCAAGAACCAGCTCCCGAAGTCCCCCGAATAAAGGAACCCAGATGCGTTCTGCGAAGTAGCGCAGGCCATCATGCCTTTGCTCGAGGTGCTTGTCGGCACCGTGCATAGTTTCAGCCTTAAGGTTTTCCTCCTTCAAGGCTTCTAACTGAGCAGAACGGAGTTGATCAGGCAGAGAGGAATGGATCGTGAGTTGCAACGCCCGTACGCGACGAGGGTTTGGTGTTTCCTTCCTGCTCAAGGCGTCTGCTACAACATTCGCCTTGCCAGGATGATACTTGATGGTGCAATCATAGTCGTTCAGGAGTTCAACCCAACGGCGCTGTCGTATGTTCAGGTGTTGTTGGTCAAAAATGTGCTGGAGACTCTTGTGATCGGTGTAGATGGTGCATTTGGTACCGTACAAGTAATGCCTCCAAATTTTCAACGCGAACACCACCGCACCCAATTCCAAGTCATGGGTAGTGTAGTTCCTCTCGTGCACCTTGAGTTGACGAGAAGCATACGCAATCACTTTCTCGCGTTGCATCAACACGCAACCGAGACCATGAATAGAAGCATCACAGTAAACAACGAAATCATCAGTGCCTTCAGGCAAGGACAAAATAGGAGCAGAACAAAGCTTAGTCTTCAATTTTTGAAATGCCGACTCTTGTGGTTCACCCCAGTCGAATTTTCTATCCTTCTGGGTAAGAGTGGTGAGGGGTTGAGCGACCTTCGAGAACCCCTTTATGAAACGACGATAATAGCCCGCAAGGCCTAGGAATTGCCGCACCTCAGTTGGCGTCTTTGGTGCTCCCCAGTCCTTGATTGCTTCGATCTTAGCTGGATCGACATGAATTCCCAGTTCATTGACTACATGCCCTAGGAATTGGACTTCGCGTAACCAAAAATCGCACTTCGAGAACTTGGCGTACAGTTGTTCTCGTCGTAAGAGTTCCAAAACTAACCGTAGATGTTCCCCATGTTCGGTCTCGTTCTTGGAATAGATTAGAATGTCATCAATAAACACGATGACGAATTTGTCAAGATACGGTTTACAAACGCGGTTCATCAAATCCATGAAAACCGCCGGTGCGTTAGTGAGACCAAAAGGCATGACCAAGAACTCGAAATGGCCATAACGTGTACGAAAGGCAGTTTTAGCAACATCAGCTTCCCTTACGCGCAACTGGTGATAACCGGACCTTAGATCAATCTTGGAATAGTAGCTAGAACCCTGGAGTTGGTCAAATAGGTCATCAATACGAGGAAGAGGATAACGATTCTTGATAGTCACCTTGTTCAATTCTCTATAGTCCACGCACAGTCGAAAACTGCCATCCTTCTTCTTAACAAACAAAATCGGGGCTCCCCAAGGGGAAGAACTAGGTCTGATGAAACCCTTATCCAAGAGTTCCTGTAATTGGTTAGACAATTCTTGCATCTCAGGAGGTGCAAGACGGTAGGGGGCCCGAGCAATAGGAGCAGCGCCAGGTACAAGATCAATACCGAACTCAACCTGACGATGGGGAGGAAGACCAGATAAATCATCAGGAAAGACATCAGAAAACTCGCGCACAACTGGAATATCGTCGATCTTCTTCTCGCTGGTAGTGGAAACAGATAAAAGTGCCAGAACAGCCGAATAACCCTTCCGAAGATACTTAAGGGTTTTCATGCTAGAGATGAGACTTAGCGGAGCACCGCTCTTGTCCCCGTACACAGAAAGGAATTCTCCATCAGGGAGAGGAATCCGGATGACCTTGTCGTAACAAACGATTTCAGCGCGATACAGAGACAACCAATCCATGTCTATAACCACGTCAAAACTACCCAAAGGTACCGGCATAAGGTCGATAGGAAAAGATAAACCCGACAACTCTATGTGACACTCCCGAAGAATGCAAGTAGCTTCTATCTTCTTACCGTCAGCCAATTCTATAATATATTTAGCCTCTAGGGGTACAGGTACTACATCTAGCAAACGACTAACTTCCACAGATATGAAACTCTTATCGGCGCCAGAATCAAATAAAACACTAACAGAGCGATCGTTGAGAAGAAACGTACCAGTAACTGTGTCAGGGTCCTGTCTTGCCTCTGCAGTCCCAATAACGAAGGCGCGTGCATTCCTGTTTCCGCCCCCGTTGTTACCATTTCCATTCCCATTACCATTCCCGTTCCCTCCCTGTTTCAGCTTTGGGCACTCCTTCTTGTAATGCCCAGTTTCCCCACAGTGAAAACATCCCTGCTTGCCCGAAGTCCCCTGAGTAGCAGAAGTCGGAGTAGTAGTTGGGGCCTGAGTCGATGGAAGAGTCACCCTACAGTCTTTGGCAAAATGCCCCAACCTCTGACAGCGATGGCAACGATTATTGTCACAACCCCCTTGATGATGGCGTCCACACTTATTGCACTTTGGTAACTTTCCTGCGTAACCACCACTTGGCTTAGAACCCGACGAAGACGAACCCCCACTATCAAACCTTTTCCCCTGCTGAGTTGGTGCTGGAGTAGAACTCTTCACCTCACTTTCCCACTTACGCTTGTTGCTCTCAGGAGCCTTAACAGTTGATCCTTTGGCAGGCAAGATACCCTCACTCACCTTCAGGTTAGTCATCCTATGAGCAGATCGGACCACATCCGGGTAGGTAGGAAGATTCCCCGCAGCTACCAACCCTGCGATTTCTGGCACAAGACCCGAGATATAATGTTCAATTCTCCTATATTCCGGCACATGTAGATCAGGACAAAGTACGGCCAACTCGTTCCGCCTCACAGTATACTTCTCAATTTCCGATCCAGACATCTTGAGGTTCCACACCTCGTGTTCCAGCTTTTGAATCTCCTCCCTGGGACAGTACTCCCGCTTCAGTAGTTGCACAAAGTTCTCCCAAGGCATAGCATAAGCCTCCCCTATACCCATAGTCTGGGTGATATCGTTCCACCAGGTCAACGCAACATCCTGGAGTAACCCAGCAGAATACTTAACTCGATCCTCCGGGAGACAGTTACACATCAGGAAAACAGACTCCACTTTTTCCAACCACCTGAGCAAACCTACTGCACCCTCAGTACCCGAAAACTCATGGGGCTTGCAGTCCCGAAACATTTTGTAGGTGCACATGGGTGGTGGTGGTGGATTAACATGACCACCTGTAAAGAAACACGTAAGAAAACCACGGAAATGTAAACGAAGTTCACCGATGAGACAGAAGTGGTTAGATCAACTTACCACCATTTTGCCCTAGCTGGAAGGCAGCCTGCAGCAAGTTATTCAAGTCATCCTGCGTGAGGTTCACACCCCCACGACCACCATTACCACGCCCACCAGCGCGGCCACCTCCACGTCCTCCTCGTGCTCCAGACATGATTCTGACAAAAAGGACGAGAAAATTTAGTTTCACAACCAATGATAATCACCAGCGTTCACAAGATCAAAGCTAGATCCAATCTAGGACTATCCATTTGAACCCAGAGCTCACTAGGGTTTTCATGCATTTCGGTTTATGATTTTGTGTGCACCCAAAATGATAAACCACTCTACATGGTCCTCCAAGTGTTCTCCTAGTTCAAAGTTCAAATCACCGGACATAGACTCTTAGCTATACCCCGAAATTCTACGGTAGTTCGTAACAAGGGTTTCGATTGGGGTAGAAAAGGGAGATGTCCGAGCCTTGGACCAATCTCAAAAGTATACAGTTAACCCCAATGTACCGCACTGTCTAGTAAGCAAGTAACCCAGTATGAGAGGATGGATGATGTAACGCAGAAGGGTAAAATGATTTAGAGACACCCCGACAAGTCTATTAGTAATCCAGTATAAAGTTTAGTACCATGTGATCATCTAGTGTGTGCGACTCAGTTATAGACTAGACTCTACATGCAGTCTTAGTTCACTATAACCATTGGCTCTGATACCAATCTGTCACACCCTCAAATCCACTTGCGGAGTTTTACCGCGAGGCGCATGACAAACCAGGATCCAAGTCAATGATCACAATAAACAATACTAAATGAATTTCAAAAACATAGTTCAAAAATCTTAAACATCAGCGGAAGCTAAATGTCGTTACATAACAAAATAAAACCAAATGTTTAATGTCCAAAAACCATGCAACTCTAACTAGACGCCGTGCAGACGCGTGCGCCCTAGTTCCATTTTGCTACCTTAGCGACCTGAGAAAACATGTAAGAGTTTACGTCAGCACAAAAATGCTGGTGAGTTTACAGGTTTGTAATCAAAGTTCCAAGTTCACCCTGTCCATACTATAACAATTGTAAACCAAGTACGCTAACTAGGCGCATGTTCCATTACTACTACGATTGGAAAACCATTACTAACTCGCAAACCAGATGTTGTGCCCGAATAGTAAACCTGTTCCTGTTTGAGACAATATGCACCCGCCCGGCGCTCCATGCCGACGGGTGGGGTTGGTCACTCCCAATAGCGCTATTCACATTTCCCCGTTGTGCAAACCAGCACATTCATGGTTCCCCCCGGGACTTCCAAAGATCGTATAGTAAACCGTTTGAAAACCCATAGTATGACAGTTGTTACCAAATAGTTGTTTAACACATGTTTTCTCCCCCAAAAAGTGAAAACCAAGTAAAGTGGGGCCGTAAACTCACCTTAGGTTGCGTTACTTCAGATAACAGAATAAGTCAACAAGCTATGCTAGCCCCGTAAAGCGGCGACCTAACATATGACAGTTACAAGTTCTTAGACTAATAACCCGTAGGTTAGTTAGTCCCTAGATGTCCAGACCTTAACCAAGTTTGTTTGACAATACATTTACTGTTAACATGACCCAACGTACAAGACTCGACATCCCATTGGTGACCCGAGGCTTCCCGTGTTACACTAGTATTCACAAACACATAATCATGCAGTCACACTTAACATACGTTAAATTCCAACAAGTTCTAGCACATAGTTCCATTAACACATTATTGACCCGAACACATGTTACCAAGTTATCAGACATGTTACGGGGTTCCTAGCATGTTCCTAGGTGTCAAAACGGGTCTCGGAATGCTAAAATATACTTACTGCAGCAGTACAGGCGATTAGGAAAAGTCAACTAGCAATTACGTTGGTCAACAGGCAATTATGAATGCTAATCGCCTATACAGTAGGCGATTAGGGTCATGTGGTATGCTAATTTTTGAGTTTGTAGGCGATTAGGGTCATGTGACATGCATTTCAGAACTTATCAGGCGATTAGGGTCATGCAGCATGCAAAAACACCTCATAGTAGGCGATTAGCCCCTAATTGCCTAAGGGGTAGGCGATTAGCCCACTCTGGTAGGCGATTAGCCTGCTAATCGCCTATCCCTTAGGCGATTAGGTCTGCTAATCGCCACCTGCACATCAGTTTCGGTTTTTCGCGCGTTTAACACTCCAAATCAACCCTAGAACGTGTGTTAACCTCCAATATCAATCAAACAAGTATCCTAAACATGTTTACATTAAAATACATCGTTTAACCTTGTTCTAGCAGTCCTGTATGCAACCACGTTTCTAAAACATAACACAAGTATCATGAATCATCACACTAACATGCGTAAACACAACCCTAATGAACAATCAATCAGATTACCACATCAAACCATCATTATAATTCAGTAACTACCCTAATATCATGTTAATAACCCTACTTGAATCATAAAAATCCTATCTTTAAATTAAAACCTACACATACAACATGCATAGCATCTTGAATCCATACAATAACGATTATTAACGATTTACAGAAGACACAAGTGTTTATGAATAGGTCTGGACTATTAGGGATTCAATAAAAACGTTAGAAAAGATTGCATGGATGAAAACCACACCTTAAGATTATGATTGATTGATGAAATAGGCTTGAAATCAAGTTGTTTGATCCAAAATCGTGTTCCAGAGGTTGTGTGGGTGTTGGGACGAGTTGTGGGGCGACTAGGGTTGATGTTATGATGTTTAGGAGGTCAAATATTGTATTTATAGTCGTTTTTAGTCGAAACCCACGTTGCAGGCGATTAGGCTCCAGTTGCAGGCGATTAGGGTTGCTAATCGCCACCCCCTTAGGCGATTAGCCCCCTAATCGCCACCTTGGGTGAGCTACTCGCCACCTGGGGAGTGCTAATCGCCACCCTGTAGGTGATTAGCTCACCCTAATCGCCTACAGGGTATGGTTCCAAGTATTTTGCGCGTTAAACCCCGTTTTAACATATGTTAACACATTTTCACATACCAACAAGTCACATAATGATTGTAAACACATAACACTTGCAAATAAACACATTCACACTCGTTCACCAATTCCCGGGACTCGAGACTTGCATGTTCCCTATGCTTTGACGATTCTCCGAATCGTCACCCCTTGTACACTTGGTTAATGATTGACATCTAACGATCCTCTAGGCCAACATCTAATGATTCCCTAGACTCACATAACAGTTCCCGAACCATAACCCGACTCAACTAACCCAGTTAAGTACAGAATACGCGTGACTCGCTAAGGTAGACTTTAATCTAGACGACGTTGTTAACTTGAATTTGCCGGGTGTCACACTCATGGCCCAGCTTCTCGAGTATATATAGATTGCTATACTCAGATTTTTCTTTAGGGTTTCATTTGTATTATTGTTTCTCTCTCTTGTTTGTATTTTCTCTCATCTTCTCAAGAGATCTCAGGAGATTAGGGTTTCTAGTCTTGGTGGTCTTGTGATTATCAGTCTTTGATAATCGTTGTATGATCGTGTTTCTACGATCTCTGGTCTTTTGGTTTGTAAGTGTTTGATTCTTTGTAAACATTGAGAGAATCAACTGATCTAAACAATCAGTTGATTCCTATTATCTGTTCTTAGAGTCTCATCTATTGATTGAGACTCAAGGTATTTGGTGGGTATTTTTTGGGTTGGTTTAATAAGATTTTGTCACGGTTTTGTCGCCTACATCTGTTGTTATCATATCTGAGTTTATGTTGGCTCAATTGAATGTTTGTTGTGTTGTTTGATTATCAAACCCTAAATTTCTATATGGTATCAGAGCCTTAGGCTCTTTTATCATTGTTTTTTGTCTATCCTTGTTGTTATCTGTTGCACGTCTTCAGGTCTAGGGTTATTATCTAGATCTGTTACGTCTGATCTGAGATCTTGTGTTCTAGATCTCAGATCTGTATATTCTCATATTGTTTGTTATTGTCTTGTAAGGATCTTATTGGATCTGTGTTTGGAGTCAACGGAATGTTGGCACTGGTTGAGGTACTGGTTTTATATTTGGATAGCAAGCTATGCAATTAGTAAGTTGTTCTATCTTGTTCTTGTTTTTTTTGTATTGTTGCTTGGGCTGCAGGAGTACTCTGTAAGTCCTCTTGTCTTTGTCCTCTGTGTCTAGGTATCTTTGGCCGGGTTAGGGTGGACCGGCATATTGTTGAGTTTTTATCTGTTGTCTGTGTTATGTTCTTGTCTGTCTTTTGATTGGTGTTATTTCCTGCTTTCTCTATGTACTATATATACATATAATAAAGGACTCCTGTGTTAAGATCTGGGTGGGCACCTATGAGTGATGAACCCACTATCTGAACACTGACACAGTTTCGTCCTATTAGGATCTATTTTTTGTTTATCTGCCTATTGTTTCTTGTTCTTGTATTGGTTCTTGATTGTTTTGTGTTTATTGTTTGTGTTTCATCATGACTTGTCCTGTTATTGGTCCACAAGGACCAGAAGCACCACAAGGTCCTTAGGGACCTCAGGTCCTCAAGGACCTGGTCCTACTGATCCTTCTGGACAAGTGGGTACACTGATCAGTAGGATGGATATCAGTGATCCACTGTACTTGCATCCTAGTGATACAAGCAGTCTGTCTATTATTAGCATAAAACTTAAAAGAAATGATAATTACAATGTCATGTCTAGCTCTATGAAACTTGCATTAGAAACGAAGAATAAGTTTGGTTTTATAGATGGTTCTTGTGTGAAATCTGAAGATGATGAGATGTTGGCTAGACGAGATAGGTGTAACTCTGTTGTCTTATCTTGGTTGTTGAATTCTGTTAGTGAAGAGTTATATCTAGGTCAAGTTTTTTTTTAAATATGCTAAGGATGTTTGGTCTGATTTGAAAGATACCTATGACAAAGTTGATGGGTCTGTTGTGTTTAATCTCTATCAAAAAATCAATAGTGTTAAACAAAATGGTAGTACTATAGCAGAGTACTATCATAAGTTGAACACTATGTGGAAGCAATTAGATGCTATTCTACAGTTACCCCCTTGTACCTGTAATGCATCTACGGACTTCAATGATTTTAGTGCTTTGATAAAATTGATGCAATTTCTGATGGGTTTGGATGATGTTTACCAACCAGTGAGGACAACTTTGTTAACTAGAGAACCTTTACCTAGTATTAAAGTTGTTTTTTCAATTGTTTCAAGGGAAGAATCCCACAGAGTTTCTGGTTGGACTCTGAAAGGTCAAAATGTGGCTTTTGTTTCTAAAACTAATCAAAGGTTTGAAAATAAAACTAATCAGAGGTTTGATAATAGAACTAATAGGGGTCCTAATCCTAACTTGAAATGTACACATTGTAATATGTTAGGACATGCCATTGACAGGTGTTATGAACTCGTTGATTATCCTCCAAACACAAAAAGAAGAAATAGTAATCAGAAGTCTGGTGTGTCAAATAATGTTGTTGGTACTAGGTCTAATAGGTCTAGTAGTTCTACTGGTACTGGTGGTTTGCCTTTCTCTGCTGAACAGATTTCCAAGTTAATGAATCTGATCAGTGACAAAGGCTCTGGTGATCCACAAACTTCTAACAGTGGAGGTAATGTGGTTCATGGTTTCTGTAGTATGTCAAATGTACAAAACTTAAAAAAGGTCTTTGAAAATTTTTCAAGTTCAAGTTTTGTTAAAAGTATTATTGGTAACTGTTGGATCACTGATTCTGGTGCTAATTAGCACATGGCAAAAAATGAACTTGATATGTTTAATTGTGTTGATGTGTCTGATTTTAATGTTCAAGTTAAACATCCAAATGGTACTAGTGCTAAAGTTACCAAAATTGGAGATGTTAAACTTGCAAAAAAATGTGATTTTAGAAGATGTCTTTCTTGTTCCTGATTATTGTGTTAATCTTGTGTCAGTTCATAAGTTAGCTAGAGATAATCAGCTGTCTGTTTTGTTTGATGAACATAGTTGTTTTATCCAGGATTCCAAGTCCAAGAGAATCCTGGTGACTGGTAGGCAAAGTGATGGATTGTATTTTGTTGGTGCTAATGTAAGTGTTCACAATGTCTGTATGAATAGTGTTGATGCCAGTTTATGGCATAGTAGATTAGGGCACCCATCTGATCAGGTTCTGGCCGTGTTAGAAGGAAAGTTGAAAATTGATGTACCAAACAATCAACCTTGTGATATTTGTCATAAATCTAAGCAAGTTAGGTTACCTTTTCCCAATAGCGAACACAAAACAAAAAGTGTTGGTGATGTAATTCATTTAGATGTGTGGGGTCCATATAGGATAGCAAGTAGAAAAGGTTATAAATTCTTTTTAACAGTTGTAGATGATTTTTCTAGAACTGTTTGGTGTTATATGATGAAAGGAAAGGGTGAAGTGTTTGAAAACATTTATGTCTTTTATGAACTATTAAAAACTCAATTCAAAAAACATGTTAAGGTGTTTAGAAGTGATAATGGGTCAGAGTTTATAAATCATCAAATGAACAGTTTTTGTATATCTAAGGGTATTGTACATCAAACTTCCTATGTTTACACTCCACAACAAAATGGTGTTGTGGAGAGGAAGCACATGCATCTTTTGAACATGGCCAGGGCTCTGCTGTTTCAAAGTGGATTGCCACTTAGGTTTTGGTCTGAATGTATTTTAACTGCCACTTATTTGATAAACAGGATTCCTTTCTTTTGTGCTCCTAGGTAAAAGTCCATATGAGGTAGTTTATGGATTCCCCTCAACACTTGATTACCTTAAGAATTTTGGTTGTTTATGTTTTGTAACCACTTTGAATGAGTCTGACAAGCTTTCTAGTAGGGCTGATAAGTGTGTGTTGATTGGATACTAAAATTTTAAAAAAGGATATAAGTTGAGGAATTTAGAAAAAAAGGATGTTGAGTATCAAGAGATGTTAGGTTTTATGAAAATATTTTTCCATTCAATGATGATTTTAAAGATCTAAGTTTTCAAAATGATAATATAAATGGTTTAACTCATTTAAACTTTTTTGACATGTGTGAATCTGAAACAACCAATAGTTCTAAGGTAGTTGAGGAACCTAACCCTCCGAATGATGAAGGGAGAATCAAAGGGTATAATATAGAGTCTTCTAGTCAGCAATCTGATGGACCTCCTAGTACTAGTAGGGAAAGTGGTGTCAATCACAGTCCAACTAGGTCTAGTAGTAGGGCCACTGATAGGGTTGACCATGATGAAGATACTATAAATGATGAGACCATTCACCCTAAGGGAGGAAGTGAAACTGTTAGAAGGTCTAGTAGAGAGTCTGTTTTTCCTAGGAGATTTAGCGACTTTGTGGTAAATGGTAAAGTCAAGTATGGTGTTGAAAAAGTTGTTAATTACTCCAAATTGTTAGTTGAAAACTTTTGTTTTGTATCAAATTTGAATAAAATAGTAGAACCTAGTTGTTATTCTGAGGCTTCAAAAAATCCATTGTGGGTTGAAGCCATGAATGCTGAAATGGAAGCATTAAACAGAAATAACACTTAGGTTCTCACTGATTTGCCAAAAGATAGGAAAGCAATAGGTTGTAAGTGGGTTTATAAAATAAAATACAAAGCCAATGGTGAAATAGAAAGGTATAAATCTAGGTTAGTTGCCAAGGGATATAATCAAAGAGAGGGTCTTGACTTTGGAGAAACCTTCTCTCCAGTTGTAAAAATGGTAAATGTTAGGTGTGTCATTAATCTAGCTGTTAACAACAATTTTCCATTAGTATCAACTTGATATAAACAATGCTTTCCTATATGGGTCTATTTCAGAGGATGTTTACATGAAACTTCCTGAGGGATATTTTTCAAAGAATGAAACAAAAGTTTGTAAGTTGGTTAAATCTCTCTATAGGCTTAAACAAGCCCCTAGACAATGGAATGAGAAATTAACTAGTGTGTTATTGAGTATTGGATTTGTTGAAAGTGTATGTGATTATTCTCTGTTTGTTAAGTCTGATAACAACATATTTGTTGTGTTGTTGGTATATGTTGATGATATTGTGTTGACTGAGAATAATGAGTCTAAACTTAAAAAAGTTAAAGAGTGTTTGAGTTCAAAATTTCTCATTAAAGATTTGGGAATTTTAAAGTATTTTTTAGGTATAGAAGTTTTATACTCAAATACTGGTATTTGTCTTTCTCAAAGGAAGTATTATCTTGAACTGTTAGATGAATATGGGTATTTAGGATGTAAACCTATTAAAACTCCAATTGAACAAAGTTATATTGTGTCTGTTAAAACTGATAAAAATGATACATTACTTGAAAATATAACTGGGTATCAAAAGTTAGTAGGAAAGCTTATATATTTGTCTTTAACCAGACCTGATATAAATTATAGTGTGCAGTATTTGAGTCAATATATGCATAAGCCTACTTATGGGCATCTTCAAATTGGTCTAAGATTGCTTAGGTATTTTAAAACAGTCACCTGGAAAAGGGGTAATGTTTAGTAAAGGTGGTAATTTGACATTGACTGGGTATGTAGACTCTGATTGGGCAAAGTGTTTAGAAACAAGAAAGTATGTTACAGGCTTTTGTGTGTATTTTGGTAAGTCTCTTGTTTCTTCGAAAAGCAAGAAGCAAAACACAATCTCTAGGTCTTCAGCTGAAGCTGGATATAGAGCTATGTGTTCTGCAGCTTGTGAAATGATTTGGTTAAAGAACTTGTTGTTTGAGTTAAAAATAAATGTCAATTTACCTTTAAGACTATATTGTGATAGTAAAGTTGCTATATCCATAGCAGCTAACCCTGTGTTTCATGATAGAATCAAGCATTTTGAGCTTGATCTGCATTTTCTCAGGGAGAAGGTGTCAAATGGCATAATTAAGCATGAGAAAATTGACTCAGAAAGTCAAATAGCTGATGGTCTAACCAAAGGGTTACCTATTGAGCAACACAAAGCATTTTGTGAAGGCTTAAGAATGGTTGACTTATTTAATACTTGAATTAAGGGAGGATGTTAAAAATATATGTACTAAGTGTACATGTTATATTATAATTCAAGTATTATTATTCTTGGGCCCAGTCTATTATCTTTGCAGGTTATTGGGCTTATGCTTATTATTATTATTGGGCTCCTTGGTTGTGGGCTTAAATTGGTCTTTGGGAGGATTCAACTGATAAGCTCGTGGCCCAGCTTCTTGAGTATATATAGATTGCTATACTCAGATTTTTCTTTAGGGTTTCATTTGTATTATTGTTTCTCTCTCTTGTTTGTATTTTCTCTCATCTTCTCGAGAGTTCTCAGGAGATTAGGGTTTCTAGTCTTGGTGGTCTTGTGATTATCAGTCTTTGATAATCGTTGTATGATCGTGTTTGTACGATCTCTGGTCTTCTGGTTTGTAAGTGTTTGACTCTTTGTAAACATTGAGAGAATCAACTGATCTAAACAATCAGTTGATTCCTATTATCTGTTCTTAGAGTTTCATCTATTGATTGAGACTCAGGGTATTTGGTGGGTATTTTTTGGGTTGGTTTAATAAGATTTTGTCACGTTTTTGTCGCCTACATCTGTTGTTATCATATCTGAGTTTATGTTGGCTCAATTGAATGTTTGTTGTGTTGTTTAAATATCAAACCCTAAATTTCTACATGGTATTAGAGCCTTAGGCTCTCTTATCATTGTTTTTCGTCTATCCTGGTTATTATCCATTGCACGTCTTCAGATCTAGGGTTATTATCTAGATCTGTTACGTCTGATCTGAGATCTTGAGTTCTAGATCTCAGATCTGTATATTCTCATATTGTTTGTTATTGTCTTGTAAGGATCTTATTGGATCTGTGTTTGGAGTCAACGGATTGTTGGCACTGGTTGAGGTACTAGTTTTATATTGGGATAGGAAGCTATGCAATCAGTAAGTTGTTCTATCCTGTTCTTGTTTTTTTTTTTGTATTGTTGCTTGGGCTGCAGGAGTACTCTGTAAGTCCTCTTGTCTTTGATCTCTGTGTCTAGGTGTGTTTGGCCGGGTTAGGGTGGACCGACATATTGTTAAGTTTTGATCTGTTGTCTGTGTTCTGTTCTTGTGATCTGTTCTTGTCTTTCTGTTTGATTGGTGTTATTTCCTGCTTTCTCTCTCTCTATATATATATATATATATATATATATAATAAAGGACTCTTGTGTTAAGATCTGGGTGGGCACCTATATGTGATGAACCCACTATCTGAACACTGACATTGTTTCGTCCTTTTAGGATCTGTTTTTGTTTATTTGCCTATTGTTTCTTGTTCTTGTATTGGTTCTTGATTGTTCTGTGTTTATTGTTTGTGTTTCATCATGACTGGTCCTGTTATTGGTCCTCAAGGACCTGGTCCTGCTGATCCTTCTGGACAAGTGGGTACATTGATCAGTAAGTTGGATATCAGTGATCCACTGTACTTGCATCATAGTGATACAAGCAGTTTGTCTATTACTAGCATAAAACTTAAAGGAACTGATAATTACAATGTCTTGTCTAGCTCTATGAAACTTGCATTAGAAGCAAAGAATAAGTTTGGTTTTGTAGATGGTTCTTGTGTGAAATCTGAAGATGATGAGATGTTGGCTAGACGTGATAGGTGTAACTCCGTTGTCTTATCTTGGTTGTTGAATTCTGTTAGTGAAGAGTTATATCTAGGTCAAGTTTTTTCAAAATATGCTAAGGATGTCTTGTCTGATTTGAAAGATACCTATGACAAAGTTGATGGGTCTGTTGTGTTTAATCCCTATTAAAAAATTAATAGTGTTAAACAAAATGGTAGTACTGTAGCAGAGTAATATCATAAGTTGAACACTATGTGAAAGCAATTTTATGCTATTCTACAGTTACCCCCTTGTACCTGTAATGCATCTAAGGACTTCAATGATGATTTTAGTGCTTTTATAAAATTGATGCAGTTTATAATGGTCTTGCAGAACCTAGGTTCAATACCAAATTAGTCACACTAACATGTGAGAAGCATCATGTAAAGTGATATTAGATTACGGGATACCGTGATTTACTTAACTTCGAAGATCAATGATATCACATGAATGACCTCGATTTGCTCAAAAGGGCGAACCTAGCCACCTAGGTTATGTAACACTTAGATGATCTCTTTTATCACCTTAAGATCTTTTTGGTCTTGAAGTTGTATGTAGGGCCGGCAATTTTGTATACGAACACGATTACCTGACACGAACCTGAACGATCTTAACAGGTACAGGTATGGCGTTAACAGGTTTCGTGTCCTAAACAGGTAGACACGAATTTACCTGTTAATTTTCGTGTCGTGTACAGGTAGTCAGGTTTCGTGTATCGTGTCTTAACAGGTTCGTGTATAAACAGGTCAGATATACATGATTTGCCAGCCCTAAGTATAATGTTCGCAAACATGTATTAACAGGTACACAAACAGGTATTAACAAGTACGCAAACAGGTATTATCTAGGTATTTGGTGAATTTTTGGAATTTTTGTCTCACTAAATAGGTTCGTAAACATGCGATTAATATAATGGTCACAAACAAGTATTAACAGGTACTTTTCGTGTATACCTGTTAAAAAATTAACAGGTTCGTGTATGAAAAAATAGACACGAAAAATTTTCGTGTCGTGTACAGGTAGTCAGGTTTCGTGTATCGTGTCTTAACAGGTTCGTGTCTTAACAGGTCAGGTATACACGATTTGCCAGCCCTAGTTGTATGGATTCGAACTTTCGTTAACTTGTCATAATTAGCTCATCAACCTTAAGTAGAACATTCATTCCCAACTCAACATTTAAGTCCTAATTAACATCAGCTTTAACTTTTATTGTTTCACCAACACCCTCCAATATAAAATAAAGATTTTAAATACTAAATTAACTGCTATGTAATTAAAATGTTACATAGAATTTGGAGGTATTACCGATTACGTATTGGCACCCCTGGGCCTGGCCGTGGTATACAATTATACACGTTTTTTGATCGAATGAAGCCCAAGGTTTTAAGCCCACCACATATCCTAGGGCAGACGTGAGCAAACCGGTTTTTTTTTGCCGAACCGGTTCGCTATAGTACCGGTTCCTGGCTGAACCGGTTTCGGTTCCAAACCGGTTCGGTTTTGGACCGGTTTTATCGATTCGTAAGACTGGTTTTGGTTCGGTTTCGGTTCTTAATCGGTTCTTTCGCGCACAATTTGAAAAAAAATAGGGTGATAAGAAAAAATATAAACATAAAAATTTGACTTTTATTATTTTTTTCGGTTTTCGAAATAAGAAACTAGAAAAATGAAATACATAAAAACATAATTTACAATACTACAATCAATTTTTTTTAAGCTTCGTCCGAACTACTTTGGCGCAACGAAGCATCGTATGCGAGTTCTGCGTTCGATAGGGGTTCACTTAGTCCTTCTTCAACCTCTTCGTCATGTATTCTTCGTTCAAGTTCAGTTTGGTCTTCAAGAGAAGTTATATGTTGTACTCAATCCACGGCGTCCAAGTGATCTTTTAAGCATATGCACATCTCCAACGATTCGGGATTTAATTTTGTTCTTCGTATCTATAGCACCTTGCAACTAAGCGAAAAAGCCGATTTTGAAGCTACCGTAGAAGCTTTGACACTTAGTAGATCACGGGCTGTAACAGAAAGGATAGGAAATTTGGTTTGTTTTCCTTTCCACCAAGCCAAGATATCAAAATTTTCAAATTCGGTGGCAGTGAAAGTCGCCGTAAAATTCGAGCCTTTATACTTTGCAAGTTCGCTATTTGGGGCCTCACCCCTTTGTCTTTTAGCCGTTTGGTCGTTGACAATATTAAACAAATTAATTTTAAGGTTACCCCGGCTTAAGCTAATACGACTTCCTTCCCCTCCCATTGATCCCATTTGCATTTGCAAGTTGGGACCATATTTTTCTAAATAAGTATCATACAATGCTTGGAAATCTTTATCAAAAGTATTTTTAATGTGTTGTGCCCAATTTGGTTTTGTAATATAAAAACGTAAAGCCATATTAAAACAAATAGCGAACCGCTACGATGTACCATTGAATCTGGTTCAGTATTCCCAAAATTAAAACAATAAGTACCAAACTCATTAATTCAAATGACCAAAATTCAAATTACCAATTAAAAAATAAAGAAGAAGAAGATGATGTAGTACTAAAGTGGAAGAGTAGAAATAGAATTTGATGATCTAATTTGGTAGAAATTGAAATGTATTTATACATGTTCTTTGATTTAATTGCTCAATGTGAAAAGAATTAGGAATTTGAAACAAATGTATGTAATCGAAGAGACGTCGTACAGTATGTACGTGTTTCCCGCTTTCTTGATTTCTCGCTAATTTTAGACATCTAGGGTATTTGTCTTATTGATCGCAACATGTGGTGTATTTGTAATCGATTCGTAGAGTTTCTGATTTGGATTCGAATAATTTGATTTCTAACTAGAAGTGTCGTTTTTAAACATTGAATTCACGAAGTGCTTGCGTATTGGAACGCTATCATAATCCATATGGTACGAGTTGTACCAAATAGAAATTCGTTGCTATTATATCGAATCTGGTAACTATGAGCTAATCTATCATATTATGCTACAACTGGGATTCTTATTAAATTAATTACATAATAATTATCTAACACACATCCTTACATTACACGTATTGATACTAGACAATTATCCATTAATTAATTAATTAATGGTATTAATCTATCAGCTTCTCAACTCGAGTTGATCATTATCTCTAACCGCCTCCACACATTAAAGCCATGAGTACGATTAGAAATTCCCATTAGGTCGGTGCCAAAGACAAGCCACTATTAGTCAATTTAGTCATTTTGTCATCCCATAACCAAGGCCCAAAGTCGTCACCCTTTTTGTGCTTGATAAGTATACTCTGGTCTGCTTGGGAGGGAGGGAGCGTTCTCTTTTGTTAGGGGAACCTACGTGGATCTATGACTTCTGAAAAACTTATTCTTTTTGTGAACCGCAAACACATCCCTTATAAATTTATGCAAGTGATAGTAGGCCTTACATATTGGCAATTTCATGCATACATCAACACTATTATAGTGAGTTGGTGAGGAAAATATTTTTATTTTTTTTGGGAGATTTGAAGTTTTTATTGCATAGCATGGGAAGTGGGCTTAGTGGAATTTTCGGGAGGCCTTGGGCTTAGTCAAGGTGGTGGCTAGACATGAATGTCAGATCGATCTTTACCTAGCTCTATACCTACATACCTTAAGAACCGAAAGAGAATGAATATGGGTTCTTTTTTAGATTGATAATACTTTGTATGGTCTTATAACAAGTTAAGTGAACACCTTCAAATTAAAAAAAAAAATCTAGTAGAAATTAATAAGATAGAAAATGTAACCGCAATACTATAACAATTTATAGTGGTCCGGGGGAATGGTAACAAATTCATTGTGTATCCACTCTTTGATCCTTGATTAGGAGTTTACTTTATTCACTATTTACTTTTCTCAAAATGGCAGAGATATATAACCGTTTCATTAAGATTGATGGTGATTATCGATCAATTCTATCAATAAAGGTAAGAATGTGTCGTGCGCATATAATGTATATATGTGTGGGAGAGCAAAAGTCAAATTGCACTTATTTTAACGTTAGTTTACTAGATTGATGAAAATAACGTTAAAATTGATGGATGGTTATCCATTCATCATGTGGTCGTGTTGATAGCCAAAAGACAAGGGAGTACATGTACCAATTGGGTTTGTCTCAATTGCCAAGTGTTATGTGTCATATGTCCAACAGTCCAAGGTTGATGCAAAGCCACTATTGGGACGGGGTTTTCACAAGAAAGAGTCTCTCTATTCATATAAGATAGAGAAAATGTTGTCTACATCTTACCCTCTTCAAACCCCTACCTTAGCTTTGCTATTGGTAAGATTATCTGAGTATGATGATGATGACGACGACGACGTATGTTTTTCAAGTCTTGTCACAACCAATCCACTGGCGATTTACATCTTAGGAAGCACACCTAATTTGACCATTTTCTTGTAAAATATTTTCAAACCTTTTGGGCATGGCTGTAATTATTATATAATAACAAAACACATAAGGTCTTATGAACAGTTATTATATAATAACAAAACACATGAGGTCTTATGAAGAGTACCTACCTGTAGCCATGGCATTTTCAAACATCAGCCAAAACTCTAAAACATATTGACAAAATAGAAACAAGATAAAATCATATATCAAAATTGTTTATACGAGAAAGTCCTTCAACCAGTACTGCTTCTCATGATTCTCAGTTGAGGGTGTTCTTTCATCGATTGGTTACTCCTTTCCGTTCGTATATCTTTCTCCAATTTCGGTCTCGATTAGTTCACATACGGCAATGCGTTTAACAGAGAGAGGCGGTGGTTTTCTAGACAGGGAGACAAAGATGAGATGATTGGAGAGATCAACGGTTGTTTGTGAAAGGGAGAGAAAAGACTGAAGTGAGAGAGATGATCAGGGGTGGAAATTGTGACATAAATTGATAAAATAACGAAATTGCCACTCTCAATTTTTTTGGAAAGCGTGCCAGCATTTGTACAATGAATTTCATCTCTCACACACATGAGGTCTTATGAACAGTTATTATATAATAACAAAACACATGAGGTCTTATGAATAGTACCTACCTGCAGCCATGGCATTTTCAAACATCTGCCAAAACTCTAAAACATATTGAAAACCATTTTCATATGGAAGCTTCTTCCAAACATTTTTGTTTTAGAGTGAAAACATGTGCCGAAACTCAATTAGTGAAGTCTTGTACGTATAGTTGTATCAAAGTGTATATTTTAAGACTCTAGAAACATTTTGGAAATCATCTTTAGATGGAAGCTTCTTCCAAGCATTTTTCTTTTACACTTCCACAGTTGTATAGTTTACAAATTGATGAAACTATAAGTTGAAGTCACTCTCTACGTAACTATGTAACTATTTATGGAAAAATTTGGGACCACTTTGATTAAATATATCTTATCGAGTGTTGATAATATGTGTTACACTACACTACTTATAGCTCGGTGCCTACCATTGGGGTTGGTCGTCCAGTGGCAAGGCAAAGCCTTTTAATACACTTAAAGTGTAAGGTGTTTAAGTCTCACAAAAAGCAAGAAATGTACCGTTAAAAAAAATAGCTCGGTGCCTTTCTTTTTGTAAGGACACACGTTCCCATTGTTCAATAATTTTTTTTTCTCTGAGCATGGGCAGACCTACATGTTTACATTACGGTTTTTTGTTCATGTCCCGTTCACGGCAGAGATTAAAAAGTAAAAACATGATTTTTTTTTTTTTTGTTCATGTCCAATGAATATCAACAATTGATGTCGCTTGCTTTACTTAGGAGAATGCATAACATAAACAATGACAATAATTAAAAGAACTAACATTTTTCTAATGAAATGTTTTTTTTATTCTCTTTTGTTCCACATAACCATTTTTATCATGGAGTAAACTAAAATTAAACAAAGACAAAATAATCTATAACTTATAATAAAAGAATTGAACTTTGATGATGTGGCATTTAATAGAGGTCTCAACCCCTCCTTGAATGTGACACGTGGCATCATGTAGGATTTTTTAATTTTTGAGTTTTTTTAATAAATCTATATATATTACTAGCTTTTATCCCGGGAGTGTCCCGGGGTTGAAATATCTAATATAACATAATAAAATATCTAATATGACAACATAATTAATGATTTGTCAATACATGATTAATGAATAATATTAATAATAATAATAATAATATTATTATTTATTTTAAACAAATTTCTGCCATAAGTTATCATATTCAAATATAATAAAATGAATCTCTGCCTATAAAGTTATGTTTATCGTTTGTGATTTATTAGTAGAGTAAAATATATTTGAAAACAAAACCCCACAAAAATAGTTGTTTTTTTCTCCGTTTTTTATATAGCACTATGGTACTCGTTGGAAAGATAATAAAATGCTCGTTAATTTGGTATAATTTTTTTTTAAAAAAATCTCGTATATAAAAGATATTAACGTTTAAAAGTTATGGGAGGAAACATTAGTGAGAAAATTTAATTTTGTTTTTAAATTCTTATCTTTTCCTAAAATAATCAATATATATATATAAAAAAGAAAGCTGTTGGGTCTGCTGACCTGGAGAAGAACAGATGATTGAAAGCCAAAATATACTAAGTGTTGATCAAGAATAAATAACAGAGTTTACAAGAAAGCTTCCTCCAAAGAACTGCTGATTCCCAAACAACTGATACAAGACAACTGCTGCTGATGAAAGGTCTGATGGATAAAGTCTGAAGAGCAAAAGTCTGATAAAGAACAAGTGCTGATCAAGGATCTGAAGAACAAAGGTCTGTTGAACCAACAGTACTTTGGTTCAACAGATGTTAAGAAGACATCAGAGTTTTTAGCTTAACAGAGTTTTCCTTCAGTAGTTTCAATGTAACAGTAGTTTATTGTTTAACAGATGTTGTAGTTTGTTAGTCAGTTAGGGGTCGCTTTCTAGGTGACGTCAGCTAAGTGATCATCAGAGGTTTGTACTTGTCTATAAATAGAACAGTACTTGTACTGTTCTATTTGTCACTCGTCATTCTCTCTAGACAAACAAACTCTGAGTGATCAGGCTGAGGGGGAGTTATAATTGTACCTTTGTAATCTTTCAACTTTAATGAAAGCATTCGATTGATAACAATTATTCTCTATGTTTTGATTATTCTTTATTCCGCTGCACTTTCCATTTATACTTCATTCATATTTCATAATTAATCAAAACAATCCAATACTCAGATCCTAACAATTGGTATCAGAGCTTGGTCAATTAAATCTGATCTAATCAATCAATTTAATACACAGATCAGCTCACAATCATTGATATCGTTTGTTTGTCGGGTTAAAACAGAGTAATAGTTTATTTTCGTTTCAACAGTTAGTAAACAGACTTTGTTTTTGAAAAACCAAGAGAATGACTTCACTTAATCAAGATCCACACAACACTGGCACACACAACAAGCCTCCGATGCTTGTCAGGTCAGAATACAACATCTGGCAGCGTCGGGTAGCTCATGTGTTAGCACAACAGAACACAGGGTGCTGGAAATCGGTAGTATTTGGACCACATGTTCCAATGGTACCGAGTGCCGAGGATCCAAAGATCCAAGTACCAAAGAGTGTTGAGAACTACTCAGAGCAAGATTTTCAAAAAATCGAGCTAGATGCCAAGGCTTTCAGCATAGTAGCCATGGCACTGCCGAATGATATCTATGCCGGTCTCTTGCACTGCAATAGTGCTAAAGAACTGTGGGATGCTCTTAAAGAGCAATTCGGGGGAACTGATGATGTGATTGAAAACAACCGTGAAATACTTAACCAACAATATGAAACGTTTAGTCACATAAAAGGGGAGTCATTAACACAACAGTTTGAAAGGTTTAACTGTCTAATTAGTGAACTTAAACTGGTTGGTCTAACTTTTCCTAATTCGACACTGAATCATAGGTTTCTTAGATCACTTCAGGACAAATGGGACACTATAGCTATTGTTATGAGAAACTCTATCGGATTCAAAGACCTAACCCTGACCCAGCTTCATGGTAAGCTCCTGACTTATGAAAGGGAGCTTAACCAGAAAAAGAAGCTCCAGGACTCTGGCAAAGTGTCAGATGACTATGTATTTGGTAATACTGCACTGTTGGGTCAGGATGATGGTTCTGGAAGTAGTAAGGATCAGAGTTATGATCATTACATTGACATAACAACTGGTTTCAATAATGATTCTTACTCATCACCAAACAACTGTGCTTTCACAGCTAGCGGTGATATCCAGGCTTCTGATAATTCATCTTTTGTGTACAATGACTTGCAATACATTGACCCTTTGGACCTAGAAGAAATGGACATCTTACATCAGGTTGCCCTGCTCAGTATTAGAACCAATAACTTCTATAAGAAAACTGGCAGGAGGTACCCAGGTTTACATGGTGGGTCAAAGGTTGGGTTGGATAAATCAAAGATAAAGTGTTACAAATGTCATAGAATGGGTCATTTTGCTAGGGAGTGTAGGAGTCAAAATGGAGTTCCTATGATCACCTATCCAAATCAAAGACCACAGACCAACACTTATCAGACCATCCCTAATGTACCTAATGTGCAAAACACTGCTCACTTTGCACAGACCCAAACCACTGTTCCTGTGCATTATGTCCAAACCACTGTTCCTCAGTATCACTATGTCCAAACACCTGTTGCTCAGGCCCCTGTGCCAATGACTGTTACTCCACCCTCTGCTCCTGCAGAGACCAGTCAACCAGGTCAACAGAGTTTCTTTACTCAAGGCTTTGTTGATTGGAGCAGTCTACCAGATGAGATAACAGATGACAACATTGCTCTAGTTGCCAACACTGCAAAGGATTTTTGTTTTATGGCACTAGAAACAATTGTTGAAGAGACTGATTCCGAGGAAGTGGTGTCTATGTCTGAAAATGTGACTGATGGTGTTGTTGGTGAGATTGTTTCAGCTGAAGAATCTGAAGTGGAGGTTGTGAATCTATCAGACCCCTGGGGTAGTGATGACTGTGACTGCCAGTGTAACTGTGCCTTGATGGCTGCTGCTAAGGTATCTCCTCAAATCTTAAATGACTTGTGCTCAGACAAATGTATTGTAGCATTTGCTAAGATAAAAGAGGTGAATGAAAACTTTAGAAAGAAAATTTTGGATTCAGAAATTCAGATTGAAAAATTAACAAAAGAGTTAAAATCAAAAATATCTGAAAAAGAGTCTGAAATCAGCAGTCTAAAACATGAAGCAAGCATAACCAAAGACCAGCTTCAGACTATGATAACAAAACATCATAGTTGTAAGAAGGAGCTTGAGTCCACCCAAGTTGAATGTAAGAAATGGGTGGAATCATCAAAGGGTTTTGAGATGATTGTCAACCAACAATCTAAAAGTCATGTGAAATTTGGGTTTGGTTTTAAAACCACTGATCAAGTTTCACAAACCACTGACAAAAAGGAACCACAGTTGGTTGAGGTCATCCCTACAAACTCAAAAGGTCAAGAAATCAAGGTTACTGAACCCAATGGCAAGAAAATCATTCTTGAAAAGTTGGAAGGTACACCCTCATTTGATGAAATTGAGAAATATCAATTCAAACCAACATGGTCAGATGAGTGTGAAGTCCTTGAAAATTTCAAACCAATGACCTTCAAAACCTCTGATGGTAAAATGGCACCACAGGCCAAGGTTATCCCTCTAGTAAGTCTTCCAACAGATGATGAAACATCTGTTGAAAAGAAGAAAGAAAAAGGGAAAGCCAAGAACAACTTGTTTTGTGATTTTTGTGAAAAGAAGAACCATGTCACCAAAAACTGTTTTCTTCTAAAAGCATATGACATCAACAAAACAACAAGTTTAAATGATTCAAAATCTAAAGAATGTTCAATCTGCAAGAAAAAGAATCACAAAACAAAAGAGTGCTTATATCTCAAAAATTTTGATGAAAAGATAAAAGAGTATAAGGCTAAAACTCTGGAGAGTCAAGTGATGAGTACTTCAAAAGGAAAATCCAAACAGACTTTTGAATCAGTCCAAACATCTGTTACCCAAAGTCTGAACAAAAACTCTGCTCCCAGAGAGGTTCAGGTAACAGATGCTCCACCTGTTAACAGATTACCAAGAGGATATGGACAACCCACTTGTCATCGTCTGCCACATGTTTATGATGAGCCCAAGAGGCCTTCAAAACCAAAAGTGAACAGACATCCTCATGGTTTTCAACAACTGATAGGAAATGATCAAACCTCTGCTGGACCAAGTGTTGACATACAAGCACTGGCAAATGGTCAACTGCAGCTGTTGAATCTAGTTCAAAAGCTAGTCCAAACCACTGATCATTCTCCTCAACTTAAGGCTGAGACAGCTAAGGACCCATCCAAAGCCAATTTGGCTTTGGACACTCACCAAAACTAAAATCCTTACTGATGTGCAGGGAGCTTCTGCTTGTTTAGACAGTTTATGGTATGTAGATAGTGGAGGCTCCAGGCACATGACTGGATGTAGAGCCCTTCTTCTGGACTTTCTTGCTCATGGAGGGGGTGATATATCCTTTGGTAATGATTCTAAAGGTAAAGTGTTGGGTTCTGGTACTGTCAAAGCAGGGAGACTTAAGTTTGAAAATGTTAATCTAATAGACAATCTAAAATTTAATCTACTTAGTGTATCACAAATGAGTGACAAAGGCTTTGGGTCATTCTTCACTAAGCAAACTTGTAAGATTGTTGGCCCAGAGGCTGTAGAAAAGATTAACACCATCATTGCTGAGAGCAAAGCACAACTTGTTGCTCACAGAAGTGGCAATGTGTATGTGGTTGATATGTTGAAGGATAATCCTACTGCTAATGTCTGTCTGTTCTCAGCTGCCTCTACCAAAGAGACAGAATTGTGGCATAGGAGACTTGGTCACACCAACCTTCATACTATCAACTCACTCTCCAAACAAAACCTTGTCAGAGGTTTACCATCAAAAGAATTCAAATGTGATGAGCATTGTGTTTCCTGTTTAAAAGGTAAACAACATAAAAGCTCTTACAAATCCATTGATGAGTCCAAAACCAGTCAGTGTTTACAAATGTTGCACATGGACTTGTTTGGCCCTGTAAAAATCATGAGTCTAAGAAGGAAAAGATTTTGTCTTGTCATAGTTGATGATTTTTCTAGGTTTACATGGACTTACTTTTTACACTCTAAAGATGAGACTGCAGGTATCTTGAAGGACTTTGTTACCAAAGTTGAAAAACAATATGACTTGCCAGTAAAAGTCTTTAGGAGTGACAATGGAACAGAGTTTAAAAATAAGGAGTTGGATGATTTCTGTGTGTCAAAAGGGATTGTAAGGCAGTACAGTATCCCAAGAACACCAGAACAGAATGGGGTGGTTGAAAGGAAGAACAGGACTCTCATTGAGGCTGCAAGAACAATGCTAGCAGATTCTGGTTTACCTCTGTCCTTTTGGGCAGAAGCTGTAAACACTGCTTGTTATGTTCAAAACAGAGTTTTAATCAACCCTAGACATCAAAAGACTGCTTATGAAATTCTGTTTAAAATCAAACCACTGATATCATTTTTCAAAGTCTTTGGCTGCCCATGTTTCATTTTAAATCTTAAAGATTCCATTTCAAAATTTGCAGCCAAAGTGGATTGTGGATATTTTCTGGGGTATTCTTCTATTGCAAAGGCCTATAAAGTGTTTAACACAAGGACTAAAACAATAGAAGAAACTCTGAATGTGAAGTTCAATGAACTTTCTTCTTTAAAAATCCCAGCAAACCCTGCTGAGTTGTTTGATTTAGATAAATTCAAATTTGAAGATATTGCTGTCAAAACTAACCCTGCAGGTACTCCACAATCTTCACAACAAGATTACAGAATAGATGTTGTGGTTCCAGACCACTACAAAGTCTATCCTGTATCAGAGGAAGCAGTGGTTCAAAACAACTGTCAAAACTCTGTCACAGCTGAGTCAGCCACTGTTGGCCAGTCTTATCTTCAATCCACTGATTCACCCAGCCAATCCACTGTTCAATCATCTGTTGACAAGAGTCAATCATCTGTTGACAAAAGTCAGTCCAATCTTACACCACTTGGACCTATTCCTCCACCTCCATTTCAAACATCTGTTGCCTCTTCAGAAGTGCCAACAGATGTTATGTCAACAGAGTCTCCAAACCTCTGTCCTTCACCACAAAATGCCATCATACCATATCAGGGAGATTTAATCTACCTAAGAGCTCATCCACCAGATCAAATCATTGGCAACATCAGAGAAGGTGTGCTCACAAGGAGCCAATCTTCAAACATCTGTCTTTTTGCAGGTTTTCTATCCCTTACACAACCTGTCAAGTACCAAGAGGCACTGAAAGACAACAGTTGGGTAGAAGCCATGCAAGAAGAACTCCTTCAGTTTAAAAGACAACAAGTATGGGAACTTGTACCACTGCCTAAGGATGTCTGTCCTATTGGCACAAAGTGGGTCTTCAAAAACAAAACTGATGAAAGGGGTATAGTTGTCAAGAACAAAGCCAGGCTAGTGGTTCAAGGCTTCAGACAAGAAGAGGGTATTGACTATGATGAAACCTTTGCCCCTGTAGCAAGGCTAGAGGCAATCAGACTCTTCTTAGCCTTTGCTGTCAACCACAACATTAAGGTGTTTCAGATGGACATCAAGTGTGCCTTCCTATATGGCAAAATTCAGGAGGAGGTCTATGTATGTCAACCACCTGGTTTTGAAGACACATTCCATCCTGATCATGTCTACAAGCTTAACAAAGCATTGTATGGACTCAAACAAGCACCAAGAGCCTGGTATGAAACTCTCTCTACTTTTCTCTTATCCATTGGTTTCACTAGAGGTAAAATTGACAAAACCTTGTTTTTAAAATGGAAAGGAAAAGATTTAATGATTGTTCAAATATATGTGGATGACATCATTTTTGGATCCACATGTAATAAAATGTGTGAGGAGTTTAGGGAACTCATGACAGCAGAGTTTGAAATGAGTGCTATGGGTGAACTTCAGTGCTTTCTTGGTCTCCAAGTAAAGCAACTGCAAAATCGTACTTTCATTCATCAAAACAAGTATGTGAAAAACTTGTTAACAAAATTTGAGATGAATGATTGTAAGCCATGTAGTACACCCATGAGCACTGTCAAGCCACTCACTGATGATGAAAAGGATGAACTTGTTGATCAGACACACTACAGATGCATGATTGGGTCTTTATTGTACTTAACAGCATCCAGGCCAGACATTATGTTTGCAACCTGTGTGTGTGCTAGATCTCAGGCTTCTCCTAGAAAGTCTAACCTTATTGCTGTGAAAAGGATCTTCAGATACCTAAAAGGTGCTCCCACACTTGGTATCTGGTATCCTGCTAATGGAAACATTGAGCTTTCAGGTTATTCAGATAGTGATTTTGCTGGCTGCCATACCACAAGGAAGTCCACATCAGGAGGGTGCCAGTTTCTAGGGAATGCCTTAGTTTCTTGGCAAAGCAAAAAGCAAGCAGCTGTTTCAACATCCACTGCTGAAGCTGAATACATTGCTGCTGCAAGCTGTACTGCCCAACTTATGTGGCTTCAAAATCAATTACTGGATTTTGGGATAACTGCACTAAGGACTCCACTCATGTTGGATAGCCAAGCTGCTGAAAATATCATCAAAAATCCAGTCTCCCACTCAACCACCAAGCACATAGATATCAGACATCATTTTGTCAGGGATAGCTATGAAAAAGGTTTGATTTCTCTGCACCATGTTCCAACAGAGGATCAGTTGGCAGATGTGCTGACAAAAGCTTTAGACACATCTACCTTCACAAATCTGATCTCTCGAATTGGAATGTTAAACATGGATTAAAAACAACAAAAATGTCTTCAATAAAAACATTAAAATGTTTTCAGAAAATCAAATTTTGCTAAAATAACACTTTGGTTGAAAAATCTGTTTTAAAACCACTGATTCAGATAAAACAACCACTGTTTTATTAAAACCACTGTTAGTTGAAAAATCTGTTTCAAACATCTGATCAGGTAAAACAACCACTGTTGGTTGAAAAATCTGTTTCAAACATCTGATCAGATAAAACAACTGTTTTCATCAGTCTTTTGGTTAAACAACAGAGGTTGGCAACAGAGGTTTAACAAAACAGCTGTCTGCCACCAGATGTTTCAACCATCAGATGTTTGCCACGTCTGCTCTCAAAAGCAGAGTTTTTGCCACATCAGCGGTTTCACCAGAGCCTATAAAACCCTGTTCTTTCCCCCAACAGCAGTTTTACTGTCTCATTGTATTCAAAATACTAAAAACCGCTCTCGTCTTCCTCATAACCCTCAATCAAAGATCCTTGCTTTCATAATCAAAATCCATTAAAATGGAACTCCAAACAAAAGCCACTCACAATTTCCTTCCATATTTGGTTAAAACCGAAGACAACACACCATTCCATTCCACCATTGACATCATCAATAACTCAAAATATAAAAATGTTCTTACTGCTGATGCCCCCATTTACCTGGAAACACTCCAAGAATTTTGGGCAACTGCTGAGGTTTTATACCAAGACAAAAAGCCTACGTCCATAATTTCAAAAATTGGAGCCACCAGTATCGCCATAACCCCTGAGATCATCTCCACTACCTTCTCACTGAACGACTTGTCAGGTATGGAAACTTTTCAAAAAACAGAGCTTCACACTGAGTTTCAAGAGAGGGGGTATGATGCTCAAATGACTGGTTCCACACTATACAAAAAGTTTTTCCCACCAGTCATGAAATTTTTCTTCCATACCCTCCTCCTCTGTGCCTCTGCCAAGACTACATCCTTCAATGAAATCCCATTGAGGATACAATACTTGGGATATGCTATGTTGTCAGACTCTGACTTCAACCTATCTCAGGGATTGTTTTCAGACTTGGCATCAAATGTGAAAGCCATAAAATCTGGCTCAAACAATGCTTTTCTGCTCTACCCTAGAATTCTAAGTGTAATTCTACAAAAGCTTTTACCTGAAAAGGATTTTCAAAAGGGAGAGTCATTTAAAATGAAAAGTCTAACTGATGAAACTTTTACTAGAATGCTGGGTTCTTCAACCCAAGAAAAAGCACAAAAAGTTCAAAAAGTTTCCAAAACACAACCAAAGAGGACAAAGACAACAACTGTTGTTGAAACCTCTGTTGGTGAGCCCACTGCTCCTGGTGATCATGGCACTTCATCCAGTGCTGTGAAACCCACACCAGCCACCAAAAGAAAACGTCCATCCACCAAAACAACCACCAAAACCAAAAAGGGACTTCTGGAAGATGAGATACCAGAAGCTAACCCTGTTGCATCACCAAAGCAACATGAAACCACTGTTGTTACTTCCTCACAACAGTTGGAGATATCTCAACCCAAGCAAACTCCTCAAGATTCCTCACAAAAGGAACTTGTTGTAAGCCAAAGGGAACCTCAAACTGAGGCATATGAGTCACTTGATCATATGTTTACAAGCCCATCTCCCAGGGCTAATCAGCTTCTTACTCCACCTACATCACCACCACATGTCCCACAAACAATGCAACCCCTGTTTGAGGCTATTGATAAAACTCAGGACAACCCCAGTTCCTCTCAATCACCTATCACTGAGAGTATGCCACTACCAGTGACTGGGACTGAGGAAAATCAATCAGCCATCCCACAAACAGCTGAGGAGGTTATACTCCCAGAAGTACATGTTACTTCTGATGAGGTTTCAAGAGAAGCAGCCACTACTGCTGTAGAGACCATTGTCTCACAGCAGGACAGTGGTTACATGGCTAAGACTTCCTTGAAGGCAACAACTGCTGAAGACACAATTGTGTCTCCAAAAACAGTTGGAAGTCCCCAGAACCAAGACAAAGGGGCAGCAGGTTCTTATTCTATGGACTCACCTCCTAGGACTGAACCAGCTAAAACTACCTCTGGTAGGGACTCAGATGATCCTATTAATTTGGGTGATGAGTCAAAACTACAAGAATTGACGGTTAAAGTTCAAAACCTTGAATCCTCTGTTGCTGACATCAAATCTGATGTCAAGTCAATATTGGAAACATTGAATAACTTTACAAAAAGTCAACCATCAACTGCTGATGTTGCTAATGAGCTATGGAAATCTGTTTCCCCCATCATCATAGCTCATCGAAAATTAGCAGATCAGACACAGGAAACCTACATGACTTTGATCAGAAACATGGTTGATGCCAGATTCAATGATACAAAGGCTGATATCAAGGTGATCAAAGACCACTTGCTGAAGACCACTGGCTCTGCCCCTACCACAATTCTCAGAGATGAAGATGATGATGAATTCACTGCTGATGATGCCAAAAAGGGGGAGAGTGGCAGAGATAGGCTACCAAAACTTAATCCATTTGGTGAACCACCCTCACAAAAAGGGAAGAAGCCAACTGCTGACAAACCAGGGTCACCCAAATCAGCTCCACAAACACAACAACCAAATGTTCAGATCCCTGTCTCTGAACCAGCTCCAGCATCAAAGGCAAAAGAAGTTGACACTTCAGCTAATGAAAGAGCTGAAAAGGCTGCTCAAGACAAAATGAAAAGGGCTGACACATTGGAAGTAAAGGCAGAGAGGTTGGTACAGCTGAAAAAGGAACAGCAGCAGGAAGTGGAAGATGTGAGCACTTCAAAGAGAAGGAAAATGCCAGCCAAACACACTAGAAAACCACCTTCCAAATTAACTGCTGAAACTCCTGCTGTACAAACACCTGTTACCACAACCACTGCTCCACAAACCACTGCCACCACAACCTCTGTTACCCAAACCACTGCACCTAAAACAACTGAAACTAAAACCACTGCTAAAACATCTGCACAACCCAAACCAGCAACCAAACCAGTCACTAAACCAACCACCACTCAACCAACTGCCAAACCTACTTCAACACAACCCAAAACCCAAACAACTGCTGGTTCCACAAAAGGACCAACAGATGTTTCTCAATCCACTGCTACATCCTCACCTTCACCCAAAATCTTGTATAGCAGAAAAAGGAAATCCACCTTTGTTATACAAGATGAAAACATCCACAACACACCACCTAACACCCCAATCTCATCCACACCAGTCAATGCCATTCCACTCTCATCTTACTCACCACACACTGCCCAATTCAGATCACACAGACCACCACCAACCATCACCCCATTGGCTGAGAAGTATCCCCTTGAGTTGGATTTAATCAAGGGGGAACTTCAATCCTTCTATAATACTGATCAGCCATCAGAAAGATCCTTCCCATCTCTTAAAGGCTTCCCTGTTCCACCCAATATAGACACATATCTCAAATACAAGGGTGAACAGGCTGATGCTGTCATCAAAGAGAAGTGTAAAGGGAAGGATGACAGGACTGCTCAGGGCATCCATTCAGCAGAGCTTAGCAAACTCAGAAGGATTGAAGATTATGCTAAGACCCTGAGCAACTCCATGTCAACCATGCCTCTCAGCAGACACTTGGAGATGGAAGTAAGGGATTCACTGCTGGAACAGATCTTGGCATCCAAGCCTTATAAAGCAACAAAGAATCAATTTACAGGCTGGACCACACATGCTCTAAGAGAAGAACTAATCAGAATAGAGAACATGGCCAAGAATCCTCCTGCTAAGGTCTCTGCTCCTGATTTCAAAAAGGGGAGAGATGAAGCTAGAGCCTTGAAATTCAGAAGAATGAGACAAGAGCTTGTAGCAGCTAAGTATGGAGAGATGAAATCTGTTGCCAGATGGTCAGAGATCAGGCTAATTGAGACATATAAAAAGCTTGAACAAGAAAGAAAGACCAATCCTGATCTTCCAAGAAAACCAGTGTATGATGATGCTCCCAAGAAACCCTCTCAGGCCTTCACATTAGACAGTTTACTGGAAACTTCAGATCTTACCATTGCTGCTAGAAGACAATTCAAGAAGCAAAAAGAAATGACTGAAGAAGAAACAAGACAGTTCACTGATACTTATGTGAAAGAGGGGATCTTGAATCAAATCAGATCTTTTTCTGATCCTGTGTCAGACAGGCTCAGAGAACTCATTGGAAGGCCACCATCACCAAACTCATCCAAAATAAAGATGCATCCCAGTCACTCCTCTGATTCTAAAATTCTAAAATGGAAGTCTGATAAAGAGACCCATGAATTGACATTGCTCAGATCAGATGGTAGTATTCAGAAGCTGAGTATGGATGAGGCACCTGGCCTAAGTGCTGAAGATCTCCAGACACTTCTAAATTTGACACTGGATAGAGATGCTGAAGACCTCTTCTCTTTACACTTTGAATTGCAACTAAAAGGGCAAATTAGAGAAAGTCTGATGAGGAATAAAGATCAAGAATAAAGCAAAGTTTTGGCATCATCTGTTCTAGGGGGAGATTGTTGGGTCTGCTGACCTGGAGAAGAACAGATGATTGAAAGCCAAAATATACTAAGTGTTGATCAAGAATAAATAACAGAGTTTACAAGAAAGCTTCCTCCAAAGAACTGCTGATTCCCAAACAACTGATACAAGACAACTGCTGCTGATGAAAGGTCTGATGGATAAAGTCTGAAGAGCAAAAGTCTGATAAAGAACAAGTGCTGATCAAGGATCTGAAGAACAAAGGTCTGTTGAACCAACAGTACTTTGGTTCAACAGATGTTAAGAAGACATCAGAGTTTTTAGCTTAACAGAGTTTTCCTTCAGTAGTTTCAATGTAACAGTAGTTTATTGTTTAACAGATGTTGTAGTTTGTTAGTCAGTTAGGGGTCGCTTTCTAGGTGACGTCAGCTAAGTGATCATCAGAGGTTTGTACTTGTCTATAAATAGAACAGTACTTGTACTGTTCTATTTGTCACTCGTCATTCTCTCTAGACAAACAAACTCTGAGTGATCAGGCTGAGGGGGAGTTATAATTGTACCTTTGTAATCTTTCAACTTTAATGAAAGCATTCGATTGATAACAATTATTCTCTATGTTTTGATTATTCTTTATTCCGCTGCACTTTCCATTTATACTTCATTCATATTTCATAATTAATCAAAACAATCCAATACTCAGATCCTAACAAAAGCATATATGCCAATTGAGAGTGTCACGTGGCTTAATAATTGAGTGTTTTTGGTGTTTTTGAGTATTTTTCTAAATTTATCTCTCTATCTCTCAATTCTCAATTACTAAAATTAAATTGAGTTATTTTAGGAAAAAAGAATTTAAAAACAAATTTAAATTTTTCTCTCTTATCTTCCTCCCATAATTTTTAAACATAAATATCTTTTATATTCGAGATTTTTTAAATAAAAAAATTACACCAAATTAACGAGCGTTTTATTATCTTTCCAACGAGTACCATAGTGCTATATAAAAACGAAAAAAAAAACGACTATTTTTTGTGGGGTTATATTCATACAGAAAAAAACACAAAGTGTTCAGGTTATTCATTAATCATGTTTTTTCTTTTAAACCAGGTTCTTATCTACGATGTTGAAATTCAGCCCAATCGCCATGTTATCATTGGAATTTTACTCTTCTAAAGATCGATAGGTATACTTCATCAAGAGAAGCTAGGAGAAAGATTCGCCCAACACTAAGATTGATTATTTTAAAGTTATTTACTCTTTTCGTGATTTGAGTTTTCTTTTTTTTATCATTTTTTATTAAATCATATTAAATTTTTCAACCTCGGGACCTTCCCGGGGTAATCAGCTAGTTATAATATATATAGATTTATTAAAAAAACTCAAAAATTAAAAAATCCTACATGATGCCATGTGGCACATTCAATGAGGGGTTAAGGCCTCCATTGAATGCCACATCATCAAAGTTCAATTCTTTTATTATAAGTTATAGATAATTATTTTAGGAAAAGATAAGAATTTAAAAACAAAATTAAATTTTCTCTCTAATGTTTCCTCCCATAACTTTTAAACGTTAATATCTTTTATATACGAGATTTTTTAAAGAAAAAAATTACACCAAATTAACGAGCGTTTTATTATCTTTCCAACGAGTACCATAGTGCTATATAAAAAAAGGAGAAAAAAACAACTATTTTTGTGGGGTTTTGTTTTCAAATATATTTTACTCTACTAATATATCACAAACGATAAACATAACTTCATAGGCAGAGATTCCTTTTTTTTATATTTGAATATGATAACTTATGGCAGAAATTTGTTTAAAATAAATAATAATAATAATATTATTATTATTATTATTATTATTATTCATTAATCACGTATTGGCAAATCATTAATTATGTTGTCATATTAGATATTTTATTATCTTTATATATTGCAAAGGGAGAAATCCTACATGTCATTTATTTAGGCATTATCTCCTTTAAGAGATGCCATGTAGGATCATATGTGGCACCTACTACACCGATTAAAAAAAAAGCAAATAATATATTAAAACATAATCTACTAAATTTAAATATTAAACATTTATTATTTTCTCTCTCATGTTTCCTCCCATAACTTTTAAATGTTACTATCTTTTATATACGAGATTTTTTAAAGAAAAAAATTACACCAAATTAACGAGCGTTTTATTATCTTTCCAACGAGTATCATAGTGCTATATAAAAAACGGAGAAAAAAACGACTATTTTTTGTAACCCGACAGGTATTGTGTCGGGTTTGGGATTAGTTTAAAAAAATTGTGGGTTTGGGTCGGGTCTGGGATTAGGTGATACTCGACCCCATTACCACTACACCAATTAAAAAAAAGCAAATAATATATTAAAACATAATCTACTAAATTTAAGTATTAAACATTTATTATTTTCTCTCTCATGTTTCCTCCAATAACTTTTAAACGTTAATATCTTTTATATACGAGATTTTTAAAGAAAAAAATTACACCAAATTAACGAGCGTTTTATTATCTTTCCAACGAGTATCATAGTGCTATATAAAAAACGGAGAAAAAAACGACTATTTTTTGTAACCCAACAGGTATTGTGTCGGGTTTGGGAATAGTTTAAAAAAAATTGTGGGTTTGGATCGGGTCTGGGATTAGGTGATACCCGACCCCATTACCCGAAACCACATACCCAAATACCCGAACTATATACCCGATCATATACCCATGAATTTTTTAACGCATCACATACCCTTAGACTAATGCAGTCGATATTTGCAATATACGTGCACCATCATAAACTAAAAACTTTATAGTATGTAACTAAAATATATGTATGGTTATTATAATACTATTTCAATAAATAACTTTTTTTTCCTATTTCATGTTAGTTATTTTAGAATTGACCGATTACAGTTTTCCTGCATGTAACTATAAAGCGCATCAGTCTATTCCATATGTAAAATTGATATGTTATATTAGATATTTCAACCCGGGATAAAAGCTAGTATATCAATATATGAATCACTTGTTAGGGGAAAGGGATGCTTTTAGATATAGATTTTCACTTTACTAATTTACATCAATCCTACACTATCACAACACTTTACTGAAACAGTTATTTGGAGGCAGCACTTCACTAATTTACTTCACTTAAATCTTTATTTTTTAGTTTTATTTTTTTAGTTACCATTTAATAAATAACCGTTTCATTAAAATAAAATAAAAAAGATAAAATTACAGAAATCAACATTTATGTTTGGCCAAAATTGCAGGTTCCAACCTTTATGTTCCATTTTGCACGAAAAACACCCTTTACCTATTGATTTTGCTACAGGTTCCAACCTTTGTGGCTAACTCAGTTACTTTTCTTGGTTAAGTCCACAAAATAAAAAATAAATAAAAAAATCAAACGATACGAGTTGGAATCATTATTACTTCCCAAAATCCCAATCAGGCAAAGGTTTGACTCGGCTGTTGACCCATCTCTTTGATTGAACCGGTTATAACCCAACAACACCACCATCGCCTGACAACAATAACCATGGCAGTCACACCGTTGTTCAACAGTAACACCCGACACCTTCACCTTCACCGTCGCCTATAACCATTACAAAACCCACCTGCGACCATTATTTTGGTAACCCATAATAAGAACCATCTTCATTAACCGGTTCCTGTACACTTCCGTTCTTATCTATCGAGTATAGCCACCACCGTTACACAACCACCACGTATCACCTCCTAGTAACCCGTCACCACCATCACCTGTCTACCTCCATAACCTAAACTTGGTTTCAATCGTCTTTGTAATCAGATCTGACCCGTGCCCCTTCAGGGTCAGTTCCGACTTAGTCAGAACCCGTCATCCGGGCCACCACCGTCACTGTTAATATCCAGCGGCTCCACCGTCGCTGTCGTCCTTCTCCTCCGGGTTCCCTCTCTCTCAGTTGATCTTTGTCTCCCTCTCTCCTCTGCTTTCCCTCTCATGTCTCTGTGTCTCTCTCTCTCTATAATTTTTAGCAAGTGGATTGTGGTGTGTGTGTGTTTGTACGAGAGGTGAGAGAGGATAGGGGTTTGTGTAAAGGTTTGTGAGTGTGTGTGTGTGTGTGTGTGAGATGAGAGAGAAAGGGTGATTGGTTTTGTGTGTGTTATGACCAAACTGCCCTCACATGACCTGAATGTGAGGAGACTTAACCAAGAAAATTAACTGAGTTAGTCACAAAGGTTGGAACCTGTTGCAAAATCAATACGTAAAAGGTGTTTTCCGTGCAAATGGAACATAAAGTTTGGAACTTGCAATTTTGGCCAAACGTAAAGGTTGATTTCTGTAATTTTGTCGTAACAACAAACATCAATTAAAAAAACATACAAACACCTAAAATCTATTCGTCGTCTTCATCCTTTACAACAAGCATCTCCTCCACTTCAACGCCTAATTCTTCATCTTCATGTGCCTTGAATTATGTCTCTGGAACAGTTTCTTCCTCTTCACCGCCATCGTCACGTAGGTGGAGGTTTCGCTCTGTATCATAATCACTTGTTTGACGAGGGGTTGGACTCCTCATTTCAAACAAGTCAAAGTCCTCAAGTTGTTGTTGTGGTATTAATTGAGGCGGCGTAAAATAATATGAAAAATATTTGGGTTGGCTTTAGGGTTGTTTGTATTGTGGGAATTGTTGAATTGTTGGTATTGTGGGTAAAACGATTGTGGTGCGGGTTTATTTTATAGAAAATTTATCATGGGCCTATAGGCTTCAACCATGCCCGAGCTTGAACCCAAACCCGAACCTCTACTTTGACTACTAGAACCCTCGACTTTAGATTTCGAGGTTCCCCTCCCACCCTTTGCCACACTCTTTGATTTCCTTAAATCCATATATTTGTCTTTAAAAGTAGTTTAGTTAATCTAGTTGTTTGTTTGTGATTTTTTATTTAAACTGTGGATATTTATATAAAACCAATTAAAAAAACGGTTACAATTGAAAAAAAATGGTCACAATTGGAAATAAACGGTCAAAATTGGAATTAAATAACAAATAAATATGACCGTTGCATTTAATAATCATTGTTACCGTCCCGTTAACTAGAACAAGGTTTTGATCCACGGATCCACTACCTGCATCGGTGACGGCGGTGTTACCGTACTGATAATGAGATACCTGTGACCAATTCTAGTGATGCATCATCCCCTTTAATAAATGTATATAAAAAAATATAAACTTATTTGTTGCTAATGGTGTTTTAGAAAAGCCCATTTAATTTGCATACCAATCATAAAAAAAATTGTATGAACAACATACTTTGATTTTAACTTTAAGGGGTCGTTTGGAAACTTCTTAATGGGTAAGTGCTGAATCAGTAAGTGATGTTTGGTTGGACATCTGAGTCGTTAAAATTTCTTGTCCCATATTGATATGGAGAGTAAAAATGGGTTTTGCTCCGCAAGGCTTTGGGTTTTGCTCTGCTTCGTCTTCGTTTTTGCAGTGAACAGCAGTAGCTCGAGCGTTTGTTTCAGTCAGACTTGTCTGCAGCCCTGACTGGGTAAGAGGCCTAGTTAAACCATTTTTTCCTTCAGGCAACTCTAGCCAAACACTCTCACATCTAACAGAGTCGGACGACTACCCCAGTCAGAGGCATTAAGACTCAACCAAACATCACCCAAAATCCGAATATTTAATTCATATAATATGAATAAGTTTCTATCGTTGTAAACTAAAAAACTCATATAAGTTATTATATTACCTAATTTAAGGGTTACAATCAAATACACGATGAAAGAAAAAGAGAAAGTCATAGAAAGGGTACCAAACGGACTCCGCTTGAACTCATTCAAGCGGCATTGGAACCGTCTCATTAAACTCTACGATTTTAGTTTTTAGGTTCACTTTTTTGGACTTTTAGCTTATAGTTTTTAGAATTTAACTTATATCATTGTGTCTTTTTCTTATTTTCATCATTATCTCACTTTCTCGATTCATTGTATCATTTTTCTCCAGCATTGTGTTATATTTTGTGACTCATTGTATCATATTTCGTAACCTATTATATTTTCTGTATTTTTCTCACCCTTCTCATTTTTATTACACGATTTAGGATAACTTTACCTCTAATTTAAAAACCCCCAAAGATCACACTCGTCTTTCCAACATAGTAAGCAACCATCTTATTTAAATAATTAAAAGGCAGAATAAAAATATAAAAAATGGTACTCATGTGACAAGAAAAAATTAAGTAATGGAGTTTGGACCACGAAACGAGTGACGTGAGAGAAGATAAGATAAAATGGATACTCCGTGAATCGGATGCTTTCTCAATCACACTCCTATTCGGTAACAAAACGGCGCCGTGAGGTCAGCCTTCTTATCCCTTTAAACTAGCTGTTCCTGAGTTCAATGCCACACTTTTTCTCTCCATCACACTTATATTGTCCAACACTTGTAGTCCAGTTGGTTGAAGGTCTAAAATTTTCTATGGGAGGTTTGGGTTCAATTCTCACTAGCTACATTTGGAGGACATTGGTGGAGGGGAAATGAGGGATGATCCGGCCATTGGCTTGGGTTCGAGTCCTGATCCCGACCGGTTTTACCGATTATTTCACTGTCGTGCCTTCGGGCGGGTGAGTGGTCGGGTTTTCCCGGGATTTGGTGGCAATTGGTGGCCCGTGTACTCTCGAGTACCTGATTCGCCAAAAGGGTGCCCGAGAGTGCTCGGAAATTGATTCGTTGGCCGTTCAAAAAATAATAATAACTAGATTATACTCCGGAAGCGTCCCGGGGTTAAGAAATCTAATATGACACATCAATTTTACGTATGAAATAGACTGATGCGCTTTACAGTTACAATTAACAATGTATCTCCAATGTTAATGCTTAACCTTAAACAATGTATAATTTTAATGTTAACATCTAACCTAAAACAGTGTATAACTCTAATATTAATACATAACCTAAAACTATGTACAACTCTAATGCTAACAACTAACCTAAAACAATGTAGAACTCCATTGTAACTCTAATATTAACACTTATCCTAAAGACTAAACAAATGTACAACTCTAACATACTAATATTGATGTCTAACCTAAAACAATATATAACTCTTTATTAACCTATTATGCTCTGGTTGAAAATAAAATTCATATTTACTGGTTTGAACATAATTAATAACTTGCCTATACATGATTAATGAATTAGTTAAACACGTGTTTTTTGTTGTATGAACAAAACCTCACAAAAAAATAGTCATTTTTTTCTCCGTTTTTTATATAGCGCTATGGTAATCGTTGAAAAGATAATAAACACTCAATAATTTGGTGTAATTTTTTTCTTTATAAAATCCCGTAGATAAAAAATATTAACGTTTAAAAATTGTAGGAGGAAACATGAGAGAAAAAAAATCAATTTTGTTTTTAAACTCTTTTTTTTCCAAAAATTAGTTAATGTCGTAGCGGGGTGTTATTGGTTAACAATGCTTAAGTTTTAAATTATTATGAGGCCCAACTTTTAAGTATTAAATTTGTTTTCTAATTCAAACACACACACATATATATATGAATTTACTAAGAAGATTATGCCCTAATAAAAAAGGAGCCGAGTCGGATGGCCTCCTTAGCTTAGCCCACAACCTCCCATGATAATAACAATAACATAAAATCCAAGGTTTAAAAAATATAACAAACTAGTATTTAGGCCCCATGCAGACTGTTAAACTGAATAAAAAGTAGAAGTAAAAACATTTAACCACACACGTGCGTGGCGGCATGTTAACTTGCAAAAATGAGAATGAAACGTAAGACATGAAAAAGAATAACTAAGTCGAATTAGGATTTGCATGTTGCAACAAGGTGTTAAATCGCAAAAAAAACAAAAAAAAAAGATGATGTAACAACGTTGAACCACACACGCACGTTGCAACGTATTAATTCACAAAATCTAGCCAAAACTATTTAAGCATAAGGAAATTGTGGCTATAGATTCACATACGGTTTTGTAACAGAGGTAGGGAGCAGAAAGCGAGTAGGTTTGTACTCTCACGACTGATGCCCTAATGATACTAACTTTGCTTTATTAACACTAAGGCTATAGGGTGTGGTGACACTCTCTCCCAACTCTCCTAAACTCCACATCAGCGCCATGTCATTTCCCTCTTCTCCTCCCCCAAACCAAGAAATGATTCCCCCTTCTTTCCTCTTCACCCTTCCTTATTATTATTATTTTTGTAGGAAAAGGATAAAAAAGCACACAAAAAGAGTTCGGTGACGGAGCAAAAATTTCCCCATGGGCATTTGGGGGGGGGGGGGGGGGGGGGGTGTTCCCCAAAGAAGGAAGGAGACACATCAGCACACTGAAGTTTTCATCAAGACCACACCAAATGATCTATCATACTTATATTTTTTTTTTTTTGCCAAATCCATGTATATTAGAGATGACAACTTCAAAAGGGGTTCATCATATATTTGAACCAAACCAACCTATGTTCAGTTCACGGTTTAACCAGTTTCAAGGTCGGCTCTATACTATTAGAAATTCAAGCAAGGGCTTGGGGCCACTTAAAATAGGGTCCCATTAAAAGAAGTTATATATAGTCGATAAGGTTTTTCCAAAAAATATAGTTAATCAAACAAATAACCAAGAAAGGTAAATTTTATTTAACACTAGCCGATTACCCCGGGAGGGTCCCGGGGTTGATAAATCTAATTTTACGTGATAACCTATTACAAATTGCTCAAGTTAACTAACCACAAAATCTTCCAATCATTGCATGTTCATAGTATTTTAATCAGTAATAACTCATATTCCCCACAAAATCTAATTTTACGTGATAACATGAACACTTTGTGTGTTTTTTTCCTGTATGAACGAAACCCCACAAAAAATAGTCGATTTTTTCTCCGTTTTTTATATAGCACTATGGTACTCGTTGGAAAGATAATAAAACGCTCGTTAATTTGGTGTAATTTTTTTCTTTAAAAAATCCCGTATATAAAAGATATAAACGTTTAAAAGTTATGAGAGGAAATATGAGAGAGAAAATTTTAAATTTATTTTTAAATTCTTTTTTCCTAAAATAACTCAATTTAATTAAAAAGGAAACAATTTAAAAACACCAAAAACTCTCCATTATGATGCCACATGACACAAGGTTGAGGCCTCCATTGCACGCCACGTCAGCAAAAGTCTTTTCTTTTATATATATATATATAGATATTTATAGACACAGGAAATATAGCTTATAAATTGTTTAACTCTATCAACTATAAAGTCTATCAACTATAAAGTTTTTAGTTTATGACTTGTCCTTTACAAACTTGGAAAGAAGGATGATTTGAAAGGGTCCAACATGATGAGTCTAACCGGTCAAACCATTCTTCTATATAACATTTAGGGTAGAAGCTTAGCTACAGGATATTATTTAGACAATAATAAGCTATTAATTACTATTCTACCACTAACACTTTAACTTAGCAACACATTAATAGTTATGTATTTATACACACAATAAAAAAATAATTTAACTAATCTAACTTTTATAAGTGCTATATTATTTTTTTTATAACACACGATTGTTAATTTTAATTTTTCATGACATTCTGATGTAAGTTTTGTAGAGAACAGAGTCACGTTTAAAATAGGGTGTTTTTCTTGGTATGGTATGTTGTATAATATATGAGTGCCGATGTTGTGACGGTACCCTGGCGAACTAAACTGGTTCTTACCAAACAAGTATTTTCGAACAATGTGAATCAAATCTTAATATTCTTTCGGTTGTATCACGATTTTATTAATTGATTTTTCCTATTTCGGTTGCTATAACGAGTACCGGCATCGTAATAAAATGAATCGACATGGATCAAATTTCTACAGCGTAGCACGGGATCCTGGTGCAACGCGCCAGTTTTGATACACTAGTTATAAACATTATACATTCTTTTACCTTTTAGATTTTGGAACAGGCAAACAATCTTCCAAAACTACCCTTAAACTTAAAAAAAAAAAAAAAAAAAAAACAACACTACCCATACTTCAACTCATCGTTATCAATGCTATCTCCTTCTGCCTAGCTTAGTTTCATAGCAACAGAACAAACAGAATCAACCTCTTCAGATCTGCAAACAAATATCCCCCCCCACACACAACCCTTAAATAAAATCTAATAATATCCATACTTACTTCATCCACAAGTTTCATTTCATATCATATCCCAACAAAGCTTACAAACCAAGCACCCTCAAACCCTCTCATAATAATAATAATAACCCATCAACTCAAAAGTTGACAACAACTAATCTTTCCTATGTTTCTCAACCATTATCCATTTACTCCAGTTCCATATATTCTTTAATATTAATATTAATATTAATATTCATAAGATGAATTTGGATATGAATAATAATAATATTAATAATAATAACCGGTTGCTTAGGTTCCGGTCTGCTCCAAGTTATGTGATACAAAGCTATGTAAGTGATGTGGACAAGACAAGAGATGTGAATGATGTGTATGGGTTTGTTTCTCAGAGTATGCAAGATCTTGAAACAGAGGTTGATCTTAAGCCTAGTTTTGGTGATCAAGTGCATGAGAATCATCAAACTACAGCTCAAGGAAACATGAAAGTTGATAATAATAATAATAATAAATCAGGTTTAAATTTGTTTAGACAGAATAGCTCTCCTGCTGGATTGTTCTCTAATGTTAATCAACCAAATGGTATTGATATTATTGATTATTATTATTATTATTATTTATTTTGGTTTATTATTATTAATGTTTTTGTGTTTAAGATGGATATGGTATTTTTTTATGTTTGTTACCATTTATGGTAATAGCTGTTGTAGGATTTTTTTTCTATATTTGGGGTTTGTTTTATGATTTGTTTATGAGCTTTAGATTGATTTTTGACTTTTAAAAGTCAATTAGACTTTTAAGGTATAGATCTTGATTTTTTTAGCATTAAAAAGGTACCAAGAAAGCAAGATTTTTATGTTTAGGTATTTAAATTGGTAATTTCTTTCTACCCATGATGTTTAAAGTTCATACCTTTTGTAATCAGTTTTGACTTTTTAGAAGTCAAAATTAGACTTTCAAGTTATAGATCTTTTATGTTTCAGTATTGAAAAAGTACCAAGAAACCATAAATTTAATAATTTAGGATTTTATATCAGTAATCTTATCCACCCATGTTGTTTAAAGGCATACAACTTGAGGTTTGTGATCTTTTTTTGACTTTTAGAAGTCAAAATTGGATTTTTAAGTCATTGATCTTTAATATTTTAGTCTTAGAAAAAGTACAAAGAAACCATAAATTTCATATTTTATAAAATTTAAATCTGCTAACCTTTCTATTTATGATTAGAAAATGCTTTTTGATGCTGCAAGTTGATACATGTTGACTTTTTTTAACCAGTTTTGACTTTTAGAAATAAACATTTGACTGCAGTTTTGTCAAAAGGCTTCAAATGTTTTGTGTTGTGGGATTCATTGAATTTACAAAAACTTTAAAAAAGAACATAATGAATTTTTGAAATGAATTACTGAAGCAAACATATGCAGGTTATGGTGGAATGAGAGGTACAGTTGCCAACTACAGATTGGGAAATGTTGGAAACAATGGTGAGCTCAGTCCATCTTCAAGCAGATTAAAGAGGCAACTAAGTTGCGGCGTCGGGGTTACATCGTTAGGAATGTTGCCACGAATCTCTGAAATTGAGCCTGACACTGTTGACCCGGGAGTTCTCAGTGAATCATCTGAGTACCCTTTTGGTTCTTGGGAACACGTAGTACCTACTTCGCAGTTTGTTGACAACTATTCTGGACTCAAAAGAGAGCTAAATCTTCCGGTAATTGTTTACCCATAACGCTTAGTTAAAAAATGGGTGGGTCAGGTTGCAGGGTAATGGGTCAGAATGCTTAGTTTAAAAAATGGTCATATGGGTATTGGTCGAAATTGGTAACCCATCAAAACAACTAGTTTTAGTTATGGGTTGACCCGGTATGCATTTTGTGCAACTTTTTCATTAACCATTACGTTGTCCTGTTTCGAAAATCATATTACTGCAGTGAAATTAAATTTTGAGTAAGTTATTGATTTTACTGGTTTGACTTGTTAGAAATAAAATATAACCGTTATTGATGAATTCTTAAGTTATTGGGTCGACGTTGTTACTGTTAATATCATACGATTTGAGTTACTGAAATTGTTGCTTCTTTCATGATACGCGTTTTTAGAGTGGTGATAATGCGGGAAATCATCAACCTATGTTGTCACACCACTTGAGTTTGCCAAAAACCTCAGGAGAAATGGCTGCTATCGAAAAGCTGCTGCATTTTCAAGATTCTGTCCCTTGCAAGATTCGTGCAAAACGAGGTTGTGCTACGCATCCAAGAAGCATAGCTGAGAGGGTAATGTTTCAAAATCTTGACTTTTCGGCTTTTGGGTCAAAATCTTGACTTTTGGCTTTTGGTTGTTACATCATGATATCCTTATGCTGCTTTCTTTAGGTTCGAAGAACGCGTATAAGTGAAAGAATGAGGAAACTACAAGAACTAGTCCCACACATGGACAAGGTATTGGCTTTTTCTCAGTTAATATACGTTACCTTCGACCAAAACTTTCCGGAAGCTAAATTTGAACCTTCGTTTTCTAACGATGTAGCAAACAAACACGTCAGACATGTTGGATTTGGCTGTTGATTACATCAAAGATCTTCAAGAACAATACAAGGTATGAAGGAGCAACCTTTATAAAGTTTCCTGTTCATTTCCATTCTCTCGATCTTTATACCCTCGTCCTAGAGTTCATAAAATGCGCGGTCCAGAATAAAACAATTTTTTTTTTTGCAGGCGTTAAAGGATTGCCGTGCAAACTGCAGATGTTCGTCCAAGTAAGTTGGGTCGGAGCTAAACTAATCGAAAACAACTTGTTTGGTATCTGTGGAAGAAAGTTTTGTTTGTTATATCTATTTTAGTTCTATAATTCTGGTTAGTATCTATACGGACATGATCAGCAATATGATATGCTGGTCACGTCCTAGTTGACAATCGATAAAACTCGTACTTGTTGTCAAACTAGATATACGATTATATAATATCAGTAGAAACAATAATGAATTTCATTACTTGTACAATGGATGTAATAACAACATTAATCCTAGCTATATATAAGATTATACATACGTTTAATTTGTTTAATATTATTGGGTATATATATGTGGGCACATTCACTTTAGAATATATTTCATTATGCGGTTCACATGATTCTTTACTTAAAAATGTTTTTGTCTTCATGATACGTTAGTTTTTATGTTATAGACATTTTAAATAGAGAACTCTGAGAATCGTTTTATCATTGTCGGATCTTATTGATAGAAAGGTTTTTATATGGTGAAATTTTTTGATAATCTATGGACTTGTGTTGTATGTGACATTTATATGGATTTGGTTAATACTAATTTACATAACCTCTTTATTTTCTATTTTATAAAATGAATCAAGCAAAGTTATCGATTTTCATTCTTTTTTTTTCTTTGTGGCAAAGATGAAGTTTAATTTTGAGCAAAATTGTTGCATGGGGTCAAGAATCCAACATACATCCCCCACATGTATATGTCACATCATTACTAAATTAGGTGGTAGTGAGGGAACATATTGTAACAACTTCCGACTGTGGTTGCAACATCATAAGAAAGAAACATGTTATTAAGATATATGTCCTTTTGTGGAAAAAAAGAGAAGGCAACATATTATCACATGACTTCCTGTTCAATAATGAATGACCCCTTTATTTGTCTTCACCTCTTAAAATTATAAAGGGTACAACTAAGATTGTATAGATCATGTAGTAAGTAATCTTAAAACAACACATTTGAAGCTTCAAGGACCTATATTAAGATTAGTAATTAGTAAGTTAATTAAACTCTTTTGTTTCTATTGTGGACCATTAACTTCTATGTGTCTGAATTGAACAATTCTTGTCACATAATGCCGATTATGCACAATCAACATAACTAAAAATGGGAATACAAATTAAGAGAATAGAATGCCAATTTGGTTAAAGTAATGTAAACAAACACAAGTTGATAGACTTGCTGTGTTGTTGACCGAATGAAATGAATATTTTACCCGATATGTTGATTGTGTGAGAGGAGAGAGATTACATTTCAACTTTTAGATTAATTAGAAGAATCGTGACTTAGTGAGAGCATCGAATGATTGAATGTACTGTAAAACCGAATTCTTTAATATATTAATGGAATACTAGAATAAAGTCGTGAAATATAGAATATTATACAGTATCTTCCATGTGGCATGCTTTGCCACCTTGATCGATTCTGCTCTAAGGACCGTTTGTCCAGCCACAAACCCACTCTCCCTGAATCCCACTAAAGGAGACACACCCGTAAGGCCCGCGCATACGTGTTTCCCACCTTCCCAACCAAATGCTAGCAGGTCAGTCGGACGTAAAGTGGACCTCCCTTCTGCCAGCTCTGTGAAAAAGTTAACTGGGGCCTCTTTCTTTGTCGAGATCCCTGCTCGTCGAAGAATATCCATTAAAATGTCTCGAACAAAATCGTGTCTGTACTTAAGCCCCGATAACTCTCTACAGTGGAGCGCATGCTCCCCATATTTATCCAAATACGCTTTATGGCAAATCAGACATGTTTCGTCATCCGAGAAAATGAGAATCATTTAAATTTAATAAAAGTAATGAATTTAATATATTCCAATGGTAATATTATCGTTGTCTAACGGTTATAAATTTATACCCCACTTTTTACCCTATGAAACCCCATAATTTCTAATACCATCAAATCCAAAAACATCTTTTAATTATCTCGTAAAAATAGCTCGAATGTAGATGAAGAGATTGCGTTAGTGACGGCGTGGCTAGATGTCAAAAACCACTTTCATTGCCGTTCAGGGAAAAATTTGTTTTGGCACAACGTGTTGGTGGAATTCAACCGTCTAGATGGTACAAATGAACTCACCATTGATTCGGTCATTAATAAGTGGGCGAATCTCAACACCAAGTGTAACCGATAGAACACTCTCTTTGAAGCCACAATGGCGGAACACCCTGATCTTGCCGAGGATATGGAAATCCTACTCACACAAGTCAACTATGTGGCTATGCACGACATCAATTTCGAACATGTTTCGGCATGGCAATTGTTGCGTCGCGGGGGTTAAAATAATGTAGTTTGATAGTTGTATTTTCTATGATATTAATGTTTGATTTTTATTTTAATAATTAAAATTTTCTATGATATTAATGTTTAATACATACCTAAAATTAAAGAAATACATAAGTAAAGTTAAATTAAAAGAAAGAATACGGAATTGACTTGGGCGAAGAACAGTCACGATCAATATCACGTCCGTCCAACCTCTCGTATCAATATCTTTCACTTTCGGGTGTCGGACAAGACATTTCCTCATCCGAATCCGAATACATTAGGTATTCGGCCCGAGATCAGTTACATAACCTTTAGCCCAACTTGGAATTGTTGTGGCTGCAGCCCGTGGGTTCTGCACTGTAGGAGTGTTACGCACTGGCATTGTAAAATCGTCTTCAATCCGTATCGCTTCTGGTTGTAGTAGAGCCATTGTTTAATCATATACGTAATGAAATTCTTCCATTGGCGATGTAGCTAAAAATCCACGTATTCCATGAAAACTCTATTTTTTCGCAATAGATTGAATTTTCCCTGCATTGAATATATATATATATATATATATATATATATATATATATATATGTATGTTACAATACAAATGAAAATGTAACATGCTAATAACTTATCCATAATTAAAATTAAAAGTATATACAACTTACCTCTAACTTTTCAAACATCACTTGTTTTACATCAGCGGGTACGGACTCCCATTTATGAAAGTTCATAGGACATACACTACGTATTACAATCCCACACTCATTTGCAAACTGAGTAGCTGAAGTCCCAACGAATCCTTTCGTACCAGTAGCCATTGTTAAAGCAATTTTGGAACCCTTTGGCAAATTCTCAATGGCTTTGTCAGCACTACAGTTAAGATTTTGACCACGCCTTTTTGGTGGATCAACATGGGGTTGATTTGCATCTATATGTTAATTTACAATTAAGGGAGGCTCAAAGATTATAACAACAAAGATTATAAGAAGTAAAAGTTTAAAACAAACACATTAGTAGAAGTGACACAAAAGATGACTGTTTTGTTTCTTTCTTTTTAACATTTCTGTGTCAACTTATATTGATTAATGATTAGTATGTACTTTAAGTTACATGAGAAGCTATTCCAATTGCTAACCGAAAGTATGATCACAGGAGAAGCTATAAAGCGCAAAAGCGGTGGGCTTTTCGTACGCGAGACGCAAGACAATTATATAATTTTTTTTATATATGCTATAGGTTTTTAGCATTATTTACTCAAAATATAGATACAAATAAGGTATATATATGATTTAACTAAAATATACAACCTTTTAAGCTACATGTATAATAATTTTAAGCACAAAAACATGTGTACAAAAAGCGCGCTTTTCTCACTTTTTTTCTTGCGCTTTTCGTACACTGCTCGCCTAGGGTTACATAAGGCGCACGGATTTGCGCCTAGGTGCGCTTTGCGCTTAAGCGCGCCTCAAGCGTGCTTTTTAAAACATAGCTTACACATAACAAAGCAGACCTTGCGTGAGTCGATTTGGGTTCTATTTAACTTACTTTAGTAAAGTTGGTGTTTTCTACTTATTTACTTGCGTAAGTCGATTTGGGATATTTTTATCTTAAACGGGTCAAATTAAGAAATAAAATGTTTTGGTTTGGTATGTTTATGTGGGTGTAACAACAATTAACTAATCAGGTTTTGCTAATAAATATACCCTGGGAGAATTGTATTATATACTATAATTATGGGCGCAACATGGTTAAGAAGGGCATCTGAGGATTAAAAGTATATGCATTATATACAAAACAATGCTAAGACCAGCATGTTTGTTGTACCATCCGAACCCATGAATGCTTTCAGCAGCATCAAGTTCAATTATTACATTAGTTAAGCTATGCTTGTTGGGGTCTGTTGGTTACTATAGGAGGATGATCTTGTTTTGCTACCAATAGGTCGCATAACGTTATTATTATATTTTATGGGTTGATTTGTATTGTGCTCATATGTTGAGCCAAATGGGTTGAAGTTGCCCAAAGTGTGCTTTAGTGGACCGAAATTTAATAGCTTCATGTTATCGTAATAATAATAGTAATATTCTTGTCCCCACATGTAATACGTTCATTTGTTTGTATACAAAGTCAAGGTAACAGAATTTTGTTTAGTATGAACATTTATTATACAACATGATTTACAGAATGTGCATGGTGCAAGTGTCTTCTAATTTTGTTCAAATTGTTTACATATGCCTGTAATAGGTTATCTGATCAGGGGTTAAAGGAACGCTGCAACATGATTTACAGAATGTGTAGGTAAGTTTCAGGAGTTAAAGGAACGTTGCAAACAGTTAGACAATAAACAGATTTGTGGGTCATGGAGTGGAATTCGTGGGCGCCTCGGAAAGTGGGGATTCTAGCTTGGAGGGCGGGTTTGGGTCGGCTTCCAACAAAAGCGGCGCTAAGAAGAAGGAATGTTAATGTTGGGTCAGATTTGTGTCCGATGTGCGGCGAACAGGTGGAAACGGTGGAGCATCTATTCATTTCATGTGCTTTCTCTCAAGCGGTGTGGCAACTTATATCACAATGGTGTAAAGTAGGTGACTTGTTTGCGTTCGAGTTCAGGGATTTACTAAAACTACACTGTTATGTGGCTGGTTCCAAGGGGACTAAAAAAGCTTTTCATGTGGTCTGTCTCAAAGCACTAAGTCTATTATGGGTCAAGGCACGTGCAAAGCAATCTAATTTGGATTGAGAAAAGTGGCCTGGGTTCAATCTATCCAACATTAGGTGGTGAGGTTCTTTTGGAGCGAATTTAGTTTGGTTTTCAATACGTTTTGCTGTTGTATTTTGTTGCTGCAGTAATGTGTTTGCTGCTGCAGTAACTTGTTTGTTGCTGCAGACTGTTTACTTTTTTCTGTGTATATATCAGTTGGGTGTTGTATGGGTGTCTATGCTAGTGACCCGCTAGCCCTTGGGTGATCAATAAAATTTTGTTGGCCGTTCAAAAAAAAAAAACACAATTGTCTATTTAAAGTACATCTTACAGTAGTGAACTTTCAGTTAGATGTACTTTAAATAGCACAATATATGACTCGAATATTATGTTATTTGGGTCAAATAATATGTTGTGACTTATAAGATGGATAAAATATATATGGTATTTACCGGTAGTTGTAGTGGCGTTACGCTTGCGTCTACGTGCTGGGCGCGATACTAAATCAGATGCATTTCCAATGACCACTGGCTGATTTGTAGGTCCCCTAGAATCTTCTTCAGGCATAGTTCTTGTAAGGACCGTCATCACCAAAAACATAAACTTCCACATCGTACTACAATGAAATCGATAGTTAGTTACTAAAAGATATATACATTACACAGATAGTTTTGTTTTTTGAACCAACATATAAAAAATGAAACATTTCTATTGTTGTAATCATCTATGTGTACCCTAATTAAAAACACTTGTGGGCCGTATACTAATTAAAAAGCTGGTTACAAAAAATGAGGCCCTATGTTCTTGCTTAAAATGTTATAATTTTCCCTACTCTACTACTATAAACAAATCTTCACATACATATACATCATTAAATCAAGTTAACATGGATCCCCTAGGTAACTAAAACCCAAATCATGTTAAACCTAGAAGGCATTAAAAGGGGCAAACAATTAAACAAGTTCAAAAGTGGATATATCCATCAAGCAAAGGATAAGTATTCCAATTAAACTTCAAATTATAGCTAAATCAAGACAAAAATTAGGAACCAACAAACTAAGCCAAAACCAAACTAGGGTTTATAGAACATCAGACGAGTGTGTGTTTGTGTGTATTATTGCTTAATTGGTTGAAAACTACTTCACTTAATACCTTAATCTCCAAATACCACCTGACCGAGCCAGCGAGTCAACCGAATCTTGCACAGAAGCGGCAAGTTGAACAACGTACACAGAGGGGCTTCGTAGGAGATGTTTGGAGAAGGAATAGTTAAGGGGTAATGGTAACTTGAATCGAACGTGCATGTAGAATAGTTGAGGGGTATGTAGAAGAACGTGGATGCCGATTTCCATGGAAGATTTTTGGCGGGTCTCATTGTTTTACAGAAGTGATGGACCGAAGGTTTAAAGTTTTTATTTTATTTTTCAAGTTCATTCCTTAAAATGCTCAAAAAACTGAAAAAGAAAAATGAATACTTATGAGATGAGGTTCAAACTTTAAAGCCTTTTGTTTTATATTAGTTGTATAAAAGTCAAATTAGCTAAATTTCTTTCGACCAAGAAGAGGTGTACTTGTGAATAGGGATGCAAACGAGCCGAGCCGCTCACGAGCTACTCGAGCTTGGCTCAGTAAAAAGCTCGAAACGAGCCGAGCCGAGCTTGAGCCTAAAACAAAGCTCATTTGTTTATCGAGCCCGAGCTCGAGCCTGGCATGTGAAGCTCGTTAGGCTCGTCGAGCCTTATCAAGCCTAGTGTAATATTAGTTTTTTATATTTAATAATATTTACTATTCATTTAAAGTTGTTTAGTAAACGAGCCCCGAGCTCGAGCTTCACTTATCGAGCTCACGAGCCTAAACGAATTACTACTTATATTATTTTTATTTAATGTATGAACTAATTGATAATAAACGAGCCGAGCCCGAACCGAGCTCGAGCTTGAGAAATTGCGATTATGTTATCTTCTAAATACCTTGCAAACGAATGGCTCAATTGCGTCAGATGTTTCTAAAGGAGTATATTTAACGCATAAACTTTACAATTCTATTAAACCAATTAGGAAATTCACCAAATTATAGTTTTTTTAGATCATACTTGACGTAATCAGGTAATAGGTGTATTTTATCAACCGACTCGTCTTTTTTAAAACCGTTTGGTTTCAGTTTTTTTGTTTCAATTTACTAATGGGTTTGTTTGGTTTATCAACTTTTTGGTTTTTTTTAAGAAGACTAAATAAAATTTAAAATCTAACACGTATAAACCAAGAACTATAAAAGAAACTTTCTTACATGTTTACATTTATGTCAATAAATTTAACCTTTTAAATTCATATTGCTCACATCAATTTAACCATCTAAACCAAAAGAAAGAACATAATGTTTATAAGTTTGTGTATAATTTTGTAGCAAACCTCATAATCATAGGCGATTCCACTCTATATTAGCGTTTTTGTTTTTTTTTTTTTTGCTTTATCTTAAGCAAGACGGTTTGATCCAATTGCTTTTGTAGACGATGAGAATATTGCATGTGTTCTACTCCATATTAGTTTGTGTTTCGTACTCTCTTTCATCTACTTTTTACTTATTTTTCCAAATATTATATTAGTTCCAAAATAAAGGACACGTGCAAGATCTTTAAGACTGATTTTCAGTCTTCAATGCATATCCTATAATGGCATAACTTGTGCCAAACAATCATAGACTAAAAATTAGTCTTTGTTCATTTCTTAAGCAAAAGGCGTTTAAAACTAATTATCACTCCCCAATGTTGGCCACATTAACAATATTGAGAATTGATATTTACTTTTTAATATGTCCCCTCTTTCTCAAAGACTGAATATTAGTAACCTATACAATGGAGCCATTTCTCATTAGTGAGGGCACTTATTTGAGACTGAATTTCAGTAACCAAATACATTCCCTCCAAAAAATTATATTTGACAAACATATTTGTAACTAAATTTCAATCTTAAATGAGTGATCAAAGTATTAAGGACTGATTATTAGTCACGAACATCAGTCGCAAAGAAATCAGTCACTAATACATTTAGTAACTGACATATTAGTCCTAGATACTGTGTATTCGAGACTGATAGATCAGTCCCTCATACCTTAGTCCCCAATGGTCACAATATTGAGAACTGATTTTTACTCTTTAATATGTTCCCTCTTTATCAAAGATTGAATATTAGTGACCTATACAATGGCGCCATTTCTCATTAGTGAGGGCACTTATTTGAGACTGAATTTCAGTAACCATATACATTCCCTCCAAAAAAAATATATTTGACAGACATATTTGTGACTAAATTTTAGTCTCAAATAAGTGATCAAAGTATTAAGGACTAATTGTTAGTCACGAACATCAGTCACAAAAAAATCAGTCACTAATACAATTAGTAACTGACATATTAGTCCTAGATACTATGTATTCGAGACTGATAGATCAGTCCCTCTTACCTTAGTCCCCAATAGTCACTTTTCTTGTAGTGATCGGTCAATTCTTCCAAACCCTGTATGTTAGTTCAAATTAAACCACAACAGTTCATTCCAGACGAATAAATAATAGTAAAAATCAAAGTATATAAAAGCGTAAAGCGTGTTAGATCTAATACCATTGATTTTTATCTTGATCTTGCCTAAAGAACAACAAACAACTTAAATAACTAAATATTGCATGTTAGATCATAATCAATGTATTAAAAAAGAACATGGACGAAAACATTAGTAAACTTAGTGTAGCATTGACCAAAAAAAATGTGCAGGCGATAAAAGTGTAGTGGAAATGATGGTTGATGAAGAGAAAACATTGGCGAAGGGAAGTCTTTTGTTAGGTTTAATTAGGTGAGAAATTAATGATCCGGAAAGCCCTTAGGTTTTGAATTTTAAAAACAAAAAGGTCATGTGATGTTATTGTCTCCACACCTCTGTTAATTTATTATACATGCTCGTATAGTTCTAAAACTCTAAAATTTAAAAATATTTTTTTTGTAAATTACCATAAATAACTATAAAGCTCTAGTTTTTTAGAATGGTGTCTGCACAATGTGGCAAATACCACATGCACTTCTAAATGTGTGCATGATTTAGTTTAGTTCGATTATTAATCTCAATCGAAACCGATGCCATCATTGATCCTATTAACTAATCGGTTAATTGGTTTGGTGTTGTGGTTATATTGTCAATTTTCAGTTCGCTTTAGTTAATTTTAGTTCATAACCAAACTTCGGCTAAAATATTTACTTATAAGTTATGAAATGGATGTATAAATACATGAAATGATAGTATGAAAGCTAAAAATATACGAATACATGAAATATTCATTTTGATTAAGTTACTTTTGGTTTGGTTTCTTCTGTTTTTTGTTTAATTTTGGTTAACGATTCAATTATTGTTCGCCCCTAGACATTGTTAATCACTTAACATATCAAATTTTAATTAAAAAGTAACAAAAGTAATATATTCAAATTAAAGAGAATAATGCTCGTTTTTGTAGTGTATTTTTTAGATAATATTAACTTATGAAAAAGTTATAGTCGATTAAAACGTTGACAAAAATGTGCAGGTCGTCAGGTTATTTTCAAATATTTTTAAAACATAATAGTTTAAAAGTTATGATAAGATTAAATAAAAGAATTCTAATTTTGTAGGGGAGGGAAAAAAATGTAACTAGTAACTAAAAATGAGGGAATTAAATTGTAACTAAAATGGGGTACTTAAGTGTAAAAGTGTTTCAATGATTATTTTACCCCCATTTTAAGGTTATTAATGAAAATAAAGTTCTTAACTTTTGGGTATCTTAAACTACCCTTCCCTCATGTATTATAATATAGTATAGATTGTGTACACTCCAACTCATTTCAACATTACATAAACTAGTAGGATGCTTGCACATTGCTGCAGGAAACAAAGCACTTTAAAGGGTGTGCATGGTTCAATTCATTTTGGTAATTAGCCTTAACTGAAACCGAATCGAAGTCATCCATTAATTGATCTTATTAACCAATTAACCCGTTAATTGGTCTAGTTTATTTGGTTAGACTGTCGATTTTTAGTTCGGTTAAGTTAATTTTAGTTAATAACCAAAAGCAAACTTTGGCTAAAATTTTTGCTTAGAAATATATGAAATAAGGATATAAATACATGATAGAGATATTAAAGCTTAAAATATATGAACGGTTTATCTAATTAATGGCTAAAGGGGCACTTCTTTCATCTACCCTATCCCCTTTCAATCCTGCACTGCCATGTCATTTTTTATTCGAAATTACTCTAGCACCACAAAATCAATGATAGTAGACCTTCCAACTACCATAGAAGGTTTTGTTTCTTTAATAAAAATTAATTAAATAACTAAATTATACTTTCATTATAAATAAAAATAATACATAATTTAAACTAAAAAAATACACAAAATATCAAAACTTAAATGAACTTCATTCATCTAGCTCATCCGTCAACTAGCGATAGGTTTTTGCTATTTCACGTTTATGTTTTATAGAAATTTCCCTCATCTGACTATGAAAATGATCATGGGATTTGAAAAATGTTGTATATATATATGTTATTTAATTTTAAAAGAAATTTTCTTCTTTTTTTCCCTTTAATGGCCCCTTCAACGAATTAATGACTGTTTCAATAGTCATACTTTGATTGTTTCACACGGATTCGTAAACCCGAGCATAGTACCTTTATGCCTAACCTGCGAGGGTGGCAGCGGTGTAACCGAATTGGGTTACAATCCGCGAGGCTTACCTGTGGGGCACCATCTCCACGTTTAGGGTACAAGAAACCAATAACTGATTTTATTATGTCTTTTATTGATTCATTTTTCAGTTGATTTCGGTTCAGTTTTGTCATCTTCTGGTTTGGTTATGGTTAATGATTCACTTATTGCTCACCCCTAGATATTTTAAATCACGTAATAGCAATACTATACTCAACTTAAATTGAATACTATACTTGAATTAAATAGAATAAAATATTTGTTTTTATAATGTATTTTCTTTAAGTATTAACCAAAAAAAAGTTATGATCTTTAAAAATCATAGGGGTAGTTAGTTTAAAATAATGAAAAACGTGTAACAATTATTTAAATTAAGGACAAATTGAGGAAAGTTTATGAAATTAAAATGTAATTAAGATGAGAGAAGTAACAATAAAAATGTTTGAAACACTAATTTACCCTCCTATTAAGGTTGTACTTTATGTTTTATTACGTACAAAGTTCAAACCGCGTCCCGTGCTTCCGCTACAACTAATGTTTGAAAGACTACGGCTCTAATTCACCTTTATTCAATATTCACCTTTTTTTTATTAAAAAACCTTGTATGGGCTCGCACAAACCGTTACTCATACAACCCCCTCTAACTACTTTTCGATCAAAACCGTACCAAACAAAAATCCACATGCCCATACACTCCTTTATTATTTCTTCACAAACCCTAAAACGTCTAATCCTTCACACCCCCTGAAATCATTCCATCACATTAAGACCTTTTCATGATCAACAGATTGAAAACAAATCGATCTTTTGGATCACATTCCAAAAGATTTCCTCATTATTCATTTAATATATTAGCCGTTATTGTATTTGGTATAATTAGGGTTTGAGAATGTCGAATAACAATGAGAAGGTCGATTATGTGTTCAAAGTTGTGTTGATCGGGGACTCTTCTGTTGGAAAAACTCAGCTCCTTGCCCGGTTTACGAAGAATGAGTTTCGTGTTGATTCAAAAGCTACAATTGGTGTTGAGTTTCAGACACAAACTTTGGTTATTGATCAGAAGACGGTGAAGGCACAGATTTGGGATACTGCCGGTCAAGAGAGGTTCGTCCTTTTCGTATTATTCGTGTCTTGTACAATGTTAGGATCATTTTGATTGAAATTTACAATCTTTTGCACCTGGAAGAAGCTAGGGTGTGATAGTTTTATTACATTTGCAACAGTAGGAAACATTAAATGCATAATTGGTTTAGATTTTGGTTTTGTTTATATTAGATAGACATCACAGAACTATAACCTTTTTATGTCCATCTAGTGGCTTGAATATATGTAGTAGTCTAGGAGTTTAGGTTGTTATTAGAGTCTGATATAGCTCAAGAAAATATATGTAAATTTTGTAAAGATTGAGTCATTGATCGATCCATGTTTTACTTGACTGTAAAGATTGGGTCGGCCCAACTTTGGGCTGATGTATGCATCCTGAACTTGCATTTTGCAAGTGATGTTTCCACAAATAAATAATAAACAAAAGTCGTACCACATGGATCTTAAAAACAACAAATTGCTATTGATGGGGAGGCTGAGATGTAGGAAAACCTTACTTCTATCTCTAGAAATAGAAATCGAGGGTACTTCCAAAGAGATCCTAACCATAGTTGTTAAAAGTCATCGCCTTTTGCGCCTAGGCCCCTTTTTAGGCGAGGCGATGCATTTGCGCTTTGAGTCAAGGAAATTGCACTTTAATTCTTCAGCTGCTGGTTTAGGCGCAGATTTCAGCTGGATTCCAAAATTCTGGAGAGTTTCCGGCCAAATTCGTTGAATTATGGCTAAATTTCAGCAAATTTATACTTTTATTTAAGGAAAACTACTTCTATACACTGATACATCAATATTCTAAATTTTTTGATACTAACTAGATGAAAAATAGTATTACTTTAAGATATTTTTACTTTATTTTCTTTGTTCGCTTTTTTTTTTATCTCAGGCCCTTGTTGTTGTTTTTTTTTTTTTTTGCGTCTTGCGTCTAGGCCCCAGACGAGGCCTATGCGCTTTGATTGCGCCTAGCGCCTTTGATAACTATGATCCTAACACCAAAAACAAACAACCAGAACTAAAAATATAGAAATAGAGAGTTACCAAACAATAATAAAAGAAGTGGTGGAAGAGAAATATACTAAAACAGAAACATCTAGAAAATCAACATCATTATAGCACATATAAACATAGACACAAAAACTAGGCATATGCATATAAATATAAGCCCCTAAAACAATGAGACATATGTACCCTCTCCTTAAAGTTTTTAGCCATAATACTACGTCTTTACAAACCCCTATCCTAGGATCATGTAATAAAAATGTGCAACTCTAGCAAATACTGCTTAATCTGCTTATCCCAAGTTATTTTGAGTATGCTACTATTCCTCCCCAACACATGAATGAAGGCTTCCACTGCTATAATTGGCACAGTTTGTTTCCACTAATGAACTTGTAAATTTGAAATGTGTTAAGAGCTAACAAGAATGAACTTCCTTCTTCCCAAAACAAAACTGAGTCCACCTTTAACTTAAGATACTATAACTTCCCACATTTCATGTACGAGACCTATATGAACTCTTATTATAATGTTCCATATAGAAATAGCTCTCGTATCGAATGGGCGGTTGCAACTTGCAATGTAATCAATTCGCTCTAGAAAGTATGTAGTATGTACTTTGTATATTTAATGTTAAACAAGACAGACACTCATGTACTGTTGTAGGTTGTCTATTATGTTTTTATTGTATATGTAGTTTCTTTAACAGCATAACTTAATTGAAAGGCTTTTAGCAAGAAGCTAGAAGTGAATATATTGCAATGGAGTATCATTAAGCTTATAAATCCAGTCAAATCAACTAAAATTAAATTTGCACTCGTATTAAAGATCCATGATTTCATTGAATATGCTGTATCATGAATATTACTACTGTGTTATAATTTGGTACTGAGTACTCTTTGAGTCACCAAACTGAATGGTCCCCAATTCCTTCGAATGATAAGAACTTATCTAATTAAGAGAGATTAAATGGTTTAATATTGTTGGAAAATTGGATCGAATAAAAACCACGAACAGCAGTTTGGGTGACAACCAGACTTCTTGACACTTTTCTTTTAGCAACCTGACTAAATAACTTGATTACAAAGCCTTATACATATACTAACCATAAAGTTAATCCTAGTCTAATGGGAATACTATTAAACCAATCGAATAGTTAAACCGATAAACATGATAATTCAACTAACCAATAATCTAGGAACCAATTCAAACTCCGGATGAGTTAGCCAAGTATAGCTTATTAATAATAATTTCCTCTGGAGCTTCACTATTGTTCCATTTTTTTTTTCTGCAAAGTCATATTTTGGGAGTTTTCCTCAACTTAATCTACACATTCTTATGACAAATTTAGTGGTCTGGTTCGGACCTCTTTTTCTATTTAATGAGTCAAACGGGTAAATTGGTAAAGTTAAGTGAAAAATAAAGGGGTCAAACAATTAGAAACTTGTCCATGTCTGTGAGTAATCATCTGACCTCATTGTTTGTTTTGGAACTTTCTTTTTGACTTGTAACTAGCATGATTTGCATGAAACTTATACATACAACGCATATTTTGATATTTGACTGATTCTATCAAATATCTCTTCGCGTGTAGATACCGAGCAGTGACAAGTGCATATTACAGAGGTGCACTTGGCGCAATGTTGGTATACGACATGACAAAACGTCAAACCTTTGAACACATGACTCGGTGGCTGGAAGAACTCAGGGGCCATGCTGACAAAAACATAGTCATCATGCTCATTGGAAACAAATGTGACTTGGCAAGTCTAAGAGCAGTACCAGTTGAAGATGCTCAAGAATTTGCAGAAAGAGAAAACCTATGCTTCATGGAGACTTCAGCGCTTGAGTCCACAAATGTTGAAAGCGCGTTTCTAACCGCTTTAACAGAAATATATAGGATTACATGTAAGAAATCTCTGAGTGCTGATGGAGGTTATGGAAAATCATCTCTTAAAGGGACTGCTATACTTGTTCCTAACCAAGATGCAGACTCAGGTGGAAGGGGCGGCTGTTGTTGATATTTAGTAATTTAATTATCTGTATTGAATACAATTTTACCACAATATTTGGTTTTTAGGTTTTATTCTTTGATATTATTATCATTCCCATTTAGGACATTTTTCACTCATGTTCGTTGAAAATTTTGTGTAGAGTATTGATTTTTTTTCTAGAATGATTAATTGATCAGTAACCAAACATAGCTCTGATAAAACTATTGTTTGAAATTGGTTATTTAACAACAATATGGTCACACTTCAGTCACTTCTTGAACCTTGTATCTTGATGATACCTTCATATTGACATCACGCAAGCTAGTTTTAAATTGTTGTGTGGAAAGCGGACAGGGAAGAAAACAGACGCGCACGTTGGAGGGATCCGAGGGGATGACTGGGATGGTCCATAGGTGTTCCAGTCCCGTGCACCGGACTAGAGGAACGGTGATGGTAGCCCCATTGCTTATTATATCTATACTATATTATAAAGCATGAGGGAAAGATTCTAACCAAATTTAAGTAATTACAACATATATAATGCATATAGTATAACAACTTAATAAAGATAGTAAAGGGGTGAAGTTGTCTTTTTACATTAACAATTAAGTTGATTATGAAATACTAGTAGAGTGTCTGTGCGATGCAGCGGAGAACACAAACACTTCTAAGGGTGTGTATGGTATGGTTCGGTTCGGTTAGATTATTAGTCTCAACCGAAACTAAAACCAAAGTCACCAGTTAATCGATCTTATTAACCAATTGGTTACTTGGATCGATTTGTGTGGTTAGATTATCGGTTTTTAGTGCGGTTTAGTTGATTTTGGTTAATAACAAAAACCAAACTTTGGCAAAATTTTTGGTTAGATATCTAAGAATCATGTGTGTAAGATTAGAATCCATGAACTTTATAGCAATGCATAGAGTTTAAGTGAAGCCAGAGACAAAGAAGATGATATTGAAGAAATAGAGAGAAGGCAGAATAAGTGGCGAGGATAAGTGATTCAAATTTCAAATTTTAAAATATTAAAACCCCCTCTATTTATACCGCCACTACAATTCAAGAACCCCTCTACTTAGCTTCAAACTATATTATTTGCTATGTACTTTTAATTAAATTTTTTTTTACATAATTAACAATATCTCGAGGTGAACAATAATTGAACTCTCAACCAAAATCGAACAAAAAATATATAAAACCGAACAAAAAATTAACCAAAACCAAGTTAACCTAATATCGGTTTTTATTTACCCTAAGTTAACCAAAATTAACAAAACGAATATATTTATATCTTTTATACATTCATTTCATGTATTTTTACATCCATTTCATGTACTTCTAAGCAATAATTTTAACAAAAGTTTGGTTTGGTTATTAACCAAAATTAACTAAACTGAACTAAAAACGTTAATCTAACCAAATAGACTGATCCAATGAACCGGTTGGTTAATCAAAACGATAAACTGATAATGTCGATTTTTGTTTTGGTTAAGGGTAATAACCGAAATATATCAAACCCAACTATACACCATTAGAAGTGTCTGTGTTCCCTATAACATCGCGTAGGCATGCTATTATAAATATATGAATGGTTTCGTTTGACTGATTTCGATTAACTAAGGGTACAAAAAGAAAGCAATAACTGATTTAAAGTTAAATCGGATGTTGGTTAATTCAGTTTTCAATTAATTTTGGTTCATTTTTGTTGGTTTTTTAGTTTGGATTTAGTGAACGGTTTAGGTATTGCTCACTCCTAGATATTGTTAATTATTTAGCATATAAAAAATTTTAAATTAAAAAAATAGCAATACTATACTCAAATTAAAAATAATAAAATGCTTATTATTATGATATAATTTTTTTTATAAAGTATCAGTGAAATAAATATGACTATATAAAAAACATGGTGGATAGTCTGCTTAAAATAAAGAAAATAAGTTTAAATATAATTTAAATAAGCAAAAGTTAAGTAAAGTTTAAGGGATTAAAATGTAACTAAGATGAAGTATTAAAGTGTAAAAGTGTTTGAATAACTATATTACCTCCATTTTATGGTTGTTAATGAAAATAAAGTTCTTAACTTTTGGGTATCTTAAAATACCCTTGCCTCATGCATTGTAATATATTATAGAAAAAGTTATTAGTGACTATCTATGTTTCTAACTCCTTTATAAGTTATTAGTGACTATTTATGTTCCTAACTCCTATATCTCATTTATGTCTATACCTTCTATTAGAGTTCTATAAATAATGGTCATTGTGTTATTATATACATCTTAATGAAATAACTCTTCCATTCCTTATTCTCTTTATAATCTTTGGTTTGTTAGTAGGTATTATCACCGGCTTTCTTCAATTTGTAGCTTTATGAGGCCGTATTCTTACTGATATCATATGGCTGCCTTCGACCATGAAAACAATTAATGAACCATTTTCTTTTGTTTCTGCAGATTCATAAGGAATTTTGTGTACGAGAATATTGCGGATTACCGTTATGTTGTATTTGGTTGTTCAAAATTTTGTGAAATATAGGGTACTGATCTTAAGGTAATCTTTTGTTCACCATTATGTGTTTAAGCCCCCAACCAATTCATACTCGGTTGTTTTTACGAACTTTTATATAGTTAATATCTAGGGTTGTATTTTTATATTTAGGAAGTTCATAGAAAAGAAATCGAATAAAATATTGATGGATGAAATTATCGTAGTCACTCGTAAAATTGATAGATAAGGTATAGTGAGATGGTTTTGTATGTTTTTGTTTGACATGTATGAGAAACATGACCATGCTCATAGGTTAATGTATAGAAAACTTTTAAGGGTTGTCATAGAAAAAGGTTTTTGCAATTAAAAACCACACAGTATCCATATGATCGGAATACAATATATAACATCTTACGATTAGATAGAGTGGTATACACAACTGGTGTTGGTTGACAAAAGACACCCACTCATTACATGTCATATATTGTGGACAACAACTTGCATATGGACCGATTAATCAATGTCATATATTTTTAATTATTTAAACCGACAATACCACTTTTTATAATAAAATGATAAATAAACATGACATAGAATGAGGGAGGCTTACTGCATACTTGTAGAGTAAAACAATGAATGAACTATGTTTATGTTTTGTAAATATGAGAGTTAAGATAAAAAAAATATAAAAATATAATGAAAATAAATTCGTAACAATCGATCTGGCAGTGTAAGTTGAATAATTCTGAACCTAATCAATGTTTATAAATTGAGACATAAACATAGCATGTAATGATGGAAGGCTGGAAGCTTACTACATATTTGTAGAGTAAAACAATGAATGAACTATGTTTATTTTTTATAAACATGAGAGTTAAAATAAAAAATGCAAAACATAGATAAAAAGATAAATTCCTAATAATCGAGCCGGTAGTATAAGTTGAATAATTTTAAACTTAAACAATAAAACTATATCATTCAAAACAATAAAGACAATAAATCTTTAGTAGTAACTAAAGATGTGGAAGATACAATAATTTTAAACATGTTTGTAGAGTAAAACAATGAATTCCTAATAATCGAGTCGGTAGTATAAGTTGAATAATTTTAAACTTAAACAATAAAACTATATCATTCAAAACAATAAAGACAATAAATCTTTAGTAGTAACTAAAGATGTGGAAGATACAATAGTTTAAATTTTCTCCTTACTTGTGGAAGATACAATGTTAAAATTTTCCCCTCAACTGATGTGGACAATACTTGTACATACTTGACTATAAGAGTTAGACATAGAGAATTCCTAAAATGCTTTTATCTATATCTATATATGTACTATATTATAAAGTATTTAGGAATGTTACCCACAAAATTTAAAAACAATAATAGGAGATGACAAACTTTTCTTTTTCCAATCTTACACTACTATATGTTAATCAAAACTTACACACATATCGAAGCTTGGTCATCGTGCCAAGCCTTCATGATTAGTCTATAATGTCCTTCTTTGTCTCATGTAAAAGGCAACAAGATCATATGACACGTGCCCTACCCTTGTTTGCATTTATCATCATACATTTATTTTTGTTATTGCTTCGTTTTTAGTAAATGTTGTGCTTCCACCGCAACGCGCGGGCACCCCACTAGTATACTTATACTTATCTAATACTATTTTATAATACATTTCCTAAGTACCTCTTAAAGTTAAAGTTTTACAAGTATAATTTGTTAGATTATAATACACAATGCACATGTTAACTACTCTTTGAGGGCAAATATAGAGTAAATTGCCAAAATGGCCCCTGAAGTTTACCCCAATATGCTTGTTTAGGCACCAAACCTGTTTTTTATCACTAGGACCCCTCACGTTTCCAAAACTGCCATTTTGGACAGTTTTTAACTGAGTTTGTAAGTGAGGACTGAATCTCAGTTAACTCCCAGGGGCAATTTCATCATTTTATGTCTTAACGTTAAAAAACTCATTTTTACTCCTTTTTCACAGACATCGATTCAAACTCATTATCTCCCACCTCTTTTCAACAAAACCCTAATTCCCAAATCATACAAACCCAAATCGATTGACCCACCTACGTGGAATACGATAAGTTTGAGAACGTTCTTCTTCTGAGGAATAACAACAACAACAGCAAAGGAGATGATTCAAAATCAAATCAAAACAGAATTAAGAAAAAAAATGACAGCAAGTCATTAATTAATTAATATCCAATCTCCAAATTACAAAACAAAACAAGACCTAAATTCATTCATTTCATTTGTCGTTAAATGAATGAAACAAAATCGTTGAAACATTAACCAATCCAATCCAATGGAATCAAAGAGCCAATGTTTTAAGAAACCCTTGGAACGTGACACCATCACCATCACCACCTTTGCTGCCTAAACGAACCATGGCCTCGATATCATCTTCATTGACTTGTATTCCAGCCGATCTAAGATAGCCTCTCAGATCTTCATGCCTTACCTTTCCGTCACCGTCTCTATCCATACGATTAAGCACATCCTCCATCACACCTCCTTTACTGCTGCTCTTGTTGTTATTCCTCAGAAGAAGAACGTTCTTGAACTCATCGTATTCCACGTAGGTGGGTTAATCTATTTGGGTTTGTCTGATTTGGGAATTAGGGTTTTGTTGAAGAGAGGTGGGAGATAATGAGTTTGAATCTATGTCTGAGAAGAAGAATGAGTAAAAATGAGTTTTTTAATGTTAAGACATAAAATTAACGAAATTGACCTTTTTGATCTTAGGAGTTAACTGAGTTTCAATCCTCAGTTACAAACTCAGTTAAAACTGTCCAAAATGACAGTTTTGCAAACGTGAAGGGTCCTAGTGATAAAAAAACAGGTTTGGTGTCTAAACAAGCATATTGGGGCAAACGTCAGGGGCCATTTTGGCAATTTACTCGCAAATATATTTTTTATACAATACTTACACATGTGTCCCCTCAACTTTACTCAATTTTTATTTGTTTAACTAGTAATTACACTTTTGCGCTCTTATTTTAACCAATCATGATTTTTAAATGTCCATAACTTTTTAATAAGTTAATATTTTTTTAAATATTATTACACCATATAATCGAGCATTTTACTATCTTTAATTTGAGTATAGTGTTGTTATAGTTTTTTTAATTTATAAAAAAAACAATATGTTAGAGTTAAGCAATAATCGAAACAAAAACGAACCAAAATCAACCATAAATCATTTATCGATTATATATTTACCCTCGGTTAAACAAAACTAACAAAACAGAACCATTAACTTTTTCGTACGTACCTATCTTGTATATCTCAGTTTCATGTATTTTTATTAAAAAAGAACTAACCCAATTTTGATTTTCGTTATTAATTTATATCTACACTATATTATAATATATTTCCCACTAGCCTCTTATATTCTTTAAGTTTTACAAGTATAATTGCTTAGAATACAACACACAATGCAAATGTTAACTACTTTTTGAAGACAATATTTCTTTTATAAACTACTTACACATTTGTCCCATAAACTTTACTCAGATTTTATTTATTTAAATAGTAATTACACTTTTAACCCTTATTTTAACCAGAGCCGGCTCTTGGGTAAGTGAAATGAGGTTGCTGCTTTAGGCCCCCATTTTTCAAGGCCCCCAATTTCAGTTTAGGGTTTTTTAGTTTTGACAATAATTCTACAGAGAAGAAGAAGAAGAAGAAATCGTCATTTTTGCTTTTTCCAAAGGGAAAAAAACCATAATTTGTTCTATTATTTTTTAATTCATCCCTATTTCTGTAGTTTTGAAGTTTTTTTTAATTAACTTTTAGATGGTAATGGTAGTAGAGTCTTAGACGAAGATGACAGCTTGTGATTTCTTTTCCCTATCCTCAATCATGAAATTAAACAAGGGGTTTGATGATTGATGAAATTTTATGTGTAGTTAGGGTGTTTATGTGAGAAGAGAAGTGTTTTGCAAAGGAAGATGAATAGGTTGAAGAAATGGAGGATGTAAATGTGGGAAGAAGGTTTTGTGGAGAAATGGTTAAAGAAATGGATGGTTGTGAAGAAGGTTTATGTGAGAAGAGAAGTGTTTTGTGATTTTTGGCATGAGCCTAGTAGTCATTTCTTTTGTTTTTTACTTTGTCTGGATATGCATACGTCTGTATGAGTCCTCTAGTCCTATTTAATATTGGTCTTTTCCTTTACCTATCCTTTACGATTGTGGGTATGTGACTTCAATTAAGGAATATAGGAGATTATAGAATAGTTTAAAGCATAATTAAGTAATAATTTCTCACTATTACGTAAATGTTTTAAGATTTGGTAACTGATGTAGATAGAGACAAAATAACTTGGTCTTTTTTTAAAGTTTATGCACCACAATATGATCGAATGAACATAATTATCTTTATTTGAAAAGGCTCCAATTCTATCTTCTGCTTTAGGCCACCAAAGTGGTTGAGCCGGCCCTGATTTTAACCAAATAACCCCACGATTTTTAAACGTCCATAACTTTTTTTCATATGTTAATATTATTTACTATTATTATATCGTATAAACGAGCATTCTATTATCTTTAATTTGAATATAGTATTGTCATAGTGTTTTTAATTAAAAAAAATGATATGTTAGGCTTAAGCAATAATTGAAACGAAAATGAATCGAAATCAACCAATGTATCTATCTTTTATATCTCCATTTCGTGTGTGTGTTCATTTCATGTACTTTTATGAAAAATGATCTAACCCAACTTTTGTCTTGGTTATCAATAGATTCGAACCGAGAATCGACAATCTAATTGATAATCCAAACTAATTAACCAAAAATTAACCAGTTAATAAAACAGATTAACAGGTGACATTGGTTTCGGCTAAGGCTAATACCCGAATGGAACTAAACCTTGCACAACCCTAGTAGTGTCTATGTTCCCCGCCGCATTGATTTATAAAAAAAGCTCGGCTTTTGTTCGTTTGTTATTTTTGCTTAAAACGCTTGAAAACATGTATATTACATAATTAACAGTTTAGGAAGGAATTTTAAAATTCTTAGACCGCACATTGTGGGGGCGTGGAAGACGAAGGGAGCGTGGACCCCTCCACAACAGCCACACCACCCCAGGTCCAGCGTGGAGACCGGCGTGGGGCAACCCCCATGGTATTTTCAACCTACATGAAGCAATTAGGTTCAGTGATGTGGTGGCTACCAGTTGGATATGAAAAAAGAATTGTCAGTCCCCACAAGGACTCCTTTAAAAAAAATTACTCTTATGTATAAATTCATTCCATCATTTTTAACCCACCACTGGCTCTCCGTCCATGCCACTAACACCACCCGGCTTATTTTGTCCGTTCTTGTTCCATGCCCTCAACGCTGATGTAGATGTCATATGTCATTCCATGCCCCCTTAAGGCCATGACCACACCGTTTAGTAATAAAATAATGTAACTTTCTATTCCCCTTTATCACCCTAATTTCTTGCTAACCATATCTCAATAATTATTATTATTTATATATTCATGTGTTTGCACATGTAACTTTCATTCCTCATGATCACCCTAATTTTTTTGTTTAGCGTATCTCACAATTATTGCTATGTATATATTTATGGGTTTGCACTTCCTTTAGTACATAGGATTCAAATGTTTCGATTGTGGTTGATGCAGTTCAAGCTCCGCTAATGATTATTCCCTAAAATTGGTTTGTAATCCGACTTGATTTGAAAAACATGCTGAAAAACCAGTTCTTTTTTGTCCCAAATAGGTTTTGTACCCGATCAAAATCGGTTTAGGCGGGTTGGGATTTTCAATCCTGAAATTGGTTTATAATCCGGACTGGTTTGGGCTCAACCGGGGTTTTTACACCTCTGGAATAAAAATGAACGCAAACAGAAAATTTAGGGGCATTTTCAATGGCAGTTTTTGTCGAACAACTTCTTGTGGATAACTTTTTCTGGATGGATTTAACTTGTTGGATCAAGTTAGTCAAGTATATTAGTTAATATGCTGCATAATTAAATAATGCTCCTATGCCACATGCTACAAGCAGAAACCATGTCTTTTTCCTATTTTAGAAATGACGACTACCAAGTCAAATATCTCACTAGAAAACTTAGTCTAATTAGGCTTTGAAAGTTAGTATCTCTCATAAGATTCCTTAATCATACTAGCAAAATTGCTTGACTGTTGCAACACACGGAATGGATTTAAATGATGAACATGCCATCACCCACAAACGTAGCGACGGTAGCGTAAGTGTTTACAAGTAGATAACTGAGGTATATAAACAAGCTACATGATGACAATAAAATGTTTTTATCCATAGAAATATTGTAGATGCCCTTATACATGGGTTGAAAACTTCTTACCATCAATCATTGACATAAGAATTTGTCTTTATTCCATAAACATCAATTCTCCGTGCCGGCTAGATTCTGTTTAATAAAGAATAACACCAAATGTGTTGCCAATAATTTATTCCTTATAGCATGTAAAGGAGGTTTAATTTCATATAAATTTGGGATTCTTTTACTTGTTTGAGCACATTACCTTTAAACCTTCTAATAATTAACCATGCCTGATTTTAATAGCTACCTCTTCCTCTTTCTCATATGGCTCATCTCCACCATCTTGATCCGAGCTTTTTTCAAATCCACAAGTGCTAAACCTCATCTTCCACCAAGCCCGTTTGCGCTACCAATCATCGGACATCTCCACCTACTTGCCCCAATCCCTCATCAAGCTTTTCACAAACTTTCTCTTCGTTATGGACCGGTTTTCCGTCTCTTTCTTGGTTCTGTACCTTGTGTAGTAACTTGTTCACCAGAAATGGCAAAAGAGTTTCTTAAAACATACGAAAACGCCTATTTAGATCGACCACAAAACTCAGCAGTGGCATACTTAACTTATGGTTCAAAAGACTTCTCCTTTGCTCCATATGGACCATATTGGAAATTCATGAAGAAGATAGTCATGTCACAACTTCTTAATGGTACAACACTTGACTTGCTTCTTCCTGTTAGGCAAGATGAGATTAACCGGTTCATAAAATCACTCTTCCAAAAGGCGAAAATTGGCAAGGCAGTGGACCTTGATGGGCAGCTGGTGAAGATGTCCAACAATGTGATATCAAGAATGCTTATGAGTGAAAGGTGTTCAGAGAACGAAGATGACGCCAGTGAAATGAAGAAACTGGTTACTGAAATAGCTGAGATTACGGGTAAGTTTAACCTCTCGGACTACATATGGGTCTTTAAGAATCTAGATTTGCAAGGTTTTGGGAAAAGGTTGAAGGATATTCGTAGAAGATTTGATGAATTGATAGAAAGGATTATTAAAGAACATGAAGAATCAAGAAAGCAAGAGTCAGGAAAAGTTAAGGACTTGCTTAACATTTTACTAGATGTAGCTGAAGATGAGAGCATGGAGATAAAGTTGACAAGAGAGAACATTAAAGCCTTCATTCTGGTAAAATTATCCGATCATATCTTCGATATATGTCCGTATATGTATGTTAAACTACGAGTGGTCAGGGGCGGAACTAGTGTATAACTAGGTGCCGCGTCCGTTGCTGCTCAACTTCGCCCGCGTAGTGGAAAATTAGTAGAAAATTTGTTTTTTTTACGAAATTTGGAAAACGTTGCTACTAAAATGAAAAAAATGAAAAACGTTACTACTGAAATTCATTTTAGATCCGCCACTGCGAGTGGTGCTAAACTTATCATACGCATACGCTATATGTTTTTACTTGTTACACTCCGCGTTATGTCAGTAATATTACCTTTTCTTCACTTTAAAAGACAAAAAAATAATAAGAAAGGAACACTTGATTTGATGTTATAGGGTACCATAAAATTTTATGAGGATGCTTAGCCAATCCCTAAAATGCTAACATATATATTAACAGAATCAATCACCATCAATTCTCAACAACTAATTCTCCTTGATTTCCTCTCATTTATTTTGTATATTTTGTATTCCTATTTATTTGTTTTGACTTTCCTTGATTGTAGCTTGTAATTGGTTTGTACTCATTATATATATGATATGATATCTCTCTAGTAAAGTAAGAGAGAAATCCTTGGCTAACATGGTATCAGCCTAACCTCCTGGCTATCCTTCCTCTGCTCCTTTTTTTTCGATCCCCTGCTTCTCATTCTGCTTCCTTTCCTTTTCGCTACTCAACCATGGCCATAACCGAATCTTCCTCTTCCACCCATCTGTAACACCCTAAACTGATTTACAGAAAACTCGCAGCGGAAAAATACCAACTTAAAAATTCATTTCTTAAAACAACCTTGCATGTTCAGAAACCGAATCTACTAAGTATTTTTGGTGTTACATCTTAAAATATTTCTTAATACATTCGACGTGACTCATCTATATTTGATTATGTGACCGTGACCACGTACAATCCGCCTCCTCGCTCGATCTCCATCCTTTCCTTACTTCATAGGTAAAGAAGACAACCTGCATTCACCACATAACCATTTAGTTAGGTCAATAAGTGATCTCATGTAATCTACTCATGACGCGGAAGTAACATCCAACAATACTCTGTGATCATGTCCAAAAGCATTCTTTCAAGCTCGGTTGGGTTACCCCGACCCGAACCTCCATGTCTCCTGCAATCATACTTACATACCTGCATCTCCTATCATTCTCATAACAAAGGTTAATAACCCCACAATACATACAAGCATACAATTCCCTCATCCAATCCCACAATACCTACAAGCATACAATTCCCTCATATAATCCCACAATACATACAAGCATACAATTCCCTCATAAAATCCCACAATAAATTCAAGCATACAATTCCTTCATGTAACTTACTTTGACCCGTCATGTTACTCTTTCTTCGCTAATCTCCAAGGCAAATATGACGTTTCCAATCCTATATTCAATCTACACATAATTACCAACCCTTACATACATGAAACACTCTCTCAAACCCGAACATGAGTACCCATATGTACATCACATTTTCAATCTACATAATCATGACAATCTACTTACCGTATTTGATACCATCAAACAACATATCAATTAAACTACCTACACATGTATCATTCCGTACTAGGATCATATTTGCAAATCCGACATTACTATTACATGCTACACCCTTACATAGCCTTACAAGTCTGAGGAAACATCCTCTGCTCATTCTTCCTCTGGTCTAAACTATCCTCTAGTCACTCAAATGTAGAATCCTCTGGTCACCAGAGGGAGAATCCTCTGGTCATCAGATGGAGAATCCTCTAGTCATCAGATGAAGAATCCTCTGGTCTAGACAAATATCCTCTACTCATTTATCCCAACTACCTTCATTACCGTATGGTGAACTATGCATGTTCACTATTAATGTTCATTCACTTGTCTTACTATAAATTACCATTTCATTCTTATTTCCCATTCTAAATTAATACATAAACATGCATTTACTAAACTAAGAGTTTAGTTCATAAGTCACTTACCTCAAGTCCTCATGTTCTTGTTTGTTTCTTTGCCTCTTCATGATCCATTAACCTTCCATGCTCGTGCCTATCTTGACATAATCCACATCCTTTCATGTCATAATGTTTACAACATCATTAGCATACATGATCATTCATACAAACAACCATTCTCAACCAAATATCACATTGACTTTCATTAGTCAATTTCCATTATACATAAGACATAGATTCATAACCACATTTGTTTGTAATTTTCAACTTACCATCATATATTCCTCATAGACCAACATAAGATTCATCGCATAGTCTTTCTAATCGCACAATCATGTTTGGGAGCCTAACTATGTTATTCTACATTAGTGACTTGCCGGAAAGTCAACTGTCAACCATACAAACTATCTAGTTATAAACATATATCCATATTAATGTACTAGACCACCATAAACATCACATTCACATCTTGTTATCATACATGATAGTTCACATTATCAAATATTCCAACTCCTATGTCATTGTTGACTTTCCAAAAAGTCAACTTCCAATTATACAAACTTCCTACTTAGAAACATATGTCCATATTGATGTACTAGATCATATGAAATTCACCATAAACATCATATTCATACTTCATTACTATACAATATCATTCATCATACCAATTAACCATCACATGGTGTGCATCATAATATTTAAGCATAGTGTACACACTACTAATGCATACTTGTTACCAAATCATCTAATTCAGTAAATTCCCACATGAATACTCTCTAATACAATCCACATGTCAACCTACTATCAATTGTATCTATTATCACATTACTTTCATATTTGTGAAGTCTTGCATACAAATTCATACATCATACTCATCTAGACATTTCATCACACAATTGGTGTGCATACAACATTCTAAGCTCAATGTACAAGTTCCTAACACACACATTCCACCAAAATGCATAATCACTTCTAATCATGACCAATTTCCACATGCATATCATCAACTACACATTATTCCTACAATTACATGGGTTTACAACTAATTTAGCAACATCAAAGCTCTAATGAAAACCCAATATCATCATCTTTTGCAAACAAGCAACTTCTAGTGATTAGCTCATCTCTAAACCATTAGAGATGATCAATATCACTTACAATCAAGCAATAATACGAATTTAACATCATTTGCTCAAAACCCACATGCGGGGTTCGAACCCTACACGAATTTAGGGATTAGGGTTCTTACCAAAGCTCAATCCTTGAAGATTAACCTTCTAGAACACACCTTTCATCTACTACTTCAATCCCTTGCATCAACTTCTTCAATTGAGGGATTATTAGGCTAGGTTTTGGCTCTAGAATGCCCCTTTGGGGCTGAATACGTTTTCACCCAAATGGGTGTTCTTCCCCATTTTAATAACACCAAGAGGTTACACTAATAGCCCCTCAAGTTTTCCCTTCTTCCATTTTATTATGAAACTTAACTTTGCAAGTTTCTTTCTAGTGATACTTCCCCATTATAAAGATAATAACTTCCACTAGGTAATTTTTCATACTAGAACATAACCCACATTCTTATCATCCCGTTTTATTATCCATAGGAGGCTCATTCTACTATTTAATTCGTTTTGTCATTTCTTATGCACGCCTAATAGCGTAATTAAGCGAAATGGATTTTCGGGATGTTACAAGTCTACCCCCCTTAAAGAAGGTTTCGTCCCCGAAACCTCTTGCATTACTATCAACCCATTCCCCATTATCCTTAGGCATTCATTCTAGCCAATCGAAGCTAATATTTTTGCATAATTCTAAATCCTTAGCCAACATTATTTCCACTTATTTATCTACTCTTATCTTTCATTCAAGTTTTCATACCATGTCACAAGCCCACATTATAGACTATACAATGACTTTAATCGTGAACAAACATGATTATATGTCTACCCTTTCTAATATTAACAACAAGCCTTCGTTCAATTATCAAACATACTGAACTATCATTACCATCTTTCCCTCATCAACCCTATAGATCTTTTATAATTGCATTAATCATAATTAGTATTCATCATGATCTTACTACAGTATTCCACTATTATAAATTCCTGTTTACTTACTTCCAAATATTTCATCAAGTTAGATCATGAACATACAGATATTGAAATCGTTCGATCGGAGTTATCACTATCATAACATACATACCATTTCATTCCTCATTCACTCTCACTTAACTTGAGAGTTAGGCATAACTACATAGGCACTATTGAATCGGTACCTCTACATACACACCCCACCCCCGTTTAGTAAATTTCAAAGCCATTCTATTCACGCTAATTTGTTCGTTAGTTCATTTCATGCACTACTTACTGTAGACATATATGTCCATTGCTTAACAACACCAAGTCTAAGCTAAGATTCATTCATCTTTTGACCTTTAAAAGTCAAACCTTCCGAGCTACATCACACGTAAAATATCATTCATTCATACTATTCGACATACCAAATTTCATACTTTACAATCACAAAATATCCAAATTTACTAACCTTCCTTTCACGACATTTACCAACCATCCATATATCGGCTTGACTTGCTTCTTCACAAGTCCACACCATACTTAGCTTGGTTTAGTTCATTCACTACGAGTTCCAACTCGTAAAAATCATATCACCTATCTTGTAGATTTCATCAAATCCATAATTTCGACCATTCGTATCTACAAAATCATTGGTTAGGCATATACCTTACATTCATGAAAATTGACCTTCATTGGTCCATACAAGTGTTTCTTTCGCTTGTAACGTCTAATTATCTAAAATTCGTTGATAACATTCCCGTTATGATACAAAACCAAGTCATGCATCTAACATTCTTACATATGTTCCTTTCATTTTGTTTGTTATTTCACAAAATCTCAACAGTTTGACTTTTCAAAGTCAACTGCCACTTTCTACAAAAAAAATTTTTTTTACCTTCGGTCATTTGTCTCTATCTATCCATTCTATTTATAGTTTATATCATGGGTTTTACTTCTTTTCCATTTGGGCGTACATACTAAACCCCATTCTATTAATTCATACGAAATTTTCCTTTCTTGTTAAATTAATTTATTCACACAACCTTAGCAATATAAGTTGTCACATAACATGTGTGTCCCCAACTAAGTTATTGCAACTAAGTACATACAATTTCCCAATCCACCTCCGTTAGAGATGGGACTCTTTCCCCTTCATTCCTATCTGAATGTCCTGTCCCATAGACTATTCTATCTTTCTACAACGTTCCAACTAATCTGACCCATCACTTGGGGTATTCTATATTTTTACATTTCCACCATTTGACCCGTTATGGCCTTCCCAACCGTTTGACCCGCCAAGTCTTTCCAGCCTATTTTACATGGTTTCAACCATATGACCCGTTAAGGTCTTTCCAACCATTTTGAACTACAAGGATCTTTCCAACCATTTTGACCCATAAGGGTACTTCTACAATTTTGGCCCATAAGGGTACTTCTACAATTCCGACCCATAAGGGTCTTCTACCATTTTGACCAATCATGGTCATTTTATTTTAACCCATAAGGGTATTTCCACCATTTTGACCCATCATGGTCATTCTACCATTTTTACCCATAAGGGTATTTCCACCATTTTGACCCATCATGGTCATTCTACCATTTTTACCCATAAGGGTATTTCCACCATTTTGACCCATCATGGTCATTCTACCATTTTTACCCATAAGGGTATCTCCACCATTTTGACTTGATCCGTACTTGCTTACGGACTTAAACCTTTCATTTCAGTCTTTCATTCATATAGGTTTGATCCGTACTTATCTACGGACTCAAACCCTTTATTCCTACTATTCACTTGCACGACCACTTACTTTCCAATTCTACCAGGCATACCTGTGATGATTCTCACGGTCTCACGTGCATTGCATGCTTCTTGTGCACTGGCCAGGCGCACAGTCCACATGCTATCCACGTGCCTTCGTGTAATCATTACCTTATGCCTAGCGACTGGTTTTCAGCTTCGTGCCACATTTCAATTTCCATCCTAAACAAAATGGTTATTTTTCCTTCTATGTTTTACCATCCCTGAGGATTTTCCTCCCACCGGTACCAATAGTTAATTATCACGTACCTGTGATTATTCCATCTTATCTACAATTTCTGCGTTCTATCTTGAATCGTGTCCTTGAGACCTCTTCATTATCCACAAAAGCGCACCTTAACGTAAACACCACAATTAGTTTCTCGCCTGTCATGTGAGTTAATACTAAATTTCACCCTTGGGCCTCGATCGAGTCTTGGATTATACGGGTCACTTATTTCATGAGCACACAAGTTTGAGTTCAAGTACCTACTTCCTTGTACGAGATTTCACTCAAACCAGGGCTCTGATACCAACTTGTAACACCCTAAACTGATTTACAGAAAACTCGCAGCGGAAAAATACCAACTTAAAAATTCATTTCTTAAAACAACCTTGCATGTTCAGAAACCGAATCTACTAAGTATTTTTGGTGTTACATCTTAAAATATTTCTTAATACATTCGACGTGACTCATCTATATTTGATTATGTGACCGTGACCACGTACAATCCGCCTCCTCGCTCGATCTCCATCCTTTCCTTACTTCATAGGTAAAGAAGACAACCTGCATTCACCACATAACCATTTAGTTAGGTCAATAAGTGATCTCATGTAATCTACTCATGACGCGGAAGTAACATCCAACAATACTCTGTGATCATGTCCAAAAGCATTCTTTCAAGCTCGGTTGGGTTACCCCGACCCGAACCTCCATGTCTCCTGCAATCATACTTACATACCTGCATCTCCTATCATTCTCATAACAAAGGTTAATAACCCCACAATACATACAAGCATACAATTCCCTCATCCAATCCCACAATACCTACAAGCATACAATTCCCTCATATAATCCCACAATACATACAAGCATACAATTCCCTCATAAAATCCCACAATAAATTCAAGCATACAATTCCTTCATGTAACTTACTTTGACCCGTCATGTTACTCTTTCTTCGCTAATCTCCAAGGCAAATATGACGTTTCCAATCCTATATTCAATCTACACATAATTACCAACCCTTACATACATGAAACACTCTCTCAAACCCGAACATGAGTACCCATATGTACATCACATTTTCAATCTACATAATCATGACAATCTACTTACCGTATTTGATACCATCAAACAACATATCAATTAAACTACCTACACATGTATCATTCCGTACTAGGATCATATTTGCAAATCCGACATTACTATTACATGCTACACCCTTACATAGCCTTACAAGTCTGAGGAAACATCCTCTGCTCATTCTTCCTCTGGTCTAAACTATCCTCTAGTCACTCAAATGTAGAATCCTCTGGTCACCAGAGGGAGAATCCTCTGGTCATCAGATGGAGAATCCTCTAGTCATCAGATGAAGAATCCTCTGGTCTAGACAAATATCCTCTACTCATTTATCCCAACTACCTTCATTACCGTATGGTGAACTATGCATGTTCACTATTAATGTTCATTCACTTGTCTTACTATAAATTACCATTTCATTCTTATTTCCCATTCTAAATTAATACATAAACATGCATTTACTAAACTAAGAGTTTAGTTCATAAGTCACTTACCTCAAGTCCTCATGTTCTTGTTTGTTTCTTTGCCTCTTCATGATCCATTAACCTTCCATGCTCGTGCCTATCTTGACATAATCCACATCCTTTCATGTCATAATGTTTACAACATCATTAGCATACATGATCATTCATACAAACAACCATTCTCAACCAAATATCACATTGACTTTCATTAGTCAATTTCCATTATACATAAGACATAGATTCATAACCACATTTGTTTGTAATTTTCAACTTACCATCATATATTCCTCATAGACCAACATAAGATTCATCGCATAGTCTTTCTAATCGCACAATCATGTTTGGGAGCCTAACTATGTTATTCTACATTAGTGACTTGCCGGAAAGTCAACTGTCAACCATACAAACTATCTAGTTATAAACATATATCCATATTAATGTACTAGACCACCATAAACATCACATTCACATCTTGTTATCATACATGATAGTTCACATTATCAAATATTCCAACTCCTATGTCATTGTTGACTTTCCAAAAAGTCAACTTCCAATTATACAAACTTCCTACTTAGAAACATATGTCCATATTGATGTACTAGATCATATGAAATTCACCATAAACATCATATTCATACTTCATTACTATACAATATCATTCATCATACCAATTAACCATCACATGGTGTGCATCATAATATTTAAGCATAGTGTACACACTACTAATGCATACTTGTTACCAAATCATCTAATTCAGTAAATTCCCACATGAATACTCTCTAATACAATCCACATGTCAACCTACTATCAATTGTATCTATTATCACATTACTTTCATATTTGTGAAGTCTTGCATACAAATTCATACATCATACTCATCTAGACATTTCATCACACAATTGGTGTGCATACAACATTCTAAGCTCAATGTACAAGTTCCTAACACACACATTCCACCAAAATGCATAATCACTTCTAATCATGACCAATTTCCACATGCATATCATCAACTACACATTATTCCTACAATTACATGGGTTTACAACTAATTTAGCAACATCAAAGCTCTAATGAAAACCCAATATCATCATCTTTTGCAAACAAGCAACTTCTAGTGATTAGCTCATCTCTAAACCATTAGAGATGATCAATATCACTTACAATCAAGCAATAATACGAATTTAACATCATTTGCTCAAAACCCACATGCGGGGTTCGAACCCTACACGAATTTAGGGATTAGGGTTCTTACCAAAGCTCAATCCTTGAAGATTAACCTTCTAGAACACACCTTTCATCTACTACTTCAATCCCTTGCATCAACTTCTTCAATTGAGGGATTATTAGGCTAGGTTTTGGCTCTAGAATGCCCCTTTGGGGCTGAATACGTTTTCACCCAAATGGGTGTTCTTCCCCATTTTAATAACACCAAGAGGTTACACTAATAGCCCCTCAAGTTTTCCCTTCTTCCATTTTATTATGAAACTTAACTTTGCAAGTTTCTTTCTAGTGATACTTCCCCATTATAAAGATAATAACTTCCACTAGGTAATTTTTCATACTAGAACATAACCCACATTCTTATCATCCCGTTTTATTATCCATAGGAGGCTCATTCTACTATTTAATTCGTTTTGTCATTTCTTATGCACGCCTAATAGCGTAATTAAGCGAAATGGATTTTCGGGATGTTACACCATCCCACCGGAAACAAACTCCCCATGACCACAATCATGCACATGCTACCCCTTAAACTCTCTTCCTCAAATTATCTTATTTGGCATAATCAAATGATTCCCTTACTCGCAAATCAGGAACTCCTCGGCTATGTCGATGGTTCCGTTTCTTCTCCACCAAAAACTGTTCTTGTTGAGTCTAAAGAACAATCCAATCCTGCTTACTCGCTTTGGTTCGCCAACGATCAACAAGCCATTCTTATTCTTCATGCCTCTCTCACCGAAGAGGCAATGGCTGAGATCCTTGGTCTTTCGACTGCTCGTCAAATATGGGCAGCCCTCGAAGCGGCTTACAGTAACACCTCTTTGGAACGAATGCACTTGCTTCGTGACAATCTTCGCCAACTCACCAAAGGCTCTTCATCCGTTGCCGATTATGGCCGCAAATTTAAATCCATTTGTGATCAACTTTCGGCTATCGGTCACCCGGTCACGGATACGGATAAGACCCATTGGTTCTTATGTGGTCTCGGCTCTACCTTTGAGAGTTGGTCCACCGCCATTCGCACCTCTCATCCCTCTCTACCTTTCCGTGATCTACTAACGAAAGCGGAAAGTCAAGAGCAATTTTTAGCTTCTCTTCATCCTCCCACCACACCCACAGTTGCTTTTGTCGCTCATCAAACTCGTACCCATGGTCCCTCCTCCTCTCGGTCCAAATCTGGATCTGGGTCAGCCCGTTCCTCGTCTTCTTCGGCCTCTTCCAAAGGTCCTCGAAGACCTCCTCACTGCCAATTGTGTCGCACAAATGGCCACTATGCCAACAAATGTCCGAAACTCTCTACCTTTGCTGCATCGGCCTCCGGGAACGACGACATTGCTCGCGCGTTTCATGCTCAATGCCATGTCTCCAATGATGATACTCCCGATTGGGCAGCCGACTCCGGGGCCGATCTTCACATGACGGACGATACCGGTAATTTAAACTCTTCCTTTCCTTATAAAGGGCATGCCTCGGTCACCTTTGGAAATGGCCTCTCAGCGCCTATAACTCACAAAGGGCATGTCACATTACAAAACAACATCCGTTTAAAAGATGTCTTGGTCGTTTCGTCCTTAACTCGCAACCTTCTTTCTATAAGCAAGCTTACAAATGACTTTCCCGTTGATGTTCTATTTTCTAATAAATTTTTTGTGATTCAGGACCGGCACACAAGACAACCACTCGCTCAAGGTCGATGTGAAAACGGTCTCTATTTGCTTCGGGACAAGTCTTTTGCTTTTGTTGCGTCTGTTTCGTCTAATAAAGCCTCGTTTGAACTATGGCATAATCGTTTGGGTCATGTTGCTTTTGATACAATTTCCATTATGAAACGTCTTGGTCATTTATCTTTTACATCTATTTTACCTAAACCTAATATTTGTTCACCATGCCAACTTGCTAAAGCAAAAAGATTACCATTTGTTAATAATGACAAACGTGCTTCGCATCCCCTAGATCTCGTTCATTGTGATTTATGGGGACCCTCACCTATAACTAGCAAAAATGGTTACAAATATTATGTTGTGTTTGTGGATGACTACTCTCGTTTCTCATGGCTATATCCGCTTAAAACCAAAACCGACTTTTATGCGGTTTTACAAAGTTTTTTGCGTCTTGTTCAAACTCAACTCTCCCGCAAAGTTAAAATCTTTCAAAGTGATGGTGGCACGGAATTTGTCAACAAAATTGTTCGTGACATTTTTGACAAAAATGGCACTTTCCATCGTTTATCATGCCCTTACACCGCTCCACAAAATGCTCGTGCGGAGAGAAAACACCGGCACATTGTTGAAACCGGTCTAGCCATGCTCTTTCATGCTAGTGTCCCTATTACTCATTGGGATGATGCTTTTAGTACCGCTACCTACATCATCAATCGTGTGCCCACAAAGGTCTTAGATAACAAATCTCCCTTTGAGATGTTGTTCTCTATCACTCCGACCTACAACAACTTTCGTGTTTTCGGGTGTTGTGTCTACCCATATCTACGAGATTATGCACCGCACAAACTCTCACCACGAAGCATTCCTTGCATTTTTTTGGGCTATTGTCCACAATACAAAGGATATAAATGCTTTGACCCGGTGACATCTCGTATGTATATATCAAGACATGCTCGCTTCGATGAGCATTTTTTTCCTTACAGTGGCACTTCAAATACAACCAACATTACAAATTTAATTGTTTCTAGTTTTGAAGACCCTGTTGATTTTCCTTTACCACCCTCTCAAACTCCTCCACCACACACCAATCATAAAAATCCCTTGCCCACTCCCCATTGTTCTCTGTGCAAACCCAATACCCCACAAAATCCAAATTCACCCACTACAACTCCTGACCCCACCCCTACTCATTCCTTCGATGACATCACCTCTTCCCCACCTGTCCATTCCTTCGACCAATCCCATTCTCCTCTTCCAAACAATACTACTTCACCAAATACCTCCACTTCTGAATCTCTCCCTGTCATTCCTCCACCCGTTTCTTCCTCCTCGGATTCATCATCTCCATCCCTTGAGTCTTCCAACAATGACTCCTCACCTTCCCCACCCGCACCCTCCCATCCCATGGTTACCCGATCAAAAGTTGGCACGTTCAAACCAAATCCCAAACATGCCTCCTATCTTTCTACCATCATGCACTCACCTCTCCATATTGCTCTTCTTACCCATACTGTTCCAAAGGGCTTTAAAAGTGCCTCCAAGCATGCACACTGGATGGATGCCATGCAAGCGGAGCTCTCGGCCCTTCAACGAAACCATACGTGGACCTTAGTTCCACGCCCATCCTCGACCAATGTCGTCGGCTCCAAATGGGTATTCCGAACTAAATACCACTCCGATGGCTCTCTTGATCGCCATAAAGCTCGACTTGTTGCTCAAGGCTTTACCCAAATCCCGGGCGTTGATTTCAATCACACGTTCAGCCCGGTCGTCAAAGCCTCGACTATACGCATAGTTCTCTCCTTGGCGGTTATCAACGGTTGGACACTTCGCCAACTCGATGTTAACAATGCGTTTCTAAACGGTCATCTTTCCGAGACTGTTTACATGGAACAACCTCCCGGGTTCATTAATCCGCATTTTCCCACCCATGTTTGCAAATTAAATAAGGCTCTTTACGGTCTCAAACAAGCTCCACGAGCTTGGTTTCAGAGACTTAGTTCCTTCCTCCTTTCCTACGGCTTTCTTTGCAGCCGTGCGGATCCGTCTCTCTTCATCTTCTCCAAAGGGAATTCCGTTATGTATCTCCTTGTTTACGTGGACGATCTAATCCTCACCGGCAACAAGCCTGATGAGATCAACAACTTCACAAAACGGTTACATAAGGAATTCGCCATTAAAGACCTTGGCTCGCTGAATTATTTTTTGGGTTTGGAAGTTATGCATGATTCTCACGGCCTCTTTCTAACCCAAACTAAGTATGCCAAAGACATTCTTGATCGAGCCGGTCTCGCAAATGCGAAACCTGTTGCCACTCCCTTGTCCACTTCCGACTCATTCACCACTGTTGGTACTCCTTTTTCCGACCCAACTCTCTATCGTTCTCTTGTCGGTGCTCTTCAGTACCTAACCATTACTCGCCCTGACCTGTCATACGCTGTCAACCAAGCTTGTCAACATCTTCACTCTCCTACCGAAACCCATTTTCAATTGGTTAAGCGCATACTTCGTTATGTCAAGGGGACTCTCTCTCATGGGTTACACTACACACAACCATCTACTTCTACCATTTTGGGTTACTCGGATGCTGATTGGGCACGGTGCATTGAAACACGACGGTCTACATATGGTTATTCTATTTTTTTAGGCGGTAACTTAGTCTCCTGGAGTGCAAAGAAACAACCAACTGTGTCTCGTTCGAGTTGTGAGTCGGAGTATCGAGCAATGGCTAATGCTGCAGCCGAGATTATCTGGATCACTCATTTGTTGAAAGAACTTCATGCTCTCCCCTCCACTCGGCCAACCTTGTTATGCGACAATCAGAGTGCTCTCTTCATGAGTCAAAACCCGGTTTCGAACAAACGGGCCAAGCATATTGACTTAGACTATCACTTTGTTCGGGAGTTGGTCATGTCTGGGAAATTACACACCAAGTTTATACCAACCAAGCTTCAACTGGCGGACATCTTCACGAAGAGCTTACCTCGACCACTTTTTGAGCAATTTCGGCATCAACTTCGCGTTCTTCCTCCGCCGGTTCGCTTGAAGGGGGATATTAACAGAATCAATCACCATCAATTCTCAACAACTAATTCTCCTTGATTTCCTCTCATTTATTTTGTATATTTTGTATTCCTATTTATTTGTTTTGACTTTCCTTGATTGTAGCTTGTAATTGGTTTGTACTCATTATATATATGATATGATATCTCTCTAGTAAAGTAAGAGAGAAATCCTTGGCTAACAATATATATTGTCATTTCAGGATATATTTGCCGCAGGAACAGACACTTCCGCGATCACGATAGAATGGGCATTAGCAGAACTTATCAACCATCCAAACATAATGAAAAAAGCGGTGGAAGAAATCGATCAAGTAATTGGAAAAGAGAGACTTTTACAAGAATCTGACATACCAAACCTGCCGTACCTCCAAGCAATTGTCAAGGAAACACTACGACTCCACTCTACCGGCCCAATGATATTAAGACAATCAACAGAAGATTGTACAGTGGCTGGTTACCATATTCCAGCAAACACTACTATTTTTATCAATGTGTGGGCGCTCGGAAGAGACCCAAACCATTGGGAAAACCCACTGGAATTCCGTCCTGAACGTTTTGAACAAAACAACTTAGATGTGAGAGGACAACATTTTCACATGTTACCATTTGGTAGTGGGAGGAGAATGTGTCCTGGAACTTCACTGGCATTGCAAGTGATACAAACAACACTTGGTGCTATGATTCAATGCTTTGATTGGAAGGCTGGGGAAGATGGAAACCTCACTAGTGTTGATATGGAAGAGGGACTTGGGATCACACTTCCTAGAGCGAACCCGTTGGTTTGTATTCCTGTGGCCCGGCTTGATCCTATCCCATTGTAATGTATCATGTAAGAAACCGGTAATCACAACAGAATTATCAGTTTAGATTTCCAAAAGGTTTCTTTTGTAATGTTATAACATAACAAAATGGAACATGTACTTTTTCTCTGTGAAAGATCAACAATTATATATCAAAATCATACAAGATACAAAAGATGTTTTGTACATTTTTATGTATATTCCATTACAATGAGATAGGATGAGTATAATAAATAGATAGCCTGAAACTCAAGTAAAATAAACAATCTAATTTTTATGTGTTCCACTCACCCAAAATACAGTTAAAAGGTGTGACATTTAAGGCATACAACATGTGAGACCATGAATACAGTAAGGTAGCGTTTGGTATGATGGAATGGAAGGATGAACAGAATGGACCATTACGGGGTAATGAAAAATAGTGTGTTTGGTTGGTTAAAGGAATAGAATCACCCATTCTATAAAGCATTCAATTCCCTCAAAACCATTCCATCCGCCCCTCATCTTTTTTTTTTTCATTTCATCCCTCATTCACCCTTTACTAACAATACCATAACCTACCACCCATCACCATCGGCACCCACCCACCACCACCGCCGTCACCACCCATCATTGTTGCCCACCACCCTGCCGCCACCAACCACCACCTCGTCATCACCCACCACTGTTGTCGCTGCCACCAACGACCGCCACCCACTACCTTTACCCACCACCACCGCCGCCGCCATCCAACACCACCCAACGCCGCCCACCACCGTCACCCACCCACCGCCGCCTCCCCCACTTGCCACCGTCACTCACCACAATTTCCTTTACCCACCACTAACGCCTCCACCCACCACCGCCACTACTCGCCATCATCACCTACCCACCATAACCGCCGTCCACCTCCACCCATCGCCACCGTTGCCACCACCCACCACCGTCGTTGCTATCACTTACCACCGTCATCGACACGTACCACCACGTTACCACCACACACCACCACCTACCATCACCGCCACCCACCACTGCCACTATTCACCATCGTCGCCCACCCACCATCACGGCAATCCACCTCCACCTTCCACCATTGCCACCCTCGCCGCTACCACCACAGATCACAACCCACCAAGTCAGATCCCACATCGGTTGGAAAAGGAGAATGAAAGCTTCTTATAAAGGGCTCGACACCTTCCCTGGCATGACGTGTTTTGGCGTAGCTCACTGTCTCATACGGCATGGGTGCGACCAATGCAAAACCGTGAGCTACGGCGAAGCGGACAATATCATGTTGCAGGTTACCTTGGGCTTTCACAGTTGGTATTAGAGTCGGGGCCCGGATCGGTGTGCAAGTTGTGCCCGCGGTGACGTTGGGCTCCCTAAGAGGGGTGGACTGTAAGATCCCACATTGGTTGGAGAAGGAGAACGAAAGCTTCTTATAAGGGGCTGGACACCTTCCCTGGCATGATGCGTTTTGGCGTAACTCACTATCTCATACGGCAGGGGTGCAACCAATGCAAAACCATGAGTTGCGACGAAACGGACAATATCATGTTGCGGGTTACCTTGGACTTTTACAATTAAATAGCCCCAAAGTAAAATAAAATGATCAAAAAGTAGTGTAAATTTCATGTGACATAAAAGATAAATAAAAGAAAATAAATGGCACCTTGTAACACACTAAACCGTCCTACCAGAATATACACAGCGGAAATACGAGCCAAAAAAAATTTTCTTGCTTTATAAAATCAGTATGAATGTTTTGAAAACCATAGCCACAGTATATTATAGGTGTTACATGTTTATTGTTTCTTATTACATTCAATACAACTCATCTTATTTGGGTTAGGTGACCACGACCCCGTAAAATCCATGTCCTCACTCGACCTCCAACCATTTCTTGCTTTGTGATCTTGACTAGACAACCTGCAACTACCACATAACCATTTCGTTAGTTCATTAACTTACTTCATGCGAATATTCAGAAATAACAACAAGCATACTCAATGATCATATCCAAACGCCTTTTTGCAAGTTCGGAACAGGTCTCCGGATCCTATCCTCCAATTTCCATGCATTCATACTTACATACCTACATCTTTATTACCATCCTCATAACAAATGATTAATAACACTACAATACACACGCACGTACAAATTCCATGTACAAGTTATCTTGATCTGTCATACTATTCTTCCTTTGTGTATTCTCTAGGACAAACATGAGGTTTCCGAACCTATACTCAATCTACACATAACGACCAACCTTTACATACAAAACACTTTCACACATACCCGGGCATAAGCACCTATGCACACATTCTATTACACAATCATCCAACACGTGATAACTCCACTCATGTGACCTTGCATAACTATACAATTCAATTCAATCTAAATAGCTACACCCATGATTAAATGTATCAATCTATATATATACACACATATAATTCCGTACGTTTACCATTCATTCTTGTGCCATATTTGTTAATCTTGGGTTTGTTTCATGCTTAAATACCTTCACTTTATTTTATATTTGTTGCCCATTAATCCCAGCTACTTTCATTGTTGTATGGTGAACTACACCCATTCACAACAACATCAATTCGCTTACCTTATTATAAATTACCATTTCATACTTGTTCCCTTTCTATGTTTATACATAAACATACAATTACTAAACCAAGAGTTTGCATCATAAATCACATACCTTTGCCCGTAGGAGTTTTTTCACCCTATACGCATTTGACTCATAGTCCCAAGCTTTTTACCTAGCTCGAGATCATATCCACTTGACCCGTTGACTTTTAAGCTTCTTGTAACTAACTTACTCTTGGTTTGTTGAAGCTAAATGATGAATAATCCTTCAACATGCACGAATTTAGGGATCCCATGGCTTGGATTTTGGATGAGATTGCACCGTTAGGGTTTTTTCCTGAACATTGACCCACACATATGTGTGTGTTGAATCTTCCATTTTTTATATTTTTATTATTTAGATTATCCTTTGTGCAAGTCTAGCCTCTCGAGTTATCACAATGTCATTCTTTTATATCGAACTAACTAGTCAAGTTAGTTTTCCTATATCATTTACTCATTTATATAATTAATAACATTAACTAGGTTATTTCTATACTAGAACATAATCCACATTCTTATCATCTCGTTTTATTATCCATAAAGAGCTCATTCTACTATTTAATTCATTTTGTTATTTCTTAATCACGCCTAATAGCGTAATTAAGCGAAACAAAATTTTGGGATGTTACAAGTCTACCCCTTAAAGAGGTTTCGTTCTTGAAACCTTTTGCCTTTTACTTTTTAGGATTAAATTCCCGAAATTTCATTTCAATTCAATTCATCATTTAAACATTGTTCATTTTACTCAATCCCGTCCACTACCCTTTAGGTAGTAACCTATGTCTAGGTTTCACAGCCCCTATTTTACTCGGCTTTAGCATATTATGTTTGCATTTATAAGTTTATTATTCTACATAACCTCGAGTCTCTTGACTCTTTTATTTAATTGAACATCATTTTCTTATGTCACATCTAATTCAACATTACTACGTGATCATTTTCTTTTATTTTGTGGCCATTTCATTTATAGCATCCAGATAAAAATCCCCGAGTCATTTTATACATGCCAATTTGTTTTCTTAGTTCGTCTCATGCATTACTTGCAATTGACACATACGCCCATTACTTAACAGCATCGAGTCTAAGTTAAAATTCATTCATCTTTTGACTTTTAAACGTCAATCTTTCTAACTATATCCCAATTGAACTACCATTTATATCATACGGGGGTACTATTCAATTCTACAAAGTTCTTACTTAAGAATCTTAAAATAACCTAAGTTACTAACATTCCTTTCACGACGCTAACCATCCATTCGTATGTTAACTCTTACAAGTCGATTTTTAGCATGCAGACTACATAATTTCATTTAACACCTCTTTCTTTCGAAATTTCTACTTTGTTGCATCAACAATTTCCTAATGGCTAAGCTTACTTTACACAAGTAGCAAGTAGCCTTTCACGTCCTCTTATTGATACTTGCTTGCATTTACCAATTAACTTGTTTGACTCTCCAAAAAGTCAAACCATTAATGCATTCTTAACTATCTTTCCACCATTCGTTTCTACTGTTAGTTATTGTGTATTTCTACCCACATCAATATAAACTATTGGTGCAATACTTATTTATTCATTTCCTTGGTCGCACAACACGTTATCCCAACGAAATTATTAACTACATACTTGCAACTTTTAAATTTTTCATTGTTGGAGATGGGAATGTAATTCTCTTCTTCATCCCCGCCCGACACTACATAAAATATGGATTCGACCTCTTATTCATGCATATTTGAGTTGTACTTACCTATAGACAGCTCAACCCGTTTCAAGGGTTATTCTACATTTCTACAATGTTCCACCGATTTAATCCCTCACGTGGGTCATTTTACATTTCTACAAACTTTCTACCAATTTGACCCATCATTTGGGTTATTCTACCTTCCCAATTTGCTAGTTATACCTGTGATGATTCTCACAGTCCCACGTGTATATATGCTTCTTACTAAATAGTTAATTATCTACCCCTTCTTGACTCGTGCATCATGCCACGGAGTCATTTCCCACACTTTTCACTTGTGCAACTTGCCACGAAGTCAATTCCATACTTTGACTTACGTATCTTGCCACGAAGTTAATTTCCATACGTTGACTTGTACATATTGCCACAAAGTCAATTTTCACACTTTGACTTGTGCATCTTGCCACAAAATCAATTTCCACACTTTGACTTGTGCATCTTGCCACAAAGTCAATTTCTTATCAGTTGAATTTGCATATTTTAATGAATCATTTCTCGTCCAATTATCAATAAAGTATGCTACACCTGTTCTACCATACCCACTTACCATTCATTCTGACCCCATATGTGATTTTGTCAATTTATAAGAATCCATATTTATGGTAGAGGCTAATACATGGCCAGTGTATTAGTAAATCCTACCGTACACATGGCGTCCCATAAATCACTACGTCACATTATGAGAAAGATGAATTTTAACTCACATCTTATTTCTTTACCCACCCCTAGATAACTAATTGGGTTGTTTTTCACTTGGATATCTATCCTCCCTACTGTCATACTTTTATCCACATTCATATTCCTCACTTCATTACGTCTACATTCTACTTACTACTTACTAAACTAATAAATCATACCTTTCACGCATTCCTTCTGACGTGTATAATATGTCTTCATGTACGTGCCATGTTTGATTTGTGACTTCCTTCCTCTTTCATTTACCTGAAGTAGGATTTTATCCTCTTCACCCTTTGATAGATGACTTTTTCATCTGTTCTACATGTTCCGGGGTCTGCCTTGGACCGCATCCTAGAGGCCTCTTCGTCATCCACTATAGCTCATCTTAACAAAACAACTCAATTAGTTCTGTCGTGTCGCGTGAATTATTAATAATACCTTTAGGCCCTGATTGAGTCTTGGATTGTGCGGGTCATTAATCTCAAGAGCACGCGGGTTGAATTCATGAACTTACATTATTGTACTCGATTTCACTCAACCCCGGGCTCTGATACCAACTTGTAACACCCTACACCGTCCTAACAGAATATACACATCGGAAATATGAGCCAAAAAAAATTCTTGCTTTATAAAATCATTTTGAATGTTTTGAAAACCATAGCCACAATATATTATAGGTGTTACATGTTTATTGTTTCTTATTACATTCAATACAACTCATCTTATTTGGGTTAGGTGACCGTGACCCTGTACAATCCACGTCCTCACTCGACCTCCAACCATTTCTTTCTTTGAGAGCTTGACTAGACAACCTGCAACTACCACATAACCATTTCGTTAGTTCATTAAGTGACTTCATGCAAATATTCACAATATGGAAATAACAACAACAATACTCAATGATCCTATCCAAACGCCTTTTTGCAAGTTCGGATCTGGTCTCCGGATCCTATCCTCCAATTTACATGCATTCATACTTACATATCTGCATCTTTATTACCATCCTCATAACAAAAGATTAATAACACTACAATACACACGCACGTACAAATTCCATGTACAAGTTATCTTGACCCGTCATACTATTCTTCCTTCATGTATTCTCTAGGACAAACATGACGTTTCCGAACCTATACTCAATCTACACATAATGACCAACCTTTACATATAAAACACTTTCACACATACCCGGGCATAAGCACCTATGCGCACATTCTATTACACAATCATCCAACACATGATAACTCCACTTACCAAACGGTTTACCATTTGTGTGACCTTGCATAACTATACAATTCAATCTAAATAGCTACACCCATGATTAAATGTATCCATGTATATACATACACACATATCAATCCATACATTTTACCATTCATTCTTATGCCATATTTGTTAATCTTGGGTTTTTTCATGCCTAAATACCTTCACTTTAATTTATCTTTGTCGCCCATTTATCCCAACTACTTTCATTGTTGTATGGTGAACTATACCCATTCACCAACAACATCAATTTGCTTACCTTATTATAAATTACAATTTCATACTTGTTCTCATTCTATATTTATACATAAACATACAATTACTAAATCAAAGAGTTTGCATCATAGGTCACTTTGCCCGTAGGAGTTTTTTTCACCTTATACGAATTTGACTTATAGTCCCAAGATTTTTACCTAGTTCGAGATCATACCCACTTGACCCGTTGACTTTTAAACTTCTTGTACCTAACTTACTCTGTGTTTGTTGAAGCTAAATGATTAATAATCCTTCAACATGCACGAATTTAGGGCTCCCATGGCTTGGATTTTGGACTACATTGCACCTTTAGAGTTTTGGAGCTCCATCTCCTTTTCCTCTTCTCCTGAACATCGATACACACATATGCGTGTGTTGAATCTTCCATTTTTTTATATTTTTATTATTTAGATTATCCTTTGTGCAAGTCTAGCCCCTCAAGTTATCACAATGTCATTCTTTTATATCGAACTAACTAGTCAAGTTAGTTTTCCTATATCATTTATACATTCATATAAATAATAACATTAACTAGGGTATTTCCATACTAGAACATAATCCACATTCTTATCATCCCGTTTTATTATCCATAAAGAGTTCATTCTACTATTTAATTCATTTTGTTATTTCTTAATCACGCCTAATAGCGTAATTAAGCGAAACAAAATTTTGGGATATTACACACCCCCAAGAGATGCAATCTTTGTAGGACCCCACAACTCTACATGGACATAGTCAAGAATACCCCTTGTATTATGCTTGCCTTTAGTGAACTTGGCTCTATGTAGGGCTGTTCACGAGCCGAGCCGATCCGAACGGAGCTTTGCTCGTGCTTGGCTCGTTTACAAACCGGACCGAGCGGAGCGGCTCATTTACAATCGAGCCGAAAACCGAACGAGCATTCTTCGAGCGCAAATTTTTCAAGCGAGCGCCGAGCGAGAATCGAGCGGAGATTAAAATGGACGATTATAAAAATGGGATGTTTCCTTCGATGTTTTCATTGTCGGGGGACAACTAAGGTCAAAATGTCCGATGATAACACTAAATTGAGATCCTAGTGTCCAAGGATGAGGCTTAGATTGAGGCTGGTGAGGTGATGAGCATACGTCAAACAACAGTTGTTGCATTGTGACGCAGGTGTGATATCAAGCGACAATTAGCGATGGACGACTATTAACATAAAGAAGTCAAGACTGTCACCTCATAACTTATTGTTTTACTGCTAAATCTAGTATTAATTTTTTTATTGTGTTAAGTGGGCTGGTTATATTTTGTTTGTATATACTGAGTCAAATCCAATAGAATCTTATATATAAAGCCATAAATTTATCTGTAAATTGTGTGTATATTTATTATTAAATAAATAAAAATTTATTCGAGCCGAACCGAGCCGAGAGTACCTTTGCTCGTGCTTGGCTCATTTACAAACCGAACCGAGCCGATCGGCTCATATACAACCGAGCGGAAGATCGAGCGAGCATTTTTCGAGCATTTTCCAAACGAGCGACGAGCGATCCACGAGCGGCGAGCGATTTGAACAGCCCTAACTCTATGTGCCTTCCCCATTATGCAGTTTTCACAAAAACCTCAACCCTTATCTGCAAAACTGATCACTTGTTGCTTCTTCAGTTCTTGCAGCCCTTGATCACTGATGTGACCAAGCCTTCTATGCCATAGGGTTTCTCCACTTAATTCTTCATGTTCAACACTGCAATTTTCACCTATCATGATTGTTCCATCCAGAATATAGATGTTATTACCCTTTATTGATCCGGATAATACTGCCATAGATCCCTTAATCACTCTTTCCTTGCCATTTTTTAGACTAACATGATAACCCTCTCTTTCAAAGGTTCCAATGACAATAAACTTCTCTTTAATTCAGGAATGTACCTAACCCTTTTCAGTTCAAACTCCATACCATTAGCCATCTTGAACACCGCTGTCCCAATTCCTTTTATTGCACATGATTTGTCATCTTAATTTTACAAAACCATATTCACCATACTCAATGGTTCTGAAAAACTTTTTAACAGGAGTCATATGAAATGATCCTCCTGAGTCCATGACCCATTTGTTTATCACTTCATCACATGACAGTACCATTAACACATCAGCACTATCATATCCATCAAAAGAATATGCATCTTCCTGTGCAATATTACTATTTTGCCCTTTAGATCCATTCATCTCGTGTTTCTTTTTCTTCCATTCAAGGTAGTCTCTTTTGAAATAATTCTTAGAATTACTTACAAAACATCTTCTTTTGAACCTAGACTTTGATCTTGATGAGTTTCTTGGTTGTTTATTGAATCTTTTCTCTAACCTTCCTCTCACCAATAACTCTTCTCCACCTTCTTCTTTATGATCTGATCTCTTCTTCAACTCCTTAGAGTTTAGAGCAACTAACACCTCCTCCATAGACAATGTATCTCTCCCATACATTAAAATGTCTACAAAGTGTTCAAAAGTTTGAGGCAGAGAAGTTAGGAATATGATGGATTGATCCACATCTTCTAATGTGACTTCAATGTTCTCTATATCAAGAATGAATTTGTTAAACTCATCTGTATGATCTGCAATGGTCTTCCTTGAACTCATTTGAATGGTGTACAATCTTTGCTCTAGATACAATCTGTTTGCTAAAGACTTAGTCATGTACAAACCTTCCAATTTTGTCCATACCCCTGCAGCAGTAGTTTCTTTTGAAACCTCTCTCGGAACTCGATCACCTAAACTCAAGATGATTGCATTATGTGCCTTCTCCATCATCTCTTTCTTTTCTTTATCAGTGAGACCAGTAGGAAGATTCTCTTCACCTTCAAAGCATCTACAACTCCATTATGAACCAACAGAGCCCTCATCTTCAGTCTCCATAAACTGAAATCATTCTTTTTATCAAATTTCTCCAATTCAAACTTGGTTGACACCATGACTGTCTACTTCCCTTGATCACAAACCTTGATCAATTAAACGACTTCTTTGAAATAACACCACAGAAATCAATGAACAAATGAATAACAATCAAGATTAAACACAATCCCACTTATTCTTTATTATCAACTAATTTGTCATCACAAATTAAAACGAAATACAATGAATTGAAAGTGAACGAAAATTGAAAAGAAATTAGAAATGAATCGAATGGAATTAATCGTGAACAGCTGATGAGTTATAAAGCCCCAAATCTCAACCCATAACAGAATGTTAATGAACTTAGTTTTCTTTTGGCAATATTAGTCCCTCAGCATCTCCACTTATTCACTTCTGATAAGAAACATCCAACTTTGATAAACGACCAAAATGGCCCCTCAACTACCCTGCACCACTTGGATATTATTAATAATGACTTTACACTTAACAAGAGTGGTATGCTTTGGAGCTAGAAGTGAATTATTCTTAAGTTCTTATTTGTTCTTACGGTTTTCTAAGTTACAATTCATTGAGTGTTTGAGTGAAATTGTTTAATCTGATTCTGCCTTTCTAATGGATCACATCAAAAAGTTTGTTTTTGGTGTGAGAACTGATCCTTCACAAAACATTCACACGCCTATGAAAAAATTTGAATAAAAACAAGAACTAAAAAACTGAAAGCATTCACTCGCTATTAATCTATAATCATTCCATAAACCATGTTTGTGTTACTCAAGGTTTACCTAGTTTACAATATGAGCAACTATTCCTTTATTGGATTTTCTCGTATCTTTGTTAGCAATGTTGCACTAAGATTTGAAAATTGAAACTTGTCTAAATCGATCATGGTAAACATATTAAGTTATTGCCTATGCAAACTTAGTTTCCCAGAAGCAAATTAAAACCAAAACCGAAATAAAAAACACTTGGATGCTACACATAGCAGTTTGTGGATGAGTTGACATTTTTAATGACAGACCTATATGCCCAAATCAACATATAACAATATTGCTTCTAGCTTATGATCCTAAAGAGTCGCAGGCAGAGAAACGTAAATCAAGTACGCATTTGACACTAAGTCAAGATCATTTTGTATAAATTATTAGGTGAAATAATAATTGCAAAATTCTTAAAAATATTAATCATTATTAGTAATAGTATGAGAATAATGACAAATAGTTGATATTTGGAATATCCTAAAAATATTAATCCTTATAAAGACCTGAGCAAACCCATGGTTCATTTAGGAACTCAAGGGACTAAAGCCTATCGTAACTATGACACTCCTACAAGATTGTAGTAAGCAAGGATGTTGTTTTCAAAGAGTCTATACGATGTGTTGGCAAACCCACATAACTCGAGGAGGAAACACGGATTATGGGATGAATTTGTAGTTGAGAACGAGCATGGTTCAACAGAAAGAGGTCCGAGTCATGTTGGGCCATCGCCTAAACGCAAACTAGGCCTTAAGGGGAGAACATGAACATCTGGGTCGGCCCAATGGAATCCAGTTTCAGAGAATGGGCCATTTGTCTCTTGGCGAATAAGACGATATTAAGTTGTGCTTCACTTGCGTATATAACTTGTATAATAATGTGCCACTCTTCTAATAATATAGGCCAATGTGTAAATGAATTTAAACAAAATGAGTAAAAGGAAATTACCATTTAAAGGGACACGTGGAACACAAATGTTAGAAGCCATTGTTCAAAATAAACAGAGAAGGACGAATAATATGTTTTCCAGATCAAATGGAATATATATAATGATGATTAATGGGCCCTAAAGAAGATGGAGTGTTTGTTTTGATGATGAAATGAAATATTTAATGGGTCCCAACATTGTTCAGAAGCCTACGAGTTCGGACCTTTTTTTTTTCTTTATTGAACTTCCATATATGATACTTAGTTAATTAGATGGATGTTGCATCGATTAAAAAATGGATGCTTGGTTCTGATCATGGGGCTGGGAACTTTGGGTTTCAATGGAGTGATTGGGTGCCAAAAAAGTGTAATATATTTATGTGGCGGGCATTTTTAGACCGGCTTCCAACTAAGGTGGCTTTGGCAAGAAGACATATTCCCATTGATGATCATATTTGTGTTTTATGTGATAACAATGAAGAATCTATTGAACATCTCCTAACCGGTTGCATTATTTCCATGGGTGTTTGGAATGCGATCTCCGTTTGGTGCAAGGTTCCTAGACCTTTCGTTTTTCATGTCAAGGATTTGGTGGAGTTGTATAAAGTCAGTGGCGTGATGGGGCACAAGCAATCGATTCTCCAAGGTATTATCATTATTGCGAGTTGGAGGATATGGCGAGCTAGAAATGAAAAGATTTTCTCAAGCAAGGATCCTAATGTAGTGGATATGGTGGCGGATATAAAGTCCTTGGGTTTTCTTTGGTACAAGAATAGGTTTAAACAAGGGGTAGTGGATTGGAATAGGTGGTGTTTATTTGATGTAATGTGATTGTTGGTTTGTATTTTTGGCTTTCGGCGTTTATCTCCGTCTTGGTGATTTTCGTCGGGTGTGGTTTTAATGAAAGTCATTTTTCAAAAAAAAAAGTTAGATGGATGTTTTCTTGTACTTTTACACACGATAAAGATACAATGTTTGATTAATAGTGGCTTGTACATAGAAAGGTTGCTATGAGTTTTCGATATTATGTGCTATATTGTATATTTTTAGAACGATTACACAATCTCGTATGACAATCCAAGGGCAGTTGGTCAACGACTAAAATTTGCAATATTGTGTGTTTATGGGGTTTGAAATAATGGTTTTGTGAACTACATAAGGTGACAAGGGGCGTTCTCAGGTGGGGGTATCGGGTACCCTTTTCTGATCGGTAACACCATCGTCGGTGGTTCAGGTAGGCCAAATCAGGCAGAAGTAGTTGGGTGGTATTTACCGAGAGAGAGAGAGAGAGAGACGCACATCAGAGGAGAGAGAGAAACCTAAATTCGGGTTAAGGGAAAGACCGCCTAAGGTGGGAGGGTTTCTGTCGGGTAGTCTTGGTGGTACCGGTTTGTGGTAATTTCGTCGGATTCCCCTTGCCTCTTGAATCTACGGAGAATTATATGTGCATTATTTTCTTGTAGTCTAAACTCTAAAGATTGTTGATTCTAGTATATTTGTGGTCCTTTGGTTTTTTTCTACCCATAACCGTGTGTTTCACAATGATTGTTTCATGGGCCTAGTTTGTATTTGTGGGTTATCACTCGTCATATGGTTTATTATTTATTATTTTATGAATACATTTAGCCTTGTTAAATTAAAGTAGATGATTGAATCACAAAAGGGTTATTATTAAAAACATTAAAATGGAACATGTAGATGTAGAGGGAATTCACTAATGCTATTAAGCCAAAGTCTCTTAATTACACTTGTGATCTTTTGTTGTTTTTTCTACCCATAATTTTGTAATATATTTCTCTTTTCCGTAACAATTGTATCACATGTATGATTTGTTTTAGTCAGTTATCACCAGTCATATGGTCTGTTTTACAAATATTGTGTTTATCAGTGTAATTAGGTTGAACTAGATAACTTAGTATAATTCAAGAAAGTTCATTCTTAAAACGAGTAACAGTCGCCAGAAATGGCACTGGATTTATACTTTGTAGTAGGCCCTCAAATGATTGAGTAACCTTTAATGCGGAAATTGTGTTCTGTTTGCTAGGAGCCAAAGATTGTGTTAGCTTTTGCTTTGGAGTGTGTTGTTTCGACACTTGGAAGAGTTAGGTCAGAAGAGGTGATACATTATTAGTGAGCCAGAAACTAAACTTTGTTGGGCTCGAGGCCCTGTTTTAGGTGTGAGACCCGGCTTGGCGAGGGTATAATAATCTAAGAACATCCACATTGTGTGTCCGCGGGCAATGGCAAAACTTGAAAATCAAATCGGCGGGGCCGGACTTAAATTTTTATATCAGTAGGGGGCAGAATATCAAATCGGTGGGGGCAGAACTCAATTCATATAAAAATTATCTACGAAAATCGCAAACTTCCACCACTGATCCAAAAAACGTTGAGGGTCGGGGAGCCCCCTGGCCCTCACTAACCTTCGCCACTGTCTGTGAGGAACCTTTAGCCCACACGGATGGATCTGTGAAAAGGGCATCGTTGTAACTAAACGCTTGTGAGTACATTCGTCGTCTCTTTGCGCTGCGGTGAATGGTGTTAGGTGTAGCCCAGAAAATTGTACTAAATCTTTGTCCTTTTCTTTTGTTTCAATTTATTTTTGTACACCATGTGTTATAATAACTCGTTTATCAAGTTTATTTTTTGATTTTAAATCACTTTAAAATTAGTAATTGGTTAAATTAACAAAAATGTGTAATGTTTTTTTAAACGATAATTGATAGCATATTTAGAGAGCGGATCGACAGGTGAGTGATGAAAATGAGTGTCCAATTTAGAGTGGCGAACTGGGTTTAGGGTGACCATGAAACAACGTGGAGAATATGAAGATAAGAAACATATCACTCAACAGGAGGTGGAGGCTATCTCTTAGAAAACATGGCATAATGATCAAAATGCCATCTCTTGCATGGCACTATTAATAAAGTCTACATTTTAATAAATTAACAATTGATAATTATAATGATAATTCTGTACACTATCTTTTATTCGTTTACTAGCTTTTATCCCGGGAGTGTCCCGGGGTTGACATATCTAATATAACATAATAAAATATCTAATATGACAACATACTTAATGATTTGCCAATACATGATTAATGAATAATAATAATAATAATATTATTATTATTATTATTTATTTTAAACAAATTTCTGCCATAAGTTATCATATTCAAATATAAAAAAAGGAATCTCTGCCTATGAAGTTATGTTTATCGTTTGTGATTTATTAGTAGAGTAAAATATATTTGAAAACAAAACCCCACAAAAATAGTTGTTTTTTTCTCCGTTTTTTATATAGCACTATGGTACTCGTTGGAAAGATAATAAAACGCTCATTAATTTGGTGTAATTTTTTTCTTTAAAAAATCTCGTATATAAGAGATATTAACGTTTAAAAGTTATGGGAGGAAACATTAGAGAGAATTTAATTTTGTTTTTAAATTCTTATCTTTTCCTAAAATAATTATAATATATATAGATTTACTAAAAAAAACTTAAAAATTAAAAAATCTTACATGATGCCATGTGGCACATTGAAGGAGGGGTTAAGGCCTCCATTGAATGTCACATCATCAAAGTTCAATTCTTTTATTATAAGTTATAGATACAATATAATAATTTATATAACTTATTTTACTAACATAGTATTTGTTTATTAAAGTGAGTTTAGCAAAGTACATGGATAGTCCATATGATTTATCAATATTTTGGATTTAGTCTCTAGTTTTCTAAAAGTACGTGGACGATAACCATGGTTTGTATTTTATAAAGCTTTAATCTCCAATTTTGATAAAAGTATGTGGATGATATTTACGGCTTGCATTTTGTAATACATTTAGTCGCTAACTTAGATCTATAGAAACCTTCAGATTTTATTGGTTGAGGACAAAATATGTTACAAAGTGTAACAACTGGGACCGTTTCTGTGTGGTTTTGGAAAGCTACGAAACAAATCTAAAGCATTAATAAACCACATTGATCATTCCTGTAGTAAGTTAATTAATTTAGAAATGTTTTGATTTTGTATAAAACTAAATGTACCTTGCAAAAAGAAAAAAATATAAATGTGGTAAAAGAAATGAAATGGATAATGGTAGCCAGAAAAACCAGAAGAGTGTCTGCATTGGCTTTCTGAAACATATATTGAAAAGTAGACCCCAATGCCAAAATTACATGTCACGTCTCTTTCGCCACGTCACAGGCACGTGCTTGTACGATGCCCGGTCCTCTAGATGCATAAAAGTGTAGTAAGTTACGCATTGTATGTTGTAACGTTTGACACAAAATGTGATCATAGGCTGCCTGATATTTTTTTATTGGCAGCCTTTTTAAAAGGAGTTTCAAACGTTACTATTTTATTCACATTGTATAGTCTTTTTTATTGTTTCCATTGATTCCTGTTTTGAAATTAAGAGTTTTATTTTGTTATTAAAGTTCTTTGGATATTTGAATTTTGAACCATATGCATACTTGTACATACACATGTTTGAGAAAACAATTACGTAAATATTATGATTATATTTTTTTCTTAGACATAGTTGTAAATAAAGTGAAATCACTTGTACAACACCTAATTAAAACTTTATGCACCATATTAAAACTTTATGCTCCATGGACAGGAACCGAGTTGATGCATATTTTACTTGGCTTCGTATAACTTTTTTTTTCATTTGAAAGTGCATAGGATCCTCACTTATGTGTACTTTAATGTACGTTTAAAACGACAATGGTAAAAATTGATATTTTGTTTTTATCTCATGGAGAGTAAAACATCAAAACAAGAGAAAATTATAACTCATTTTATGGTTAATGTTTTATGGGTGCTGGCATGTAGTCTACAATCCTTACGCTTTGGGATGTGGTAACGGGGAGGAGGTCGGTTCAGTGAGGTCATGTGTAATGGAGGGGCGTTATAGGATGTTATGGGGATTAAAATATTATAAAGTAATAGAAGCGGGGTTATGTGGCGTTATGGAAAAAAGAGGGTGTAGTGAGAAGGGCGTTATGAGGCTTTATAAATTATTGAGTAATTATTGCTTTTTATTTATTATTATTATTATTATATAACCCACTACACCCCTTCACCTTCACACACACACACACATCAACTTCTTCATCATCAACATCGATCTTCATCATCATCATCAACACTTTCACCACCATTCAACCATCACAGCCACCACCGTCACAACCATCACCGTCGCCACTCTGGCACAGCCACCACCGTCACAACCATCACAGCCACCGTCTTCATCATCAATATCATCATCTTCATCATCAACATCTTCATCTTTCTCTTCTTCTTCATAATAATAATAATAATAAAAAGGTCAGAGGGCAACGCCCGTTGTCTGCAGAGCGCTCAGAGCCAAAACCGCCCATAGTGCCGGGGGGGGGGGGGGTGTTCCCCGGCACTATGGTGGCCAAAGCGCTGCACTACGCATGAACTGAGGTGGACACCCTCCCCCTCAAGGAACACCCCATTCCCCCTTCGGTACCAACGGGGATAATTCCCCCTTCACCCCGATATACACACACTAACTAGTATGGTGCCTGCGCGACATAAAGTTTGCGTGAAGCCAAAGACAAAAAAGATGATATTGAAGAAATAGAGAGAAAATGCAGAATAAGTGGTGAGGATAAATATTTCAAATTTTAAAATATCAAAACCCCCTCTATTTCTTCCGCCACGACAATTCAAAAACCCATCTACTCAGCTTCAAACCATATTTTGAGTATAATTTGACATATACTTTTAATTAAAAAAATTGATTTTTTACGTGATTAACAATATCTCGGGGGTGAACAATAATTGAACCCTCAACCAAAATCGAGCAAAAACATACAAAACCGAACCGAAAATTAACCAAAACCGTGTTAACCTAATATCGGTTTTATTTACCCTATGGTAACCAAAATTAACAACACGAAACTGAACCATTCATATATTTATATCTTTTATACATCAATTTCATGTATTTATACCTCCATTTCATGTACTTCTAAGCAAAAATTTTAACCAAAGTTTCATTTTGGTTGTTAACCAAAATTAAATAAACCGAACTAAAAATGACAATCAAACCAAATAGACTGAACCAATCGATAAACCGATAATGTCGATTTTTGTGTCGGTTAAGGCTAATAATAGAACTGAACCGAACTCAACCATGCACCATTAGAAGTGTTTGTGTTCCCTATTACAACACGCGGACACGCTGTTATGGATATATGAATGGTTCCATTCGACTGATTTCAGTTAAATAATGTTACAAAAAGAAAACGATAACCGATTTAAAGTTAAATCAGATGTTGGTTATTTCAGTTTTCAATTATTTTTGGTTTAGTTTTTCTGTTTTTTGGTTTGGCTTCAGTAAACGGTTTAGTTATTGGTCATTCCTGGATATTGTTAATCACGTAGCACGTAAAAAAATATAAATTAAAAAAATAGCAACACTATACTCAAATGAAACATAATAAGATGCTCATTATTATGATGTAATTTTTTTTATAAAGTATCAATGTATGAAATAAATATGACTATTTAAAAATCATGGGGGATAGTTTGCTTAAAATAAGGAAAATAAGTTTAAATATAATTTAAATAAGCAAAAGTTAAGTAAGTTTAAGGGATTAAAGTGTAACTAAGATGATGTATTAAAGTGTAAAAGTGTTTGAATGACTATATTAGCCCCATTTTCGGGTTGTTAATGAAAATAAAGTTCTTAACTTTTGGGTATCTTAAGCTACAATTGCCTCATGCATTATAATATACGTAGGTAGCATTTATGCGGCTATCGCTTTGGTTTGAAGAAGATTGCCGAAGATTGAAGAAATAAAGTTTCTGTCAAGTACATTCGACCTATCGTGAGGTCGAATGGGTTTCATAAGGGTCGAATGTAGTTTGTTCTTATTAGAGTTGTTTATTAGATATTCATTCGTACCTTGTAATGGTCGAATGAGTTCATTTGACCTATGCAGAGGTCTAATGGAGATGTCTATATATATGTTTGAGTCTAGTTCAAGTTAGAACTTTTGGTCATTTGTCGTGTGTGTTAGTGTGTGTTTTCAGAAGGTGTTCTAGAGAGTTCTAAGGTGTAGGTTTTCATTAATATCTAAACTTTGTAAGCTTTTATCAATCATATATTGATGAAAACGTATTAAAAATGGATACTATCGTGTTCTGATCTGATCATTATCATTTTGCAAGTGATATAGGGTTTCCGCACCTAGATTACTTATACTTGTGTGATATTTGTGTTGATTTCATAAAATCCGATCCTTTAGAATATATTGTGTATATATATATAGTCTTTTTCCCTTTGAAAATGTAATAAAAAGAGGAAAGGGCAACCATTTCCTTGGTTTGGGGGATGAGAAGTGAGAAATGACGTGACGCTGATGTGGACAAGGGGGAAGGAAAGGGGAAGGGTGACCACACCCCCACAGACTTATACTCAGTGTTACCTATTTTGCAGGATTTAGGGTGTGGACAAGGAGTGCATCCCCACGCCGGAAGGGCGTGGAGGGGTGTCAAGGGCTATTAACGCTTGAAGTGGCGGAGGGGGAGGCATATTTGAAGAGGAGGTGGCGGGTATCATCGACGTGGCTTCAAAGTGGGTGGTGGTAACGCCTTCAGTGTTTCTCGATTACACACAATCTTAGACCTTGTGTATGGTTCTACTTTTCCTAGCAGACTAGTAGTAACAACAATAGCAACAACCGGTTACACTTAGAGCATTCACATCTCATCCCCATTCCCATACACCAAATTACACTAAAAATTATTACATTTTCCCTATCATTTTAAATTAAATGATACTTTTTATACTTTTATCCTTATCTTTTTCCCTCTCATCCACTCACAACCATTTTAAACAAATATTAATATATAAAGAGGGAGGAACAATTTCCCCTCAAATATATAGATAAACAATAACTTTTTCTCTCTACTTCACTCACAACTCTTCAAAAACACTTTTTAAAATACAAAAAGATTCACCCTCGTAAAATTTTAATGTATGGATGTGAATGCTATTAGACCATGCCTTTAGTTCTACTTTTCCTAGTAGACTAAGAGTAGCAACAACCACATCAATGTCACTTCATATATCACATTGTGTCTCTATTTCCATGTAAGACGGAGGGGTGTGGGAGACGGAGAGGGAGACGGTGAGCCTACGTCGCACCTCCCTCGTCACAAAACACCGCCCCGCCTATGAAATTTTGGTGCAAACGAGTATTCTTTCCCTTCCTCCCTGTCCTCTTTCTCTCTCTTCATTTCTCTCTCTCTTCTGCTGCAGGTATGGTGACATAGAGGTGATAACGACGTGGCATCGAAGATGATCGGTATCCACACCCCATAGCCTAAGGGTGCATTGTTCCACATTCCACTCTAACTTCTACTACCCACATCATTTTTTTAATTTGTAAGTACAAATAGTAGTTTTGTTTTTAAGAAAGTAAAAACACTATATAACAATTAGAAGCATACATAAACATAATAAAAATCATTATATAATAATTAAAATCATCATATAATAGTTAAATACATTGCATAATAATAATAATAATAATAATAATAACAACAACAACAATAATAATAATTAAAAACATTGCGTAATAATAATTAGAAATATTAACTAGGGTTAGGATCAAATGCAAAGTGAAAGAAAAATAGGAAGTCGTAGGAAAAGTATCAAACGGACTCCGATTGAACTCATTCAAGCGGCATTGAAACCGTCTTATCGACTCTATGACGTTAGTTTTTAGGTCTTTGTTTTTTTGGGTTCTAGCTTGTAGTTTTTAGAATATGCATTATATCATTGTGTCTTTTATGTACCATTGTGTCTTTTTCTTATTTTCATCATTGTGTCATTTCTTCAATTAATTGTGTCTTTTTTCTTCAACATTGTGTTATATTTTTTGCCACTGTGTTATATTTTGTGACTCATTGTGTCATATCTCATGATCTATTGTGTTTTTTGTATCCTTCTTAACCTTCTCATTTTTGTTACACTGTGTAGAATAACATGACCCACATTAACTAATAACATTATATAAGAGTATTTGCCTTTATATTAATTCAACATGGGATTTCTAAGAGTATTTGCCTTTATATTTCGACACGTTCATGTCTTTTGAGCTGCCCTTTGAGGTGATCGGTGCTCAACCTAAGGCTTCAAAACTTTCTCGTATGTTAGCATCTTGTTTAGCCGATGAAGCCTAGCTCAATTAGTGAAAATCGGGGGAGCTAGAGTGGAGGTCATGTGGAGGTTGATGGTTCGATTCCTGTCAAAGCCATATTTACCACATGTGGGGGTTTCACCTGGGAAGATCTTCAATCCAGGTGGAATGGGTAATCAGTACAGGTTGGCCCATGGTGTTAGCCGGAGTTCTACCGGTTGCACCACTTGCCGTTAAAAAAAACATCTTGTTTAGGGGGTGTTTGGGAATGATTATTCAAAACAGATTATGCGTTTTGGAAAAGTAGGGGTGGAGCTGCTTATAGATTATTGCGTTTTGGTAGCCTAAAAAACTGATTATCTGCGTTTTCAAAACGCAATCCAAACACTAAAAACTGATTATCCACGTTTTCAAAATGCAATAATCTAAAAATCAGATTCAAAACGCAATTCCAAACACCCTCAAATTTCAATTTATTATTAGTTATGACGTCCTCGTATTTAGAGCTAATGATATCCAAATTTTCCAACTTTATTAAGTTTCTCGTCCCAAGTGAAAGATATTGTTGCCTGTTTTACCTTTGGCATGTTCCTCTCAATCGGGCATTGTGGTATGTGCGGTCATTCATCCATATCATCGTTGTGATCCACGAAAAAACGTGCATCCAAAGCTACACTACCTGTGTGGTCGGGTGTCTCCAACGGCTTCCTTTTTCAACTGATCAGTTATTGCATTTCGGGTAACGCTACAAACTAATTTGAGCAATTTCGGAGAGCTTCCTAAGTGGATAAATCTTTGAAAACTACACTATTGTTATCCTTACGGTATCTATCTAGTGTTTTTAGGTCAAACCGTGAACCGAATCGTTAGGAATGATTTTTCTTTTTTGTAAACCAAACCAAACCGTAGATCTCTTAAACCAAACTGTTAGTAAGGGTTTGGTTTCACGTTTTGAGCTTATTTGAGTCTTTGTACAACATCTTCAAAATGTGTTGTCCAAAATTAGTAGAACTTAGCAACTTATCAACACGTGAAAGCTATGAAATAGATTAACAACGATCTGTAGATACTAGCAAAACATAAGCTGTTCAAGTTTGAAAAAAAAAAGAAGTTGTTTACAATTCAAAATATCATGTGAAATAGAATTCATGAAAAATGCTTGTAATAAGCTGTCTTGACATTTGAGAATGTGAATGGGGTTAGGACAACTTTTTGATTTACTCTAATTTAACTAGAGCTAAAAACCATTTAAAGTAAATTATGGCTAACATACACACACACATATATATAATGAAATTTTGAAAAAAAAATTTCATATAATAAATTCTTACGGTCTGGTTTGGTTTTAAACGGTTGGTTTTTTGTATAAACCGTAAACCAAACCGCTCACTACGGTTTAAAAATATCAAAATTACCAACCGACTGAAAGTTAAGTGAAAAAACCAACCGTAAAACCAAACCAATATCCAGATTGGACGTTTTCACGATTTGAAACCAAACCATGAACACCCCTGGTTATTGTATTGGTTGTTGTTTATTTGAATACTAAATCATTGTTATATTTGATTCTCCACTTTAGAGGAACATTGGACCCATCAGCATTCCTCGTGTTTCTACGGTTTACTATGGTCAGTTCAGGTTCTTCTATCTTGGGTTTGGGTTCGGTTCATGGTTCCGTGTAGGGTTACGATTGAACTGGGAAGTTCCGATAACCATACCGTGGCCACGTTGCATTTGTCGTTTTGGTATGTAGTATTGTTGATTCATATCGAATGTAGACTGAGACGACATCCACCACGCGCTACAGTTGTTTGAGTCCAATTTATTTTTAAATATTGTAAGAAAGGATTCTAAATAATTTTGAGATAACAAAAAACTATAACTAGCTATATACTTCCAAGACCAATTAATAAAATTACTAGCAACAAACATTAAAGCACATGAAGTTATAACAAAAGTTTTAACAAGTTTTATCACCACAAAATCTATAAATACACATGCAAACCAAAACAACAAAAACCACACCAAACCAAACATGAAGGAAACAATCTTCACCATCTCCCTCCTCATCCTCATCTCTCTCCCCAACCCTTCCCTCTCCCAACACTGCAACAAAAACGACGAAACCGCCCTATTCCAAATCAAAAAAGCTCTAGGAAACCCATACCATCTAACCTCATGGAAAAAGACCGAAGATTGTTGCACATGGTATTGTGTCAAATGCAACAAAGCCACTGGTCGCATCATCGAACTCAACATCTTTTCCGGTAACATATCTGGCCAAATCCCAACCGAAGTCGGTAACCTCCCTTACCTCCAAACATTAGATTTTCACAAACTCACAAACCTGACCGGACAAATCCCATCATCCATTTCTAAGCTAACCAACCTTAACTATCTTATATTAAGCTGGAACGATTTATCGGGTCCTGTCCCTTCGTTCCTTAGTCAACTAAAAAACTTAAACTACCTTGATTTGTCATTCAATAAACTCACTGGCTCTATACCACCACAGCTTGCAACGTTGCCTAAACTTACTGAGATAAACCTTGGGAGGAATAAGTTAACCGGTGTTATCCCTGAATCATTTGGGATGTTTAAAGCTCTTCAGTCTATTCATCTTTCACATAACCAGTTAACTGGTAATGTGCCAAAATCTTTAGGGCTTTTGAACTTCTCTACGGTAGATTTTTCGAGGAACCAACTTACAGGTGATTTAAATATAACCCTTAATTGTTTGTTTATTTATTTATTGTTTTTTAAATGAGTGTCTATTACTTTAAATTTACTATACTCCACATCTTAAAATTACTTCTGTTGAGATATTGAACATGAGAGTTGAGACCTTCAAGACCGAAAAAACACTATAAAGTGAGCTACATTCACAAATATAACCCTTATAAATATATAATATTTTGTTAATATTAACTTGCTTTTTATAATTACATAATACAATTCAGATCAGGTTTATTATTTTTATCCATCAAATTATACTAAAAAAACACTAAATTTTCTCAAGAATAACTTTTTCTTAATATTCCTAAAACTACTTTTCAAAATATGAAGAGCTCACTAACAAAATATGGTAAACCTCATGCGAATGCTCTACCATTTTGTAATAAAATAAACACATTATAATCCACTTTTTCTTTTTCAAAATACTTTTTTTGTAACTTTTTAATAATTTGTTTTTAAGGGAAGAGCTACACAACATATTTTCCTTTTTTATAATTAATCGTAACACTTTGTAGCAAAAACTAAAAAAATTAGAATATACTTACTTTTTCCTAAAAAATTTTTTTTTGATAATTATAATTTTTTTTATTAATGTGTTCTTTTAACGGAAAGAGCTATATATACGACCCGTACATGTTTATACGAGTGGTTAAATGTGCTTTTGCCAACTGACAGGTGATTTAAGCATGTTGTTTGGAAAGAGCAAAACGATTCACTCGGCTTATATGTCGAGGAACGGGTTCCAATTTGATCTCTCAAAGATGGTGTTTCCGTCAAGTTTGGAGTGGTTAGATTTGAGTCATAATAAGATTTATGGGAGTCTACCGGCCACGTTAACGGGACTAAGGTTGCAGAATTTGGATGTGAGTTATAATATGTTGTGTGGGAAGATTCCTCAAGGTGGAGACATGCAGAAAATTGAAACGTCGTCGTATTTGCATAACCGGTGCTTGTGTGGGTCTCCGTTGCCAGCCTGTTCCAAAAGATCTTGAGTATCCTAATTAAGTTGATCTTTCAAAAAAAATCCTAATTAAGTTGTGTTTTAAATAAGTTATTAAGTTTCAGTGTGTTATCTAGTGTTAAGGTGTTTTTAAGTGTATGTGCCTCTATGTGTTTGAAGATCGGTCATTGGTGATTGGTATGAAATGAACTCCTGTTGTTTTTGTTTTTTTATCTTGACTTATTGGAACTAAATGTGGAACTGTGTCAGTCTCTTTTCAGTGATTCGTCAAGTGCAGGCGACAATAAGACCCTTGTTTGATTTTTATTTTGAACGGCACCTCTTGTTTGATTGAGTAGTTTGTAAAGGAAGAGTATTTCCGTGTAAAATATTGAAAATACTGATACCGCTATGTACCAATTTACTAGCAAGTTTTGACGAAAATCGATATTGGTTTGGTTTGGTTCAGTGATACCGATAACGTATTGGAGATTATGACTTTGACTAGTCAAAGTCATCTTTATTCTGTAATCTATGCCCCAAAGACTAGCTCCTTATTGTGTGCTCAAAAGACTAGCTATTTCATGTATTTATAGAGGAGGTTATCTCCTCACTTGAATTGTACCAAACCAAACATTACAATCAAATAACATATTTCATATTCTATCCCTATATCTTTGTACCAAAACCACTTTGCCATTTTGAGAGTCGGTTAGTAAGAAACCGAGCAGCCCTCTTGCTGCAGGGCTAAACCAATAAACTTAACCCAACACAAAAACGTTTCCGCTTAGATTTCTATATAACGTACCGTGTATTTTTGACACTGGTGTTGATACCAAAGCTTGATATTGTGAAATTTAGCAACACTCTGCCTTCCGGTTCCTAAAACTCTAAACTTTCATATGTACATTGCTTTGGTATATAATTAGGTTGGGGAACGCCTACTTTTCATATCATCTATCCTACAACTCTATCTCCTTAACATTAAAACGGCACTCTACAATAATATGCTTGTTGCAACTCTTGGTTGATTGTTTTGCTCTTGCCGTAGGATTCTTTTAGTGGGAACTTTTCAAAACGTGAGAAATGTTGATTTAAACACAAGCGGGTATCAACCGACAACATGAAAAGCTTGTTCGACTCTTTCATTAATCATTGAAAAATTACAATGAATAAAAACAATTAACCATATGACCCTTTTTATAGTGAAACTACTTGGAGAACAACAACAACCTTACCCAGTAAATCCCACAATTAGCAAAGCTAGTAGTAGGGTCTGGGGAGGGTGGGATGTAGGCAAGCCTTACCCCTATCCTTTCGGATAAAGAGGCTGCTTCCGGAGAGACCCCCGGCTCGAAAACAAACAATCGAGAAAAAAAAAAGTACAGAGCTGTTGGGCGTCACGTATTAAAATAAAGATATATATATATGCCATAAAAACATCCCCCAGTGTAAGACAGAGTGTTAGCTCCTAAACCACGCTACTATACAACCAAACCCTCCCTAAAAATCCTTAACCTTGATCCTGTGCCTCCATGAAGCCCTATCCTCGACCATGTCCTCTGAAACTACTTGGAGAACAAAAAACATTTCAGGTAGGAAACATAATTCTTATAAACTTCTAATTTAAATAAAACTCCATTAATAACTATTTTTACTATTAGTTGTTAAACTTTAGATCTCCCCCAAACCACCCCTTTAGGATCTACCTGATCACGCTTTGATGTTGGAACTTTTATCAATAATACGACTCGTATTATTGATTTCAAATCGGTTTAAAATCCAATTAGGGTTTCCAGGCAACATAACGCCTCAACATCCTCCCTCACACACCTCACTGGTCTCAACCAGTTCACCACTGCACCCGTCCAACGCATAAACCATCGCGGGTTATTTGAAGCTTGAGCCCAGATTCGGTTTTCGTTGTTGATTTGTTTCAATTTTTCAAAGAAGTAACTACTAAACTTGGGGTTTCTTAATTTGCTAAATGTTAATGGAACTGTGGTTCGTGAACTAGTTTGAAATTGTGTATTTGTTTCCAATTTTTTAATTTCCTATTAGTTTGAAATTGTGAATATAATCATATGATTACTGTAAGGGGCTGTTTGGTTGATTAAGTGCTGAATCATTAAGATAATCTGAATGGTTAAGAAGCTCTGAATGGTTAAGAGGTGAATCATTTAGCATCCTTTATTAGCTTAATGGTTCAGCACTTAACCATTCTATTCAGATGCTGAAACAAACAGTCTGAATGCTGAATAATTCAGAACTGAATGGTTAAGAGACTGATTAGGTGCGAATGCTAATGAAATGAAGATGCGAATCCCTCTGTATTCTTTATCCAAAATAAAAACTACTCTTAAATTCGACCAAATGGATTGCACCTTATTGAAATGGAGTGGTGATGGTGTTTTTTATTTTAACATAGTGCATTGGTGAAAAAAATGAGGAAAAAATATATGATAAAAAGGCATTTAACTTACCAAATTCCTAACTGGTATGATTTTGTTTACAAAGAGAGAAAGATAACTTTCTAATATATGTTTGAAAAGACAATGAAGGGATATTAACATATGGTTCCAATTGAGCTCTTGATGTTCTCTATAATTTTATCATTTATGTGGATATACATGTATGTTTGACTTTATTGTCAAACTTATAACTTACCAAATTCCTAATGGATATGATATATATATTATGTTTATAAATCTCATAGAATTTCTCTCAAACTCTTATCTCTTCTTGAGTTTGATTTGATCAAGCCAACTTTTCTAAATGCTATTTCTTGGTTAAGGTTTTGAACTCCAAACATTTGTCATGGTGATGTAGTAAGACTTTGCAACATTGGCTGTCTATCTCAGTGACTCCACGAGACCAAATGCTACCCTCCTTGAGGTTAGTTTCTATCGCCTTTTATCTTTACTTAGTTCAATAATGTCGAAATTATATGTGAAATTTTTTGCTTGATTGAAACACGAAACAAGTTTCATTTTAATTTTTGAAGCTTTCGAGATTTTATCTATTTTTATTTGTGACTTTAGTTATTAAAACTTGACCCGACCCGAAAGTTATAACATCATTTTGATAGCGGTCCGAGGTCCAGAAAAAGTGAATCTAGTGGGAAAAAAATCATGAATCTGCCAATAAACACGAGGGGTATTTTTTGATTTTTTTTTTTACAAAAAGGAACGACAATGCCGCATCGCACCTTTAGGTTGGGTACGCCCATGTTTGAAAAACTATTACAAATTCACTTTTATGTATTGTTACAGTCTTTCAAACTTATAAATTTTCAAAAACAATCCTCCACTGTGCGATTCTCTGAAGAGTTGGACCAAGGTCCGGTTCAGGGGATAGTAATCTACTATATACATGACAAAAAAAACGTACGTATGGATTTGTTTCTGATTTTCTGCAACAAAAGGAAAAGTGGGCCCAACGACCCATTTACATGCCGTGTGGACCACTCAAATTTACAGGTTACATGCTTCTTCAGCCATGTATGTTGTACTAATCGTTTTGGCAGCTTTTAAGAGTGGAGGGAGTGGGGTGGGAAAGGAGGGCACCGGCGGGAACACCACCCCTTAAGGGCGTGGAGGAGTGGGCAGGAGAGGTGGGCGGCAATGGCGTGGGGGAGGGGGGGGGGGGGGGGAAGCCACGTGGCCTTCTATGGTTGGGCCATTAAAGTTGATCGTTGAAAAAAAAAATCAAAAAAATAAACTATCCGTTGGAAATTAACGGTCAAAAAAAAAATAAATAACTTTATATATTAACCCCATTTTATTAAAAAACACCCACTATACTTCATCACAACCTCCCATCTTCTCAAATTTTATACCCTTCTTTACCAAATTTTATACATTTCTTCATATAATTTTTAAAAATATGAACGCATACAGCAGAGGCTTTGACCCGAACAACCCATTCAACTACATCCCGAACCCGAATACGCCACCGGTTCGTCCCGTACCAACCCGTCTACCCTTTCCATCACCTTGTTTCGACTACGCGGGTTACGCGGGTTATCTTAGTGGGCAGATTTATCCAAAATTTCCATTTAACGATTCCCCCGTTCCTAATTTTTCTTCACAACAACTCACTCCATTAACGTCACCGGATACCATACCCGAAACACAAGAAGAAAATGTTGTGGGTTCATCGTCCGGTAAAAAACAACCCGGTAAAAGAACTCACAAAAAGAAGACGCCGGAGGAGAAAGCGTTGGTCGCCGCCAACCGCCAACCTCAAAAGTGGACAACCGTCGAAGAGGTTGCCATTATGCAAGCGTGGATAAGTGAGTCGGAAAACGCGATTCAAGGTATTTGTAATATTTTTTTTAGACAATATATATTTTTTTTCAAACATTATATATTTTTTTAAACATTATATATGACTAACGGATTTTTTATTTTCTTTTTGTGTAGGAAATAATCGCCACAAAGCCGACTTTTGGGACGACAGAAACAACGCGTTCCATAAGTTGATGGATCGAGAGCTATATCGATTTAACGATAGTCTCTCGTCCAAGTGGACGGAGATAAACAGGGCGATGAATGCCTTCAAGGGTCATTATTATCACGCTAGAAATTATCCAAGAAGCGGTGAAACGGACGGCGACTACCTAGCTAATGCGCTAAAAGCTTATCGCGATGAGAAGGGCTTGGAGTTCAAGTTTTTGCACTGTTGGGAGATCGCGAAAAACCATTCAAAATGGGCGGACGTGCCCTCTGCTTCCAATTCGTCAAAAATGACAAAAACAAATTCATCTCATAACCGTTCGGGTGAACGTGAAGACGTGGATGCAGTTAACTTGGGTGATGACGACTTCGAGGAGGAATTGAGTCGTCCACCCGGTCGAGACAAGTCTAAAAAGAGGGCGCAAAGGTCCTCTGCTTCGGGTTCGGGATCGGGCAAAGGTACTTACAGCAGTGACTTGGCCTACTTACATGACAGCATCGTCCAATTCAACACGATTCAACAACAAAGGCTCGAGGAGAAAAAAACCATTCGCGAAGCCTTTGAAAAAAAGTTGAGTATGAAAGAACAGCGCGAAAAGCGCGAAGATATGAAATTTCTCGCCGTGAACACCGATCATCTCCACGGTCCAGAGTTAGAGATGACGCTACAAATGAAGCACGAGATTATGGAAAAATATAATATAAAGTAATTTTTTATTTTCTAGGTATTTAATTTATTTTTTCGGTTTTTTATGTGTATTTTTTTAAGTTTTTTAATTTTCTAGGTTTATATTTACTTTTAATATTAATTTTTATGAATTTAAATCTACTTTTTAATTATAAAAGTTATTTTAATTACTTAAAAAAAAAAGAAATAAAAAATGCTACATGTCACTTCCCCCCTTCCACTCTCAACAATTCCCTCCACACGGGTCCCACAAGTACCACATGACGCTTCACCCCCCTCTTTCCCCCCTTCCACTCCCTGTAGTCTAACAAAAAAACAAGAAAACGTTTCCATTTTATTTAGTTTAGAATTTTAAATTCAATTTAATTTAACAAAACCTCCCAATTACAAGTGATATGCAGGTAAACAGGTAACATCCTGCGCTGCTATCCCCTTTTGTATTGCAAATCCTACTCTATTGAAAATAAAACATTGACTTAGCAGACGTAGAGTTACTTTGCACAACTTTCTTCACGCAATCGAGGAGCTTGATTGCTTGGGGGGCCAACGCCCCAAAGGTATCAAAAGCGAATGACACAAACACATGCTGGTTCTCTAGACAAGCCGCTTCATGTTTATCCACTTTTTTGATCTCGGCTTTCAAAACTGTCTGCCCTGCCACAAAACCAGAACCCCGGAGTCCCACCAACGGAGATAACCCAGTAAGATCAACGCACGCATGTTTGCCTTACGCCCATCTAAACACAAGAACGTCCGCTGGCCTCAAGGTGGACATCCCTCAAGTGGTTCTGTCAAGAAATTCACGGGAGCCTATTTTTTGCCTGAAATCCCTGCTATTCGTAACACATCCCATAGAACATCTCTAACCAGGTCATGTCTGTATTTAAAGCCTCGCACCTCATTACAATGTAGGGCCTGTTCTCCAAACTTTTCCAAGCATGCTTTTTTGCATATTGGACACGGTTCGTCGACATGGAACATGTGAATCATAAGTCGGTATTTGAGGACAACCCGATATTTGATAGCCGACATGTGTTTCCCGAGTCCGTCAATTGGGAGTGCAGTGAGGAAATCTTGAGCATGGGCCCCTTTAGAGTTAATTTTCTTTTCCGTCTCTGAGTTTTCTCCATTTTAAGTAGTTTAGTCCAAAAATCTATTTTTTAACAAATCCGGCCCTAACGTTTGCATTTTTAACGCTTTTTGTCCAAATGGCTAACTGAGTTTGTTTTTCATGTCAAGTCTTGACCAAATGTCCAGATTGCCCACATGGACTAAAATTATAATACTCAGAAAATCTGCATACAATTAATATTATAATTGTCGAAACAACATTCAGCTAAATAGACAATGTGTTTAATAAATAATAATAATAATAATAATAATAATAATAATAATAATAATAATAATAATAATAATAATAATAATAATAATAATAATAATAAAAAAAATAATTTTTTTAAACGGCCAACAAAATATTTATTAATCACCCGAGAGCTAGCGGGAAACTAGCCATTACACCCGGTACAAAGACACCCAACAAACAATATACAAAGGAAACACAAAACTAACACACAAGCATCACAAAACCAAGACTAAAACCATCATCACCCAATGTTCGAAAGATTAAATCATTGCCACTTATCCCAATCCAAATTGCTTTGCTTTGCTCGAGCTTTCACCCACAATAAACTCAGCGCTTTTATATCACCAATTGTTTTCTGGATGGAACATTGTTGTTGCTTGAAAACGGCTTCATTTCTTGAATTCCAAATGCACCAAACAAGAGTAAGACATACCGCTTGAAACGCCTTTTTATACCCCTTCGAGCCATCTACGTAGCAATGGAGATTTAGGATGTCCCGGAACTCGAAAACAAAGATATTCCCAACCTTACACTATTGCGAAACCAGTTGCCACATCGCTTTTACGAACCCACATGAAACAAAGAGATGTTCCACCGTTTCGACAAGTTCATCACAAAACGGACACCGATCAGATCCTATGTTTATATTACGTCTTATAAGAGCAGCTTTGGTTGGTAACCGACCCAAACCCACCCTTTAAACAAGAATTCCAACTTTTCGCGGCATCCAAACATTCTAGTCCATAACCCAATTCATCGAAGAACTCCTCGTACTTTTCTTGTTGCTGAATGTACAGAAGGTGTGGACATGGAAAGGTTTCTTGTAGGTTGTACAGTTCAGGTTTGTGATAATATTGAGAATTGGAAAGGCAAGCTGCAACTTGGGGCAGGTTTGAGTTATGCAGAATCAAGAAGCAAAAGCTTGACAGAAGGTGTTAGAAAGGGCAAAATGGTCCAGTTTGAAGCTGATATGTGTATAGCTGGTTTGGTGGTAAAATCAGTGAATGAAATAAGGTTTGATGCTTGTTTAGAAGGTTAGTAAGTGGGATTGATCATGATTGTTGGCTCAAGGTGGAGATTGTTACAAATATGAGTCAAAATCTTGAGTCAAAGTGGGAAGTCAACTACAAAAGTCAAAGGCAAAATTGGAAAGTTTAAAGTCCAAGGGGTAGTCTGCCAATACTTCAAAGTTTCATTAGTGTTATTCTAGAGTTTTGTCTGTTATTAATAATAGTTCCAAAGTGTAGGGACTAAATATGTCGTTTTCATAATATGGTTGTTATAGTCTGTTATCATCTGATTGTTCCTTTATAATCAGATTAGGTCATGAATTAGGGCTGATCTTTGTAATCATTTTCTGTTCAATTGCTTTCATGTATTCATTCGATTATCAATAAAGTCTTTAATCTTTGGTTAATTGTTCTTGATTATGTTTTTGGCGTGTTTTTACAACAGATATATTCCTTTGCCTTACAAATAAAAACAAATAAAATAAAAAAGTATTTTAAATCGTTGTCATAGTTGACTTTGATAAGCATACTCTCGTGAGATCCTAGGTCCCTCATTCCCAAGTGGATGCATTAACAAATATCTACAACTAAACAAGCCGTGATCTATTTTGCCTCTACAAAATCTATAAATACAAAATCCAAACACAACAAAATCCACACCAACCAACAATGAAGATAACATTAACACTAGCAATCTTCTTCATCTCTATCCTCACCTTTCTCTCTCTCCCCACCCCTTCTCTCTCCCTCTCCAAACCATGCAACAAAAATGACGAAAAAGTCCTCTTCCAAATCAAAAACTCCTTAGGAAACCCTTACCACTTAGCCTCATGGCAACCAACTCTAGACTGCTGCAAATGGTATTGTGTCAAATGCAACAAAACCACTGGCCGCATAATCGAACTCACCATCTTCTCCGGTAACATATCCGGCCAAATCCCACCAGAAGTCGGTAACCTCCCTTACCTCCAAACATTAGAGTTTCACAAACTTACAAACCTTACCGGACAAATCCCATCCACAATCACTAAACTAACACACCTTACACAGCTTAGACTAAGCTGGACAAACTTATCTGGTCCAGTCCCTTCGTTCCTCAGTCAACTCACGAACTTAAACTTCCTCGACTTATCATTCAACAGTCTCACCGGCTCTATACCGCCAGAGCTAGCAAAGTTAACAAAACTTTATGCTATAGGACTCGATCGAAATAAACTTACTGGAACCATCCCTGAATCATTCGGAATGTTCAAGGGTAGTGTCCCGGATCTTTACCTATCACATAACCAGCTAACTGGCGACATACCCAAATCTTTAGGGTACTTAAACTTCTCTCGTATAGATGTTTCAAGAAACCAACTTACAGGTGATTTCAGCATGTTTTTTGGGACAAACAAGACGATTCAAATGGCTGATTTTTCTAGGAACAGGTTCTGGTTTGACTTATCGAAGGTTGAATTTCCCACGAGTTTGACGTACTTAGATATGAATCATAATAAAGTTTATGGAAGTTTGCCGGGCTCGTTGACCGGATTAAGTTTACAGGGATTGAATGTGAGTTATAATAGCTTGTGTGGCAAGATTCCTCAAGGTGGAGACCTGCAAAAGTTTGATCATTCGACGTATTTTCATAATCGGTGCTTGTGTGGCTCTCCGTTTTGGGCCTGTGCTAATTGAACAATATTATAATGTGTTTTGGCCAACTTTATAGTCATTTTTGTAAAGTGGAGAGTCAAATTAATATTTGTTGCAACATAAAGGACTTAACAACTATGATATGTTCATAATGTTGGCCGCATTTGTTGAATAGCATGCACCAGCCCATCTTATTATCTTCGTTTATATAATTAGCTTATTTGACTAGAGAATTATGAAAATATTCTTTGAGTTTCTGCAATGATCTAAATAGCCATTAGTTTCTTTTTTTTGGCGCCAACCCATCTACAGCGCCAAACCCTCTGTTGATATCAAGAACACTTTAAAAAGAATAAACAATGAATATTGGATCAACCTCAAGGCCTTTTATTATGCTTTGTGAATGATAAAACAAGAACATAAGCTTGGCTTATATAGCCAGCAAAACTAACGTAAACTAACTGACTCAACATGAAAATAGGACTGCGAATAATTCAAATAACATAACAACTTATTCAGCAAACTAAGCAAGGCCTAAAGACTCGGATGATCCAACTGATTCTTCCACGTGAATGCAGCATGAGTTATTTGACTTGATCCCACATGCATGGTATTGAATCATATTCCAATACTCCCCCTTGATTCTTCCAATACTCCCCCTTGATTCAAATTCCTGCACTCCCATCTTGAAACGAAAAACAACCAACTTCTCTTTTGACAATGCTTTGGTAAGACAGTCTGCCACTTGATCATTTGTACAACATAATAGAAGAATCACCTTTTCTTGTTTAACCATGTCACGAATGAAATGATACTTTAGCTCAATGTGCTTAGCCTTCCCATGTTGCCCTGGATTTTTTGATAGATTTATTGTAGATTGACTGTCACACCAAATCACAGTTGCCCCTTCTTGATTAATTCCCAAGTCCTCCAAAATTCTTCGAATCCAGATACACTGACAGGTTGCACTAGTAGCTGAGATGTACTCAGCTTCAGTACTAGACAAGGCAACTGTATTCTGCTTCTTGGAACTCCATGATACAGCTCCATTACCAATTGAGAACACATAAGCCCCCACACTTTTCCTATCATCAATGCAGGCAGCTTAGTCACTATCTAAATAGCCAACAAGCTGAAACTGTTCTCCTCTCTTGTACCAAATCCCTTGTTTTGTTGTAGCAGCAATGTACCTTAGAACCTTTCTTGCAGCTTCAGCATGAACTTTAGATGGTGACTGCATGAATCTTGATAAAACCCCCACTGAATATGACAAGTCAGGTCAGTTCTGGTGTGAGTCAAGTAAATTAACCCACCAACTAGGCTTCTATACTTGGTTTCATCTACTTTGTCTTCACCATCATCATTTTGATACTTATCATAAGGACTCATTGGAATGTCTTCTGTTTTACAATCTTGCATACCAAATTTAGTTAATAAATCCAAAGCATACCTTTCTTGTGAGACAAAAACACCATGCTGAGACTGCTTTACTTCCAACCCCAGGAAGTATTTCAACATTCCCAAGTCTGTAATCTCAAAAACTTGCTTCATTCCAGCTTTGAAGTCAGTTATTAGAGCCTCACTTGAACTTGTGCAAATAATGTCAACCATATAAAGACATACATAAATAACATTAGTTGCACAGTGTTTGACATATAGTGTTGGTTCATTGAGGCTCTTAACATAACCATTATCATTAAAGTACCCATCAATATTTGCATACCATGACCTGGGTGCTTGCTTCAATCCATAAAGAGCCTTGAATAGCTTGTACACTTTATCTTCCTGACGTTTAATCACAAATCCTTCTGGCTGTTCTACATATATCTCCTCTTCAAGATCACCATTCTGAAAGGCAGACTTTACATCTAACTGATGTATAGTCCAGCCTTTAAGAGCTGCAACTGCAATCACAATCCTGATGGTCTCAAAACGTGCAACAGGAGCAAATGTCTCTTCATAATCAATTCCATATTTCTGAGAATATCCTTTTGCTACTAGACGAGCTTTATGCTTGATTAGGGCACCATCAGGTCCAACTTTTGTCTTGTAAAGCCATTTGAGGCCAACAACATTGCATCCTTTAGGAGGCTCAACCAACTGGCATGTCTGATTCTTATTAATCACATCAATTTCAGCCTGCATAGCAAGCTGCCATTCTTTCTTTAAGACAGCATCAGCAAAATAAATAGGATCAGAAACATTAAGAGCAAATTGACAATTCAAATAATCTGATGTTGCCTCATTCACTTCCTGAGTATTTGCATACAAATCAGCCATTGATCTAATCTTCAATGGGACAGAAGAACTGGAGCTTGAACCACTAGTAGCATGAGATTGTTAAGTACTACTTTGAGGTGTTGCAACACTTGGTGATCCTAATCCTTCCAAGTTAGAAGGCTCAGGGCCATTTGACCCATGAAGTTGAACATCCTCAAGAGTATCTTCAGGGAAAGGATCTGCATACATTCTATCATACTGCTGGTTATCTGATTTATGCACTATTTGCCAGTACCATGAATGATCTTCAAGGATTGTTGTGTCACCAAACCTCCTGGTCTCAAAATTTTTGGTAGCTGGATTAAATAGTCTATATCCAGTGCCATTTGAGGAGTAGCCGATGAAGATCAATTTATTAGACCTGTCATCAAGTTTCCTCCTTCCTTGGCCATATGTATGACCATAGGCTACACCACCAAAGATTTTAAGATTAGTAACATCAGGCTTAGTATCAAACCATACTTGATATGGTGTCTTTCCCTGAACTGCTGATGTAGGAGCCCTGTTGATCACATATATTGCAGTAGCAACAGCTTCTGCCCACAGATAGTTTGGCAGACTCCTGTCTTTGAGCATACTTCTTGCCATACTCATTACAGTTCTATTTTTCCATTCCACAACACCATTGTGTTGTGGAGTATGTGGCTCACTCAATTCTCTTCTAATACCATTCATATCACAGAATGAGTTAAACTCTTTGGAGCAAAACTCCCCCCCTCTATCAGTTCTTAGGACCTTCACATAACACCCACTTTGTTTTTCTACCAAGGCTTTGAAAGTTTTAAACTTTTCAAAAGTCTCAGATTTTTTTTTTGACAGGAAATAGATCCAACACATCCTGGACATATCATCAATTAACAGAAAATAATACAAACTTTGTCCCAAACTTGGTACCTGCATAGGTCCACATAGATCAGCATGAACCAACTGAAGCTTTTGTGTAGCCTCCAGGATGTTGATTTGAAAGGAACTCTGACTTGTTTTCCCAGAATACATCCCTCACAGATACTGGCTCCTTTAATCATTGGTAGACCAGTGACCATTTTCTTCTCGTACAGCATCTTAAGATTATCCCAATTGATATGGCCATATCTTTTATGCCATACATCCAACTGAGATGACTTTTTGGGAGTGCTGGACTCAATTTTAGAGGCATCAAGAACAAACATGTTGTTAGTAGCAATGGGAATTTTGATTAACTCCATACCTTGATTACTGATAGTGCAATTGATGCCTTCAAAGTGTAGCCCATATCCTTTCCTCATGAGTTGTCCTACACTTAGGAGATTTTACTCTAGGGTAGGTGCATAGTATACATCACTTAATAGCTTGTAGGAGTTAGGACTTGTGATAATTCGAACCACACCTTTGCCTTCCACAGCTAGAGTCTTCTTGTTTCCCAACTGCACACCCATTTTGAAGCTCTCATCAAGCTCAACAAAACTGGACTTAGATCCAGTGATGTGATTTGAACATCCTGAATCCAAGAACCATAAAGAATTAGGCCCTTGATCAGGAATGAAAGCCATGAAGAGATGTTGTTCCTCAGTATTAACATCTCCTTGTTCAACTGGTTTAGCTGCTACATTTACTTGAGCTTCTTCATTGTACCAGCAATCTTTGGACATGTGTCCATACTTCTTGCATGTATAGCATTGTGGAACCTTGCTGCGATCAAAAGTTCTTCCTCTTCTTCGGCCTCTGAATCCACCACGTGATCTACCACGTGCATTTGATGACCTATTTCCTTCTTGCATAACCTGCAGGGCATTTTCTTCAACATTCTCTTGTTTTTCTTTCTCACTGAGTCTACTATTAAGTCTTTCTTCTTGAGGCTGTAGAGACCCCATTAGTCTCACAGGAGTGAGAACAGACAAGTCAAAGGATACTTCTATGGATGGCACAATGTAGTCAAATTTAATTGACAGGCTACGTAGGATCTTTTCAACAATGGTTTGATCAGAAATGATCTCCCCATAAGATCTCTTTTAACTGACAATGGCCATCACTCTAGAGAAGTATTCTCCAACTGTCTCAATTTCTTTCATAGAGAGATTTTCAAAATCTCTTCTTAATCCTTGCAATTTTATGGCTTTTACTTGAGCATCACCTTGATACTCCATTTTGAGGATTTCCCAGCTTTCTTTGGATGATTCAGCACCAGCAATTCTTGCAAAAAGTTGATCATGAACAACATGTTGAATAACAGCCATTGCAAGTGCATCCTTTTTCTTCATATTCTTGAGTTTGTTTACATCTGTTTCAACTTCATTAACTCCTTGTTCCACCAATTCCCCGAGATCACGAGACTTTAGAATGGTGTTCACTCTTATACTCCAATGTTCATACCCCTCCCCCTTAAAGACAGGGATTGGAGTAGGACCAGTGGGAAGAGTGCTTGCTTGATCGGCCATGAGAAGAATGGTTGAGAGAGATGGGACAGTGATGGATTGAATAAGGATCGAAATCAGATATTGGCTCTGATACCACTATTGATATCAAGAACACTTTAAAGAAGAATAAACAATGAATATTGGATCAACCTCAAGGCCTTTTATTATGCTTTTGTGAATGATAAAACAATAACATAAGCTTGGCTTATATAGCCAGCAAAACTAACGTAAACTAACTGACTCAACATGAAAATAGGACTGCGAATAATTCAAATAACATAACAACTTATTCAGCAAACTAAGCAAGGCCTAAAGACTTGGATGATCCAACTGATTCTTCCACGTGAATGCAGCATGACTTATTTGACTTGATCCCACGTGCATGGTGCATGGAATATTGACTCATATTCCAATACCCTCAACCTCATGCGCCATTAATTTCCATCTCCTATGCCTTACGGCGCGACACATCTTCTCTTGCGCCGTTTTTTTCCCGTGCCACTCCATGCACTATGAAATCTTCCACATGCACCAAACACTTCTACTACACAAATGATCAAAAGGTGCGATTGACAAAAGCTATAACGTGCAGTTCACCACCTCAACCACACCTTATAGACTGATTGACATAAAAAGGGTACCAAAAGGTGCGGTTCATCACACAACCGCATCTTAAACATTATTTAAAAATACAAATGGCACCAAAGATGTGGTTTATCACACGACCACATCTTATACATTAGTAGGGGTGTGCACGGTCCGGTTTGATTCGGTTCAGTTCGTTTTTTGGTAAAACCATAATTGTAACCGAAGTGTTCGGTACCGTTCGGTTTTGGGTTTTTCAGTTTTAGTAATGGTTCGGTTAGGTTTTTCGGTCTTTTCGGTTTTTGAACATAATTTCATAAAATTTAAAAATAGAACTTACAATCCAAGATTCAATAATCTTTTTTAGATTTTTATATTTATGTTAATATATTTAACCTTTTAAATTAATATTGTTTACATAGACCGAACATTCTAAACGATTTTCATGTTTTTCCAAAGTTTTTGTTAAGACGTTTCTTTTGTAATACTTTAAAAATTAATTATTTTCAAGAATAAAACTAATAATTCCTAAATCAGTGTATAAGATATATTAAAAATGATGTTTTGGGTTATTCGGTCCGGTTTGATTTTTTTCGGCTTTAATAAAATGCAAAACCGAACCGCTAATTTCGGTTTGGTTTTTCGGTTTTTTGATCGATTCGGTTGAATCAGTTTTATTCAGTTTTCTACTCATCCCTATACATTAGTTTCCTCTCTATTTTCATCTACAACTCCCCAACAAAATTCATAGTCTTGCTCTCCTAAAATTTTTGAATTCCACTCCCTTTCTCAAATAAAATTCACATCTCCCTCTCTAGTCTCTTCTAACGCTATGTTCCTGAGTTTACTTAACAAGAGTAAAGAAAGGAAAGGAAAGGAAAATAAAACCCTCCCCTCCTTTTGTTTTCTTTTCCTCTTTTTCCCCATCTTTTTCTTTCACTTCAAACCTCTCCAATTTGGGAAGATGAAAAATAGCCTACTTTTCTCTCTATTTTCCTTAGTTTCCCTTCTTTTCATTCCTTAAAAAAAACTCTATAAAATACATCCTACCATTTCCTTTATCCCCCCCTCCAAGAAAAAACTCTGGAACAACAATTATTTTCGTTTTCCTTCTCCTTTCTTTTCTCTTCTTTTCTTTCATATTCCCGAGTTTACTTACGGAGGGAAAAAAAGGAAAATAGTCGAAGGAAATGAGAGGAAAGGAAAGGAAAAGAAATTATACATATCAAAACCCAAATTATACATATACATGATTATGAGAATGATATAATAATCTTTAATTGATAAGCCAGGCCCAGCTCGAGCTTAAACCGAGCCAGCTAGGCTCGGCTCGTTTTTCTGATCGAGCTGAAAAGTCAAGCTCGAGCTCGGCTCGTAAATGTTTGAGCCAAGCTCGAGCTGACTCGAGCCAGCTCCTTATATATTTTTTTATTTTTTTACAAATATTTATTAAATAAAAAACAACTAGTATTTTCCCGCCGCGCGTTGCGGCGGCACGCGGCGGGTCGAATCGTGCAGTAACACGCGAAGCGTAAAACACAATGCGCTACACCTAATTCGCAGAACACAATGCGCAAAAGAAAATTACTAAAAAAGTGTAAACGCAATGTTTTTAACTAACGTGGACCCACTGGAAGCGCAGATAATATAAGCATGAAAACGTATTATATTTTACATCACTCGTATTTATAGAAAAGGGGTAAAGTCGAAAGCTTTCAAAAGGAAAAAAAATTAAAGTCGAAACGTAGACCAAGTCGTATTTATACCGACACATAGATAAATTTCCATACACAAAAGTAGTTTTTCCCAAGTAACCGATGTCGAGCGGTGCGGCGACGACCTATTGTCATTACACGAATTACAATGATAATACTAAAATACGTGCGTTATGATGATGTCATTAACGTGACTTTGTTATACGACATATACAACATAGCCCCACATAAAACACGTCGTCTATAAGATTCGAACGGTTTTCACGCAATCATATAAGAAAAACGGTAACCGTCACACGATTGGTTATATAAGATAAAAGAGTTTTTGAAGATTAGAGTGTGGCTCCTAGTGTGTTTTTTAGTGTGTATCATGCTTTAACATGGGATGACTAAACCATCATTTGGGTTATAAAATCATTTGAAGACAACAGATGGTTTTATAACAAAACCATTACTTAAAACACACTAAAACACACCTCATCTTACTTTCGGTGTTCCCCATAAATATTAAGAAAATAACTTTGTCTTGCACAATATCTCTTCTTCCTTACCAACACCCCTGTAACAACCACCACTACCATCTTCGATTACGACTGCAGCCATCCTCACCATTTCCTTCCTCTGCTACCACCATCACTCTTTATCTATAAAAACCTAGGTTTAGATTCTTTCTTTAAAAAAAACCAGTCGTCTACGCGAAAACCCACTTGCATCAGTTGATATTACCACCGCCGCTACTTTCGTCATACCGTGGCTTATGTAGTCGTATCAGACCTGAAACACCTTGTAGGAAACCAATTTTCCACCGACGTTGTATCAACGGTTCCGGTCATATGCAATGACAGATCTAGGGTGTCGGGCCTCCGGCTGGTCATGGTGTGCTGGCGTGCCACGATGGTGTGGCCATCCGTGGTGATGTGATGACGGTGGTTGTTGCAGCGGTACTTATGGTGAAACAAAACACATAGCGAGAGAGAGAACGGTTATGAGATAGAGATTGAGGCCAGGTCAGAAAAGGCAGGGAGTCAAATTACGAAAATGCCACGTTAATTTTTTTTGGGAATGCGTGCCGATGCAATGTACAGTGGTTTCTGTGAGAGAGAATCAAGTTGCTACATATAGAGTAGTTTAATAAAATTACACATAATCATGTATATTTTTATTTTTATTTTTCTAAGTTATGGTTTATTTATTATAAAAAGATAGGATAGATAAGTAATATGAGCGGGATTTTTAAATTTTAAATTTTAGAATTGGGTTTGGAACCAAAATATATTATTTTCATCTATATATTAATTACACATACACAAGCCTCAGTCGAGCCATCGAGCCGAGCCACGAGCTGAACACCCCTGGCTCGAGCTCGGCTCGATTACAAAACGAGCCAGCTCGGCACTGCTCGAAAACAAAACGAGCCTCTTCGAGCCGACCTTTTTTCGAGCGAGTTTCGAGCGAGCCTCAAATCGCGAGCTTTTTGTACACCCCTAGTTATATGTATGGAAAAAGTAGTGTTTGTAATGTGTACATTTTTATGATTGGCCTAAAAATGCACTTGATTTTTTGTCCTGGCTTTTCTTGATGATAACATGCTGCATTTTCCGTTCAATATCTCGAACGATGAGCCTTAGTTACAAAGTTCTGTCTTCTGTGACTCAATGCCTTCTCACAGCTTCTAAAGATAAAGGTTTCTCATTGTACATAGATTTGGATCATATGTGCTAAAACATATTAAATTTTACGCAGTATGTGGATGATCTTTTAGTGTAAGAAAATCATTTGCCCAAATTAACTGATGTATGCTAAACATGTATAACTCAAGTTTTTCTAATAAATATTTTTGACAAGCTGGCTTGTATACAATCTTATATTCTTGGAATTCATTTTAAAGCTTCTGATTTGAAAGTGCAAAAAATTATACATTAAGTTTCAAAATAGTCTAATTGATATGGGTATTTAATCTTTAGTCAATAGGTTCGGGTAAACTATACGAGGAACAGGGGAATAGGATGCCTGCTGAGTAAGATATATATATTTGGTAGACTACCAAGTGTTGTTGCCTCATTCATATAAAGCATGAGAATTCAGGCATCTCAATTTTTCATACAAATTCAGTCACTTAGTTTTGGTTGAAAATTTGGACTAACATTTCTGGTTAAAAGTAGTGAAACCGTTGCTTGTCTTGGGAATTATTGTATAAAATTTATTGAAAACTGTCAAAAACATGATATCAAAACTAATAAAACTTTATTGTTCCCAAACCAAAAGTATTTTACACCCAAGAAACAAAGAACAAAGACTACAAACAATTACAATCTCTCTACCTCAACTCTCTCTGATCAACTGATCACTACCATCTACAACAAAAGGAAGGACTCAAACGAATAAGATCAGGAACAAGGTGTTCACAGATCATACAAACCTAACCCTAGATGATGTAACGAGAAAGATGAAGTACAATACAATGAGAGAACAAAGTAAAACGAATAATCTGGTAATCACCCAGTAATCACCCAGTTAGCTTCCTAGTCAGCAACACTCTTCCACGTCATTCTTCTTGTCAGGATTATTATGTCAGAAATAAGTGCAAACCTGCAAAGACTCTCATGCAATATGTTCAAACACTTATCAAACCATAAGACCCATTTGGTTTAAATTGATAAAAATGTTTAACATTTTAACAAAACCCGTTTTGGTTGGTTTGATAAGGCTGCAACTTATAAAAGATACCATTATTACGGCTTAGAATAATATGATATGTATTGTAGAGTAGATTTTGATATTCAAAGTTAACATTTGAATTTAAAGATGGGAAAATAACGATAATAGCCATTGACCAAATGGCTTTTACCAAAATAGCCACCTCCTAGCTCTTGGAGGTGGCTTCTGTTGGAATAATCTTGAATGTTCGGGTCAAGTCGGGTCGGTTTATTAATTGGTATTTAGTAGTTTGTTTTTCAATGTGTTTGTTTTGTCCGGTTCTTGGGGATGGGTAGCAGGTTTTTAGCAAAGTAAGGTTTGACTATTTTCATTAGTCCGTTGTATGCCTATATAAAGGCTTCTTAGTAGATTAATAAAATAACCTTTTCATTTCTTTCTTAATCTTCTTCTGTGAACGTTGTAAACACATACATACATACAGTTTGAGAGATAGTTAGTTTGGGGCCAGGGCCTAAGATCAGGCCGAAAGGCGTAGTCGATGGACAACAGGTGAATATTCCTGTACTACCCCTTGTTGGTCCCGAGGGACGGAGGAGGCTATTCAGAGTTCCTAGAGCTCCTTGTAAAGCTTGTTGGACCAACATTTGGTATCAGAGCGTGGTTAAGAAAGAGGGTCGTTTTGAGAGTCGGTTCGCGTTAGAGAGTAGCCCTTAGCTGCAGGGCAAAACGCAGCAGCAGCAGGAGGAACCGGTTCATGGCAAGGTGTTTCAAGCAGCACTGTATCGTGATAATTATGGTTGAATCGAAGAACGTAAAAGGATCGACAATTCAGATCGTGGTGTTGATCAAAACAGACCGAGATGGAAGTTTAAGACCGACGAAGCTACAAAATACCAGCAACTTGAAAAGGACCGACGACCAAGCCGGTGTATGAAAGAAATATGAAGAAAGAAGACCGCAACCGTACCGCGAGAAAGTAATAGAAAGGGCTGGTTGATTTTGCGATTGGTAGGAGGAAGCAAAAGCAAGTTCTTATATAATAACACAAAGAAAAGGAAAGAAGTCACAGCAAAGAAGGCTGAGAAGAAAGATTGAGATCACTAGGTGATAAGAAAGAAGAGAGGTTGTTCGCATCCGTGTGATTCAAAGAGAATATGGTAGCAGCAAGAAAAAAAAAAGGAAAGCAATGATGCAAGCAACTAGGTGTTATTTTTGGGTTATCAATCTTACATGTATGGTGCAATGGTGGTGGTACTATCAAGCCAAATACAAGAGAAAGAACTAGAAGGAGGTGTTCGAAGTGAATCGCGACATACAGTGTGAAGATGGTGATTAGTAGCATGACCGAAAACCAATTGCACGGGGTTGTTCTGAGACATTGGATAAAGGCGCATCGGCGTGACCGACGTCGGAAAATAACGATGAGGAAAGACTGAAGCCGTAGTAGACCGAACGGCTTGAAAGACCGCTACCGGAAAGTAAATTCCGGTGGGAGAAAGAGAAAGACCGTAGACCGAAAGAAGCTTTTATTGAAGAAAGCTTAGACCGTGATTGTGAACAAAGACCGAGAGTTCACATTAGACCGAGTCGTGAACCGAAGACCGAAAGTGTTCACGTTAATGAGAAGACCGTGACCGGGTATTTGCCGGTAGAAAGTTTAGACCGAAATTGTGAACCAAAGACCGAGACCGAATGGTTCACAAGAGATCGTGAGAAAGAAAGTTAGCAAGAAATCGGACCCGTACGGTTCGTTTAGCAACAGCAAGAACCAAGTCAAAAGAACCGAGATCAAGATTATGGGGGTGAATGTTGGAATAATCTTGAATGTTCGGGTCAAGTCGGGTCGGTTTATTAATTGGTATTTAGTAGTTGGTTTTTGAATGTGTTTGTTTTGTCCGGTTCTTGGGGATGGGTAGCAAGTTTTTAGCAAAGTAAGGTTTGACTATTTTCATTAGTCCGTTGTATGACTATATAAAGGCTTCTTAGTAGATTAATAAAATAACCTTTTCATTTCTTTCTTAATCTTCTTCTGTGAACGCTGTAAACACATACATACATACAGTTTGAGAGATAGTTAGTTTGGGGCCTGAACCAACAGCTTCCAGGTTCTGAGACCTCTCCAAGAGGCTTCCTTTTCACATTTCCACCTCCATTTTTAAAACGGCCATAACTTTTTTATACGACATTATTTTTTAAAAAAAATTACACCATAAAAACAAGCTTTTTATCCTCTTTCATTTCCATACCATATTGCTATACTTTAAAAAAAAAATTCTGGCTTGGTTGATAGTACTTGCGTCTAAATGTTTAAACACTTGCGTTTAAACATATCTGTACTTGTGTCTAATTGTTTAAACACTTGCGTTTAACCATATTGTTTTGAGTTGGTCATGTCTTAAAAATATAAGCTTGTTAAATTAAACTTCTTGCTATACAAATACCATTCCAAGAAAGCCCCTAAAATTTACTGCAATCACGTAGCTTGAATAGAATGCGGTTCTTCCGATGGATCTTCATTCATCCCCGTCTTCCGCCACGTTACTGCTATGACCACCGCCCATGCTGAAGAGCCTAAGTAGCTGTTGCATATCTTCATTTTCAAGCATCTCGTTACTTCTCATGCGGATCTCCTCCTCAGACATGAAATCCCCAACCCCTTTGTCCCGGCTGTTGTGGGACCAGTCACCAAATGGGTTCATATTGGGCTGCTGAACATAAACTGAGACTAGATACGTGTTCAAAGTAAATATAATAAAACACATCTGAGGAGGGTTGTCTTGAAGCCTACGTGTTTGAAGTTAGTTTCACGAGAAGCTTTCCAGCCTCAAATGACAAAAGCTTTGACTTGTTTCCTTTAATTCTTGAGGCCACTTGCCACTTGTTTTACCCCTTTTTTTTTCAACACCACCTTGGTGTATAATCCTCAAATGACAAAAGCTAATCAAATGACCTACTATATTAATCAAACAATATTATTAAACACAAGTGTTTAAACATTTAGACATAAGTACTATCAACACGGCAAAATTTTTTTTTTATTTTTTTAAAAGTATAGCAATATGGTATGGAAATGAAAGAGGATGAAAAACTTGTTTTTATGGTGTAATTTTTTTAAAAAAATAATGTCGTATAAAAAAGTTATGGCCGTTTTAAAAATGGAGGTGGAAGTGTGAAAATGAAGCCTCTTGGAGAGGTCTAAGCCACCTCCCAAGAGATTGAGGATTTTTATGACACGTGGCCACGTGTTAGTGACTCTTTTTCTCAAAGGTCATGGGAATCGGTTAAGGTGCCTCGGGAAAGGGGAACCGTCTCACAGAAACGGTTCCACTGGCTAGTTTGGTAAAAACCCAAAAGTCAAGGCTATTTTCGTGTTTTCCCCTTTAAAGATTGCATTTTATACATATGTTCAAACCATATATTTTTAAGCTTCATTTTATTAATGTCTCTTACGTTTTATTAGGCAATTTCTAGAGTTTCGATTGCAAGTGGTGGACAAGGTTAATTTGTCTTATATCTTTTAACTCTACTCGTCCTTAGTGCTTTTTTGCTCTTTGTACTCTGGTTCTCTACTACCTTGGTTGGGACCTTTTGCCTGGTGTTATGATATATTCCTTTGCCTTCCAAAATAAAATAAAAAAAGTATTCTAAATCGCTGTCATAGTTGACTTTGATAAGCATACTCTCCATCCTAGGTCCCTAATTTCCAAGTGGATGCATTAACAAATATTTACAATTAAACAAGCCGTGATCTATTTTGCCTCTACAAAATCTATAAATACAAACCCAACTTAAAATAACAAAATCCACACCAACAATGAAGATAACAATAACACAAGCAATCTTCATCATCTCTATCCTAACCTTTCTCTCTCTCCCCACCCCTTCTCTCTCCCTCTCCAAACCATGCAACAAAAATGATGAAAAAGTCCTCTTCCAAATCAAAAACTCCTTAGGAAACCCTTACCACTTAGCCTCATGGCAACCAACTCTAGACTGCTGCAAATGGTACTGTGTCAAATGCAACAAAACCACTGGCCGCATCATCGAACTCACCATCTTCTCCGGTAACATATCTGGCCAAATCCCACCTGAAGTCGGTAACCTCCCTTACCTCCAAACATTAGAGTTTCACAAACTTACAAACCTTACCGGACAAATCCCATCCACAATCAGTAAACTAACACACCTTACACAGCTTAGACTAAGCTGGACAAACTTATCAGGTCCAGTCCCTTCGTTCATCAGTCAACTCACGAACTTAAACTTCCTCGACTTATCATTCAACAGTCTCACCGGCTCTATACCGCCAGAGCTAGCAAAGTTAACTAAACTTAATGCTATAGGACTCGATCGAAATAAACTTACTGGAACCATCCCTGAATCATTTGGGATGTTCACTGGAAACGTCCCTGATCTTTACCTATCACATAATCAGCTAACTGGCGACATACCTAAATCTTTAGGGTACTTAAACTTCTCTCGTATAGATGTTTCAAGAAACCAACTTACAGGTGATTTCAGTATGTTTTTTGGGACAAATAAAACTATTCAAATAGCTGACTTTTCGAGGAATAGTTTTCAGTTTAACTTATCGAATGTGGAGTTTCCTGCGAGTTTGACGTATTTAGATATGAATCATAATAAGGTTTATGGAGGTTTACCGGATACATTGACTGGAATAAGTTTCCAGGGGTTTAATGTGAGTTATAATAGGTTATGTGGGAAGATACCTCAAGGTGGTGACTTGCAAAAGTTTGATACGACGTCGTATTTTCATAACCGGTGCTTGTGTGGGTCGCCGTTGTCGGCGTGTAGTTGATTATTAATTGATACCAGTGAGGGTCAGAAGTGGTATTTGTTACAGTTACAGCTTATAAGATTGTGGAAAATAGTGTGCGCCGCATTCATTGAATAGCACCGAGTCATTAATTTTCCCTGGTTTTATATTTTAAAACCATAGGCACACTTTCTTGTTCTTATATATTTTTGTTACCTTTTGTTATAATATCAACTTTTTTATATGAAGTTGTAATTATATCAAATACAAATTACTAGCCTAAAAGTTATTTCCGGCGTGTTATTATTTATTGTGTAAGTCAACATATGGTATCAAAACTAGGTACAATAATCGGAAAAAACTTACTAAAATAAAATCTTGATATATGTTAAAAGATATTAACATGTGTTTCAAATCCATTAGAAACAGTAAAAACAAATACATATACTTAAAACACCGATAAACTTACCAATGATGTTCAGTCGGTATTGGTCCGTTCGTTTCATTTCAAGAATCAAAATAGTTTACGGCTGAAAAATATTTCATTTTGGACTCAACTCGCATGATACCAAAAATAGTTTGTTTACATTACGCATAAGTTGTTTGATTTGACCCGAAAACTCATGTTGGGTAACGAGAAAAACAAAGTCTTGTGTGCATCCAATGAAATCATAAAAAACAAACTTTGATATCGCTTACAATATCATTGATACTGGTACAGATTTGTTTGATCGGTTCGTCGCGATATATTGGTACTCTAGGATCATATTCTCACCAAACAATAATAGGATTCAAGCGGATTTCTCAAACATAAAGGTGGAAACAATATGCTTAAGTATGATAGATTCAGGAAGATGATAGATATTATAAAAGTAAAGATTAATACGACTAGACGGTATCAAAACACACACACAAAGCAAAACCAATATACCTTCAAAACACACACAAGAAGACACAAAAATGAACCCCCCCCGCCCCTCTAGGATTAGGAGAGACTAAGGTATTTATACCCTTCCTCAGTGTCCATGCCATGGGGAACTATAAAATGCATGCTACTATTTGAGAAAGTGCGCATTCAATCTCCGTCTGGGAACCCCTCGAGGAACATGACGGTCCGTGCAGGAGCCATGCGCACGGACACTAGAGGAGGAGGATACCACGGCGGGAGTAGGAAACTGTTAGTACATGATGTCCCTAGGCTAGTATATTAGTTGTTAGGACGTATTTCGGGGTGTTTGGAGGCGTTTGTACGCGTTTTGGAGGGTTGGAGAAGCTGTATGCGATTAGCAGAGGGATACACACGATTAGGGCCCTAATCGTGTCCCTGTTCATGCGATTGGGCCTTGTCTTTCAGGCGTTTAGCCTTAATCGCATGCACTGTAGCTGCTAATCGCCTATATGGGTCTGTTCGTACCCGGGTGGTATAAATAGCCTCATTCTCAACCCTAGACCTTAGTTCTTGCCTCACACACTCTCCAAACACCCTCCCCTGGTCTGAGATGTCTGATTTGATCTCTGTAAACACTAGAGCTCTGTTTTGGTGATTAATCTATAATCTTTTGACCCGTGTGTGTGTAGTAATTACTCGTTTTCATTGTTTCAATCTCGTACCTGTTATTAGAACATACTAGAGGGATTCTGCATCTCTAGTATAAACCCCGTGATTGTCGGATTACGCGTTCGCCGGTCCTAACAAGTGGTATCAGAGCCGAGGCTCTTATCACGGGTGTTTTAATAGCAAAAACAGGTTGTTTTTGGTGTAAAAGTTTAGATTTTTAATCAAAAACCTGTTCTTATTTTGAAACTTTGAGTTTTTATCAAAAACCCATATTTTTCAAAATCTTAGTGTGTGTTTACGGTTAAAAACGTGTGTTTTTGATCAGGTTTTGTTCTAAAACTATTTTGGTAACTTGTCTAATCATTTGGGATCAAAATACAATGTTTTAGATAAGATTTTGAAGCAAAATAGGTGATTTTTGAGCAAAAGTGCGGCTTCAGATCAGATCAGGCGATTACGCAGACCTAATCACTTGAAATTATTGAGCGATTAGGGTTCTACTAGCGAGTAGCCATACTCGTGTGCTACAGTGCACACGATTAGCCCTAAACGCGTGTTACTCTTGTTCCTTCCACACGATTGGGCTCACAATCGCTAGCTACAGTACTAGCGAGTGGCCCAATCACCTGATATCACCCAATCGCCCTCAAACTCCTAATCGCGTAACTATTCACTAGCAATTAGCCCTAATCACGTGTAAAAACCCCCAATCGCCTATATTAACTAGCAATTAGCCCCATAATCGCCTAAAAGGTTCTGAAACTTAAAATTTGACTAAGTATCGGACTTTTAACATACCTTAACATATGGCGAACCCTTGGGGACATTTGAGTCAACCGAGAACTCAGTATAACCAACAAATGAACAATCAAGCTAACGTACCCACGAACCCATGGCAGTTTTCAGCTGAACGAAACGCGCAACGGATGCAACAAGCGCAAATGCAAGCGAATGTTGCCGGAATCAATCTGTGGGCGCTAGCTGCTCAACAGCAGGCAATGAATGCGAATCCTTGGGCACTCGCAGCTGCTGCAAACTCTCAGACAAACCATCTGTCTTCCGTTCTCATCAGTGACTTAGAGACGGGTAGTTCTAACAGATCACCGAAACTGCAATATATGTCAGACTACCATGGATGGAAGGGCATATTTCAGTCACATGTTGAGGGTATCGATGGCTTAGTATGGTCTGCTATCGAGAATGGGTACACAAGGCCGTTGGTTGAAAATTCTACAACTCCGGTCTCATTAGAGGATATGTCTGAAGATCAGAGGAAGAAATATAACTACGAAAAGAAGGCGATGGCAGCGTTGAAGCAGACACTTCCCAAAGACATCCTTCATCAGTTTGCGCAGTGTACTACTTCGCATATGCTTTGGTTAGCGCTTGCTGAGCGTAATGAGGGTAATCAAAAGACACGAAAGGTGAAAGTGGATCAGTTGAAGAAGGAGTTCGAGAACTTCAACGCGATGGGAAATGAATCGTTAAGAGATCTGACAGCTAGATATTATCACCTGATGTCCGAGATGTATCAGTATGGGGTTGTCTACACTTCTGCTGAACTTGTGAAAAGATTTGCAGAGGCGCTTCCTTTACACTGGCATCAATGGCTGGACATACAGAAGTCCAACAGTGTTTATCAGACACTCTCCATCAATGAGTTCGTGGCCGAGCTGGAGAACAAGGAGATCGAGGAGATCAGGAGAGCTAACAAGCCGCCCGTTGTTCAGAATCCCAGTATCTACTATGGGAATCCAGTTCAGGATATCAGTGTGGGTGGATCCAAACCTCAGACTGCGTTCATGGTTAATCCTGATCCAGTCTTTGCGTTTGACAACTACGGTCCCCCATCTGATGTTCCTCCACCAGTCTTTCCTTGGGGTCAAGGAAACCAGTATCCTTCTAATTATAATTCTAACCAATTTGGTGTTAATCCGTTTGCTCATCTTGCAGCACCAGCTCAGGCAACTTCCAACTTTGGTGGACCTTCATCAGGGTTTGGTGGTGCTCCTTCTACTAACTATGGTGGATATGGAGGTGCTTCTACTTCAAATCAGGGTGGCTATCGGACCAATCCAGTCGCAGAACAGCTGAACACTGCGGGTTTTGAGAAGGTGACTGTAGAGTTAGCCCAAGAACATATGGCTCTGCTGTCAACCTTGGTCAATTCCTATAGTGGATTAGTTGCAGGGCAGATCGGGAATCCTTATCTCACTCAAGAAGATTATGCCCAGATCGACAAGGATGACATGGATCTGATAGACATCCAGTGGCACTTCGCTAGTGTGGTGAGACGTGCAAAGGATTGCATGGATAGAACTGGAAGGAGAGATGTGCTGATCAACAACAACACTAAGTTTGGGTTTGATAAAACGAAGGTCACCTGTTACAACTGTGGCAACAGAGGACACTTTGCCAGAGAATGTGATCGACCTAGACAACAGGGAAATCAGAATCCCTTCAACAACAATAGAGGCAATCAGAATAATCAGAGGCAGCAAGCTCAGACACAACCTAACCAAAATGCTGAACGAGCTCTTGTCCCAGTTAACAACCAGAACCAGAGGCCTCAAGCAAACAACAATCAAGCCCTGGTAGTTCAAGAAGATGAAGTATTCAACTGGAATCACCTCATCACTGGTGAACAAGCTCCTCAGGGTGGTGCAGCATGCTTTGCCCAAATTATGTCTGATAGGCATGAAGAAGTTGAAGAGTGTCCAAGCCAGTCTGAAGCAGTTATTCCTGAAATTGAAGCTTTGGACTGTGACTCCGACTGTGATTCTGATGAGGGGGTGGACCTGGAAGATTTGTTAGCTGAAGCAGACGCCTTGATTAGCAAAAGGTCGATTCTTGTGGATGCTGACTGTACAAAGAACAACCTTGCTGATTTCTTCGGATCAGTGAAGACGGCTGCTCATTATGCTTTGATGGCCATTACAGAGTCGTCTAATCAGGTATGTTTTTCCTCCAATCCTAAACCTGATTGTGTTGAATGTGGCAAGCTTAAGTACAGAATTGATGTCTTAACAGACGAAAATCTGAACTTGAAAGCAGACTTAAGTCAATGCCAACAGAGCAATGAGGTTTTGAGAGCTAATGAGAAAGCCCTCAAAATCACCATTGATACTCTTAAGAAAGATTCCACTGAGTGTGATCAGCTTAAATTCAGAATCAAAGAATTAACTGATGAGAATCTGAATTTAAAAGCTGATGTAGGTCCATTGCAAAGGTCAAATGATTCCTTGAAACAAAAGGAGAAAAGTTTTCTTAAAATTGTTGAAAACTATAAGAAGGATGTTTCTGAATTGTCTAAAACTCTAGCTAACAAGCAAATTGCTATCAATAATTACATTAATGAGGTTGAAGACACTAAGAAACATTTGGCCATTGTTAACTGTGACTATGAGAAGATCAAGAAGAAACTTTAAAGTTACCTGAACTGCAAGTATGTTCTTGATCATATCATTGAACACTCAGATAAAGATAGCGATTCCACCAGTCCCAAATATGCTCAGTGTCCTCCTCCGGTGAGATTCGAAAATCATCACTATGATATCTTACCGAAGGAAGAGTTTGTGGACTTGGCAGCAGAAGCAGCTAAAGCTGCAGAAGTGCCCAAAGTGATGGAAGCAGTTGAACCTGCCAAAGTCACTAAGGCTGCTCCTTCTGCGCCTAAAGTGATGGAAGCAGCTAAACCTGCTGAAGTTACTAAGGCTGCACCCACTGCTGTTGCTGCCAAATCTGGTGAGATTGCTGATGATGCTAGTGTCTGCGAGACAGACTGTTCTGATGATGAGCTTGATGAACCAGAGAGGTATGCACCGCTGAAGAACACGGATATTCCTGTTCAAAATCACATCCTGTGTGATCCTGAACCGAAAGTGCAAACCCCTGTTGGTAAAAATATCAAAGTGTTCTATCAATTAAAAGGGTCTGATAAAATCTATGCTGATGAGAAATTTCCTTATAAGCATCTGGCACCTGGTCTTGTTGGTAAAATCTGGCAAGAATCCACCATTACAATTGAGAAAGAACAATGGGGACATGGGAAACAAGGTCAGGGTAATCAGTCCAAAAGAAACAAAAATCAAAATCAAAAGAAGAACACTTTGAACCCCAAGAATCAGGCTCAGGAGAGATCTCCTAAGAAACATGTTACTCAATTTGTTGGATCTTCAGGCAATGAGTATGATAACTATCCTAAAACAGACTGGCAAAAGGAATGTCTTAAGGATTTAAAACACAAAAACACTTTTGCCACGAAGTCCAACAAAAGGAGTAAGGATAGTAATGCTCCACCTTTTGAAGAGTATAGATCCTGTCACAAGTGCCAGGTTCATGGGCATTTAGTTGCTGTTTGCCCCGAATTGAGACGCAAAAGGATCGAGACAAATGATGCTCCTAGTTCTAGCAACTCTAAACCGCCTGTTTCTCCTAAGCCTTCTGAGAAGCAACAAGGTAAGCAGACAGTTTATGACACTCGCAACAAGATTGCTATGAACCAAAAGCCAGTTAATGGTAGGGGTCCGCAGTCGAGGGGGAGCCAAGTTCCTATGAAGGTTCAAGCAGCGCCTAAGCCACAAGCACAGGCTGCAGCTAAACCTCAAGGCAACCCTAACACTGCTCCACGTGCAGTTGAGTCTGAAGTGGATCCAAAGGCTGTTCCACCAAAGGAATCTGAGGCTGGACCTTCTAGCCCCAAGGCAAAGAAGAAGCCCAAGCCAAGGAGACCGGGAAAGACCTGGAGACCCAAGTCACCAACTAAGAAAGGAGAATCATCTGTTAATGCAGAAACTGCCGGACCTTCGGAAGCAACACCAACTCCTAATGGAAAGTGGGTTGACTTTCCGACTTTGGATGTAGATGGTAGACCCAAGACCGTCAAGGCTTGGGTCCCCCTTAACCACTAAACTTTGAATGTCGTGCAGGGAGTTCCACAGGGCCTTATCAGCAGCCTCTGGATTGTTGATAGTGGAGCTTCTGGGCACATGACAGGCGACTTATCCCTGCTATTTGACATCAAGAAAATCAACGGGGGGTATGTTGCTTTTGCTGGTAATAAAGGGGGATACATCACAAAAGAAGGCAGTATGGGAAATGGTATCGTAAGCTTTGAGAAGATAAGCTTCGTGAAACAGATAGACCACAATTTGTTGAGCGTCTCACAGATCTGTGACAAGAAGTATACAGTGTTCTTTGATGACAATGCTTGCTTCATTCTGAAACCTGGCTTTAAGATCCCGAAACAGTGGATTATGATCTCAGCTCCAAGAGTCAACAATTTGTATGTTCTGGATATGAGTCAAGCTGTAACAGCTAAGGGGGAGGTCACTTGTTTTCTGTCTAAAGCTACAGAGAAGGAATCTATTATGTGGCATAGACGAATGGGGCACATTCACTTGAGGAAGATGAATCATCTGGTTCAGAATCAGCTTGTGGAAGGTGTCTCAGTCAAGAATTTTCATCTAAATGACGTCTGTGTGTCATGTAAGAAAGGGAAGCAGAAGAAGAAATCTCACAAACCTAAGAAGGTCAACTCAGTCAGTATGCCTCTCGAGCGGTTGCACATGGATCTGTTCGGCCTAGTCAAACGTAAAAGCAAGAATGGAGATTTGTACTGTCTGGTTGTCACTGATGACTATTCAAGGTTCTCTTGGGTTGTATGCACGCAGGATAAAAGTGAGACTTTTGAGTTTTTGAAAAATCTGTTCACCAAATGGACATGAAAAGTGCTTTTCTGTATGGTGTCGTGAAGGAAGAGGTGTATGTTTCACAACCTCCGGGGTTTGAAGATCCGCTGCATCGTGAAAAGGTTTACAAACTGAATAAAGCGTTGTATTGTCTTCATCAGGCTCCGAGAGAATGGTATCAAATGCTCAGCAGCTATTTGATCTCCAATGGGTTCAACCGTGGACTCGTGGACTGCACCTTATTCACCAAGGAAAAAGATGGTGACCGTCTGCTGATACAGGTTTACGTTGATGATATTATATTTGGGTCAACTAATGAGGTTTTGTGCAGGGAATTTGAAAAGTTAATGCAGGACAAGTTCGAGATGAGCTCGATGGGGGAAATGCAATTTTTTCTTGTCCTACAAGTAGATAAACTTGAGTCGGGGATCTTCATCCACCAGACCAAATACGTTGCTGACATCTTGAGCCGGTTCCAGATGGAAGACTCTACTGCTATAGCCACCCCTATCCAAACCAATCACGGGATTGGTCCGGATGAGAAAGGACAAGCCGTTGATTCGAGATGAGCTCGATGGGGGAAATGCAATTTTTTCTTGTCCTACAAGTAGATCAACTTGAGTCGGTGATTTTCATCCACCAGACCAAATACGTTGCTGACATCTTGAGCCGGTTCCAGATGGAAGACTCTACTGCTATAGCCACCCCTATCCAAACCAATCACGGGATTGGTCCGGATGAGAAAGGACAAGCCGTTGATTCCTTTCTTTATCGAGCAGTGATTGGCTCGTTGATGTACCTCACAGCTTCAAGACCCGATATTATGTTCGCAACCTGCATGCTGTCAAGATACCAGTCCAGGCCGAAACAGTCCCATCTGATTGCTGTGAAGAGGATCTTACGTTATCTAAAGGGTTGTCCGACCAAAGGTCTATGGTACCCTAATGACGATAAGTTTGACCTCGTCGCTTTTAGTGATCCTGACTATGGCGGATGCAAGAAAGACGCAAAATCCACATCGGCTGGATGCCAGTTCTTGGGAGGTCGACTAATCTCGTGGCAGTGCAAGAAGCAAGCCTCTGTGTCCTTATCAACTTGCGAGTCGGAATACATAGCTGCGTCCAGCTGTTGCTCACAGGTTCTTTGGATTCAGCAACAAATGAGAAACTACGGTTTGAAATTTCTGAACACTCCTATTTACTGTGATAATGAGTCTGCCATAGCGCTTCCTAAAGACGCGGTAAATCATTCCACGGCGAAGCATATCTATGTTCGGTATCATTTCATACGCGACTGCTATGAAAAGAAACTGATAGATATGATTAAAATCCACACGGACTACCAACGTGCCGATTTATACACCAAAGCTTTTGATAAACCTCGTTTCGAGTATCTTTTGGTTTTAAATGGCATTAAAGAAAAGCAGGATTAGATCCTCATTGGCAATCGTTTTTGTAAATATTTTCTTCAAAAACAGAAAAATCCAAAAAAATATTGTCCTGTTGCAAATTTTTAGATTTTTAGGGGGAGAAAATTCAAAAAAAAAAATACAAAAACATCAGAAAATGCAAAAATTAAAAAAAAATGAGAAAATACAAAAATAAAAAAAAATGAAAAAAATGCAAAAATAAGTTTCTTTGGTGAAAATAGAGAAGATGATATTAACCAATCAGTCGGACTGTCTGGACCTTTATCATCTTAAAAATATTGGATCTGATAAGTAGCCTCTACAATGATGTGTTTGTAGGCTCGAAATCATTTCCATGTTCGGCACGGTGATATAAACGTAAATCAACTGAGGATTGTGTGGATTAACGCCGCGTTGGCATATGGTCTAAAAGCCTAAATCTTGTTGATAGAATGCCAAAATCCGAGGTTTCTGGTCTTTAAGAGGTTGGTACATCCGGGGTGAACTGGACGTCTCTCAGAATAAAATGGGGTGGCATAAGTGACGTACATTGGGTTCGCAGCCTACAACTGAGACACCTCTTTGCCATTCCTAGTAAAAGAAAAGAAAAACAAAAAATAGAATAAATTCTGATAAGGAGGCGTCTGGGAATCCTGTAAGAGCAAAAAGATCGTGAATGCCAAAACCCTATTCTCAAAGAAAATCGCTCTAAGGTATCAAATCAATCATATACCTAAAGCATCGTACCGTGAAAAATAAAAAATGTACGGTATCTGACTTGAACCCTAGTCTGGATCTCACTGGTCTCTCTGCTGCAGCGTTCGTGCAGACCTGATCACCACTGAGTCCATTCCTTGTAAATACGGATGACAACAGCTTATTCACCGGTTACGAGGAAGCTTTGTGCATGCCTTGACGCGGGAATATGTCGTGTGTGCGGGGAACACCTTTAATCAGCTTTAATATTACCTTAACGTATCTAAAGTGCCTGGCGATAAAACTTGATTTTGAGTTTAGGTGGACAACAATACTGACAGTTGTTGTAGGATGCTTATTGGTAATTTTAATCAAAAACTGATAGTATAAGGGTTCTAGTATAGTCCGTACACTGATATGATTCTCTAACTATTGAAACTCGCAAAAATATGATAGTGTACAGTTAGTTGTTTTCGGGTTTTCGCTTATTTTCTATTTAAATTTTAGTAGAATAGCTATTCTTGATTGCCGATGATGGAAACCTAATCCATTGTAATCTTACTTCTTCAAGAATAAAACGCCGAAAAATAAAAAGGATAACTAATTGGAAACTTGTGTTTTTGCCGGGTTAAAACCGTATGTTTTATCAAGTACAAGGGTAGAAAATGAAACATTTTCAAGTATCTGGGTCATCATCTGAGTCGTATGTTAAATCGGGTTGCAAAACGCATTTTTTGAACCTTAACGGGTCAAAAATGTGAGAATTGGTGCTGCAGGGGCAATTTGGTAATTTGTGTGATAAAGGATATGCCTTATGTGCCTAATCGCCTATATACATAAGCGAGTAAGGCCTAATCGTGTTGAGTTTTTCAAGCGAGTGGGCCCTAATCGCCTTCATCAGTAGACGATTAGCTCTAATTGCCTTTAAACAACCAAATTGTGTAATCGCATAACCTTCCAAAGCGCATAACTGTTCAGACGAGTAGAACCCTAATCGCGCTACTGTAGCAAGCGATTAGAGCTCTAATCGTGTCTGTGTGTGAGCGATTACGGGCAGCTATTTAAGGAACACTTAGAGAAATTCCTTTCATTATTTCAAAACAAGAACATAGTGCCTTCGTTCCCTCTATACCCGATACAAACCAAACTCTTGCAAAATTTTTCTTTGATTCTAAAAGTTGTCCTACATCATCAAGGTAATCTATCCCTTAAATTTCAGATCCTAACTTCATGTTTTTAGGGGTTAAATCGGACTGTTCTTGGCCGGAACCCTTGTGTTCACAAAACTCTTGATTAATCCTTAAAAACGTGTTTGTTGATGTGTTTTCTTGATGAGGGTTTGCTAATCGGTACTTGTAGAAGGTGTTGGTACCATAATCTTGATCTAAAACACGTTAAATCAGGAAGCCCCAATTTCAAACCATAAGAACCCTAGTTTTAAAGAAACGGTTCAATTGGAACCTGATTTGGACCTGAAATTGAAATTTATTAGAGGGATTTTGTTTGCCGGTCGTTGTAGGTTAGAATGTGACAAATTTCAACCCAAAATGACCCATATTGCAGATTTTGACAAAATTGGTCAAGAAGATGAACTGACATGCGATTGGCATCCCCAATCGCATGAACAGTTGCACGATTATGGCTTCTTTTCAGCTAATCGCATGTTGAAACTAGCGTTTGGGCCTTAAACGTGTACGATTACTAGAGATTACATGTCTAATCGCATGAAACCTTCTGATTGACCAATTTTAGTCAAAATTTGTTCGTTATTGTCCGTTTATCATATCTTGAACTGTTTTTGATGATCTTGTCGTGTGTTTGCCTTATAGAATATGCAGTACGGTACGTCGGCCAAGCACAACTGTCTGGCATTTCTTGGACCAGTAAAGAAGCCGGAATGCAAGTGGTTTGAAGGCATTATCGAGTACTTGATGCGCTCGAAGATAAAGTATGCTATCTCCACAGAATATGCGGCTTACAAAGACATTATTCGGGAGTTCTATCAGAATGCTAAGGTCGACAACAACACAATTCCAGCAACTATCAGAAGTACTGTGCAACGAAAGGATGTTATCATCACTGAAGACTTAGTTCGTGAGATTCTAAGGTTTGAAGATGATAAAGATGATCCGATCGTGTTCGATTCCATTTTGATTCGTGGTGGATTCCTAAGGATGAAGTATACTAATGACGTACGTGCGCAGAAGATGCTACAGAAGGGTTGTCTGCCTCCAGAGTTAAAATATCTAACGCACGTTGTGTTAAAGTGCATCGGCCCTCGCAAAGGAACTTTCGATGCGATCCGGGACACTTTGGCATCAGCGATTGTTGCGTTAACGTTGAACAAGCCGTTCAACTTCTCTGGAATGATTATGCATCATCTTAAGGAAGTGATTCTGCAGAAACCGTCAAAGAACGCTTTCATTGTTTATCCACGATTTCTGTAGATGATCCTTGACAACCAGATCCCAAACATGGTGAAGCGTGTTGAAGAGTTGTTGGATATAAAGAAAATAGATGAAGTTGAGTTGAAAAGAATGCTGCAATACAAGAACAAGTCGAAGTCAGAATATCCACCAAGTCGTCGATTGTATGCATTTCTTGCGAGAGATAACTATGAGGCACCTCCTGGTAATAGGTGGAGGCACGACGACAGTGATTCAGAAGATGATGTTCAGGTTCACAGACAAGTGTTCAAAGATGATGATAACATTGGCAGACCTATTGTAGCTTTGGGAGCCAATGAACCGGGCAATACGGGTGATGCTGAACTGAGACGCGATGATGATGTGTTTGATTCTGCGTCTCCTGATGTAGATGCACCATCCAGCTCAGGCAAAAGGAAAGGATAAGTTGGATGAAGGCCCGGTTAACATAGAAGACGTTGATGATGATGATGACGACTTAGAAGCTACAGAAGATGATTCACCCGATGTACTCAGTTTAGAAGAGGATAGAGCTCGCGCAGCCGAGGTGAGAGATCTTGCAAGAGATCCTACTTTCACTCCAGGAAGTGGTGATCTCGTTGCAGATATCGATGCTGATCTTAGCACGCCTCCTCCTCATAAAAGACAGAAAACCAAAGCAGCAAAGGTTGGTAGGGGTCAAAAGAGAATGTCAGAGAAGGCAATTGCAGCTGAGAAGACCCCTAAGAGATTAAGGGGAAGGCGTGCGAACTTGAATCTCCCTGATACTTTTGGCACTCCAGCTTCTTCTACCGTATCAGCAACAACAACAGCAGCAACGGAAACAACAACAACAGCAGCAACATTGTCACACCCACAAATCCACTTGCGGAGTTTTACCGCGAGGCGCATGACAAACCAGGATCCAAGTCAATGATCACAATAAACAATACTAAATGAATTTCAAAAACATAGTTCAAAAATCTTAAACATCAGCGGAAGCTAAATATCGTTACATAACAAAGTAAAACCAAATGTTCAATGTTCAAAAACCATGCGACTCTAACTAGACGCCGTGCAGACGCGTGCGCCCTAGTTCCATTTTGCTACCTTAGCGACCTGAGAAAACATGTAAGAGTTTACGTCAGCACAAAAATGCTGGTGAGTTTACAGGTTTGTAATCAAAGTTCCAAGTTCAACCTGTCCATACTATAACAATTGTAAACCAAGTACGCTAGCTAGGCGCATGTTCCTTTACTACTACGATTGGAAAACCATTACTAACTCGCATACCAGTTGTTGTGCCCGAATAGTAAACCTGTTCCTGTTTGAGACAATATGCACCCGCCCGGCGCTCCATGCCGACGGGTGGGGTTGGTCACTCCCAATAGCGCTATTCACATTTCCCCGTTCTGCAAACCAGCACATTCATGGTTCCCCCCCGGGACTTCCAAAGATCGTATAGTAAACCGTTTGAAAACCCATAGTATGACAGTTGTTACCAAATAGTTGTTTAACACATGTTTTCTCCCCCAAAAAGTGAAAACCAAGTAAAGTGGGGTCGTAAACTCACCTTAGGTTGCGTTACTTCAGATAACAGAATAAGTCAACAAGCTATGCTAGCCCCGTAAAGCGGCGACCTAACATATGATAGTTACAAGTACTTAGACTAAAAACCCGTAGGTTAGTTAGTCCCTAGATGTCCAGACCATAACCAAGTTTGTTTGACAACACGTTTACTGTTAACATGACCAAATGTACAAGACTCGACATCCCATTGGTGACCCGAGACTTCCCGTGTTACACTAGTATTCACAAACACATAATCTTGCAGTCACACTTAACATACGTTAAAGTCCAACAAGTTCTAGCACATAGTTCAATTAACACATTATTGACCCGAACACATGTTACCGAGTTATTAGATATGTTACGGGGTTCCTAGCATGTTCCTAGGTGTCAAAACGGGTCTCGGATTGCTAAAATACACTTACTGCAGCAGTTCAGGCGATTAGGAAAAGTCAACTAGCAATTACGTTGGTCAACAGGCAATTAGGAATGCTAATCGCCTATACATTAGGCGATTAGGGTCATGTGGCATGCTAATTTTTGAGTTTGTAGGCGATTAGGGTCATGTGACATGCATTTCAGAACTTATCAGGCGATTAGGGTCATGCAGCATGCAAAAACACCTCATATTAGGCGATTAGCATGCTAATCACCTAAAGGGTAGGCGATTAGCTTCTACTGGTAGGCGATTAGCCTGTCCCTTAGGCGATTAGCCCTGCTAATCGCTACCTGCATGTCTGTTCCGGTTTTTCGCGCGTTTAACACTCCAAATCAAACCTAGAACGTGTGTAAACCTCCAATATCAATCAAACAAGTATCCCAAACATGTTTAGATCAAAATACATCGTTTAACCTTGTTCTAGCAGCCCTGGATGCAACCACGTTTCTAAAACATAACACAAGTATCATGTAATCATCACATTAACATGCATAAACATAACCTAATGAACAATCAATCAGATTACCACATCAAACCATCATTATAAATCAGTAACTACCCTAACATCATGTTAATAATCCTTCTTGAATCATAAAAATCCTATCTTTTAATTAAAACCTACACATACAACATGCATAGCATCTAGAATCCATACAATAACGATTATTAACGATTTACAGAAGACACAAGTGTTTATGAACAGGTCTGGACCATTAGGGATTCAATAAAAACATTAGTAAAGATTGCATGGATGAAAACCACACCTTAAGATTGTGATTGATTGATGAAATAGGCTTGAAATCAAGTTGTTTCATCCAAAATCGTGTTCCAGAGGTTGTGTGGGTGTTGGGACGAGTTGTGGGGCGACTAGGGTTGATATTATGAAGTTTAGGAGGTCAAGTATTGTATTTATAGTCGTTTTTAGTCGTAACCCACGTTGCAGGCGATTATGGTTCAGTTGCAGGCGATTAGGGTTGCTAATCGCCACCCCCTTAGGCGATTAGCCCCCTAATCGCCACCTGGGGTCCCCTAATCGCCACCTGGGGTGAGCTACTCGCCACCCTATAGGTGATTAGCTCACCCTAATCGCCTATAGGGTGTTGTTCCAAGTATTTTGCGCGTTAAACCCCGTTTTAACATATGTTAACACATTTTCACATACCGACAAGTCACATAATGATTGTAAACACATAACACTTGCAAATAAACACATTCACACTCGTTCACCAATCCCCGGGACTCGAGACTTGCATGTTCCCTATGCTTTGACGATTCTCCGAATCGTCACCCCTTGTACACTTGGTTAATGACTGACATCTAACGATCCTCTAGGCCAACATCTAATGATTACCTAGACTCACATAACAGTTCCCGAACCATAACCCGACTCAACTAACCCAGTTAAGTACAGAATACGCGTGACTCGCTAAGGTAGACTTTAATCTAGACCACGTTGTTAACCTGAATTTGCCGGGTGTCACATCATCCCCACGTTAAAAGAATTTTCGTCCCGAAAATTATACAAGTACCAAGAGTATGAACAAAAGAAACAGACAAAAGATAGAAACCAAGAGAGAGAATTACCCGAGTTGTCACATCATCCCCACGTTAAAAGGAATCTCGCCCTGAGATTCATTCCGTTGCAGTGGTAACATGTCTCGATTCGAATGCCTCCTTAGGAAAGAGATGAGGATACTTAGACTTCATCTGATCCTCGCGTTCCCAAGTGTATTCCGGTCCCCGGTTCGAGTTCCATCGAACCTTAACAATGCGAATCTTACTGTGACGTAGACTGCGAATCTTGTAATCAAGGATCTCGACAGGTTCCTCCACTATCCGAAGACGATCATCAACCTTGATCTCTTCTAGTGGAACAATGAGAGACTCGTCAGTCAGACACTTCTTCAGGTTAGACACGTGGAAGACGTTATGTACGTTACCGAGCTCCGTCGGTAAATCAAGTCGATATGCCACCGGTCCGATCCGTTCCAGGATCGTAAATGGACCGACATACCGCGGGTTAAGTTTGCCACGCTTTCCAAAGCGTATGACGCCCTTCCATGGTGAAACCTTTAGAAGTACTTTGTCACTAACTTGAAACTCCAATGGCTTACGGCGATGATCAGCATAGCTCTTCTGTCGATCCCGTGTCGCTGCCAATCGGTTACGAATCTGTACGATTTTCTCAGAAGTTTCGTACACTAGCTCAGGCCCAGTGAGTTGACTCTCACCCACTTCAGCCCAACAAAGAGGAGACCGGCATTTCCGTCCGTATAATGCCTCGAACGGAGCTGCCTTGATGCTCGTGTGGTAACTGTTGTTGTAAGAGAATTCTACTAACGGTAAGTGAGCTTCCCAACCTTTGCCAAAATCAATCACACATGCCCGCAGCATGTCTTCTAGAGTTTGAATTGTACGTTCACTCTGACCGTCAGTTTGTGGATGGTAAGCTGTACTCATGTCTAACTGGGTACCCAAAGCCTTATGCAAAGACTTCCAGAAATGCGAAGTAAAATGGGAGTCACGATCCGAGATAATAGAAACTGGTACCCCATGCTTAGAGACAACTTCTTTCAAATATACACGAGCCAACCGATCCATGGTGTCGGTCTCCTTAATAGCGAGAAAATGGGCTGATTTCATCAACCGATCAACAATCACCCATATCTTATCATTCCCACTCGGTGACTTAGGTAGTTGTGTGACAAAGTCCATCGTAATCCGTTCCCATTTCCACTCTGGAATCTCAGGTTGTTGCAAGAGACCCGACAGTTTCTGGTATTCCACCTTGACCTTAGCACAGGTCAAGCACTTACTTACGTAAGAGGCTATATCCGCCCTCATGTTTGGCCACCAGTACAGTATTTTTAGATCCTGGTACATCTTGTCTGAACCAGGATGAATGGAATACCGAGACTTGTGAGCTTCATCAAGAACCAGCTCCCGAAGTCCCCCGAATAAAGGAACCCAGACGCGTTCTGCGAAGTAGCGCAGGCCATCAGGCCTTTGCTCGAGGTGCTTGTCGGCACCGTGCATAGTTTCAGCCTTAAGGTTTTCCTCCTTCAAGGCTTCTAACTGAGCAGAACGGAGTTGATCAGGCAGAGAGGAATGGATCGTGAGTTGCAACGCCCGAACGCGACGAGGGTTTGTCGATTCCTTCCTGCTCAAGGCGTCTGCCACAACATTCGCCTTGCCAGGATGGTACTTAATGGCACAGTCATAGTCGTTCAGGAGTTCAACCCAACGGCGCTGTCGTATGTTCAGGTGCTGTTGGTCAAAAATGTGCTGGAGACTCTTGTGATCGGTGTAGATGGTGCATTTGGTACCGTACAAGTAATGCCTCCAAATTTTCAACGCGAACACCACCGCACCCAATTCCAAGTCATGGGTAGTGTAGTTCCTCTCGTGCACCTTGAGTTGACGAGAAGCATACGCAATCACTTTCTCGCGTTTCATCAACACGCAACCGAGACCATGAATAGAAGCATCACAGTAAACAACGAAATCATCAGTGCCTTCAGGCAAGGACAAAATAGGAGCAGAACAAAGCTTAATCTTCAGTTTGTGGAATGCTGACTCTTGTGGTTCACCCCAGTCAAATTTTCTATCCTTTGGAGTAAGAGTGGTGAGGGGTTGAGCGATCTTCGAGAACCCCTTAATGAAACGACGATAATAGCCCGCAAGGCCTAGGAATTGCCGCACCTCAGTTGGCGTCTTTGGTGCTTCCCAGCCCTTGATCGCTTCGATCTTAGCTGGATCGACATGGATTCCCAGTTCATTGACTACATGCCCTAGGAATTGGACTTCGCGTAACCAAAAATCGCACTTCGAGAACTTGGCGTACAGTTGTTCTCGTCGTAAGAGTTCCAAAACTAACCGTAGATGTTCCCCATGTTCGGTCTCGTTCTTGGAATAGATCAGAATGTCATCAATAAACACGATGACGAATTTGTCAAGATACGGTTTACAAACGCGGTTCATCAAATCCATGAAAACCGCCGGTGCGTTAGTGAGACCAAAAGGCATGACCAAGAACTCGAAATGGCCATAACGTGTACGAAAGGCAGTCTTAGCAACATCAGCTTCCCTTACGCGCAACTGGTGATAACCGGACCTTAGATCAATCTTGGAATAGTAGCTAGAACCCTGGAGTTGGTCAAATAGGTCATCAATACGAGGAAGAGGATAACGATTCTTGATAGTCACCTTGTTCAATTCTCTATAGTCCACGCACAGTCGAAAACTGCCATCCTTCTTCTTAACAAACAAAATCGGGGCTCCCCAAGGGGAAGAACTAGGTCTGATGAAACCCTTATCCAAGAGTTCCTGTAACTGGTTAGACAATTCTTGCATCTCAGGAGGTGCAAGACGGTAGGGGGCCCGAGCAATAGGAGCAGCGCCAGGTACAAGATCAATACCGAACTCAACCTGACGATGGGGAGGAAGACCAGATAAATCATCAGGAAAGACATCAGAAACCTCACGTACAACCGGGATATCGTCGATCTTCTTCTCGCTGGAAGTGGAAACAGATAAAAGTGCCAGGACAGCCGAATAACCCTTCCGAAGATACTTAAGGGCTTTCATGCTAGAGATGAGACTTAGCGGAGCACCGCTCTTGTCCCCGTACACAGAAAGGAATTCTCCATCAGGGAGAGGAATCCGGATGACCTTGTCGTAACAAACGATCTCAGCGCGATACAGAGACAACCAATCCATGCCTATAACCACGTCAAAACTACCCAAAGGTACCGGCATAAGATCGATAGGAAAAGATAAACCCGACAACTCTATGCGACACTCCCGAAGAATGCAAGTAGCTTCTATCTTCTTACCGTCAGCCAATTCTATAATATATTTAGCCTCTAGAGGTACAGGTACTACATCTAGCAAACGACTAACTTCCACAGATATGAAACTCTTATCGGCGCCAGAATCAAATAAAACACTAACAGAGCGATCGTTGAGAAGAAACGTACCAGTAACTGTGTCAGGGTCCTGTCTTGCCTCTGCAGTCCCAATAACGAAGGCGCGTGCATTCCTGTTTCCGCCCCCGTTGTTACCATTACCATTCCCATTACCATTCCCGTTCCCTCCCTGTTTCAGCTTTGGACACTCCTTCTTGTAATGCCCAGTTTCCCCACAGTGAAAACATCCCTGTTTGCCCGAAGTCCCCTGAGTAGCAGAAGTCGGAGTAGTAGTTGGGGCCTGAGTCGATGGAAGAGTCGCCCTACAGTCTTTAGCATAATGCCCCAATCTCTTGCAGCGATGGCAACGATTACTGTCGCAGCCCCCTTGATGATGGCGTCCACACTTATTGCACTTTGGTAACTTTCCCGCATAACCACCACTTGGCTTAGAACCCGATGAAGACGAACCCCCACTGTCATACCTTTTCCCTTGCTGAGTTGGTGCTGGAGTAGAACTTTTCACCTCATTTTCCCACTTACGCTTGTTGCTCTCAGGAGCCTTAACAGTTGAACCTTTGGCAGGCAAGATACCCTCACTCACCTTCAGGTTAGTCATCCTATGAGCAGATCGGACCACATCCGAGTAGGTAGGAAGATTCCCCGCAGCTACCAACCCTGCGATTTCTGGCACAAGACCCGAGATATAATGTTCAATCCTCCTATATTCCGGCACATGTAGATCAGGACAAAGTACGGCCAACTTGTTCCGCCTCACAGTATACTTCTCAATTTCCGATCCAGCCATTTTGAGGTTCCACACCTCGTGTTCCAGCTTTTGAATCTCCTCCCTGGGACAGTACTCCCGCTTCAGTAGTTGCACAAAGTTCTCCCAAGGCATAGCATAAGCCTCCCCTATACCCATAGTCTGGGTGATATCGTTCCACTAGGTCAACGCAACATCCTGGAGTAACCCAGCAGAATACTTGACTCGATCCTCCGGGAGACAGTTACACATCAGGAAAACAGACTCCACTTTTTCTAACCACCTGAGCAAACCTACTGCACCCTCAGTACCCGAAAACTCATGGGGCTTGCAGTCCCGAAACATTTTGTAGGTGCACATGGGTGGTGGTGGTGGATTAACATGACCACCTGTAAAGAAACACGTAAGAAAACCACGGGAAATGTAAACAAAGTTCACCGATGAGACAGAAGTGGTTAGATCAACTTACCACCATTGTGCCCTAGCTGGAAGGCAGCCTGCAGCAAGTTATTCAAGTCATCCTGCGTGAGGTTCACACCCCCACGACCACCATTACCACGTCCACCAGCGCGGCCACCTCCTCGTACTCCAGACATGATTCTGACAAAAAGGACGAGAAAATTTAGTTTCACAGCCAATGATAACCACTAGCGTTCACAAGATCAAAGCTAGATCTAACCCAGGACTATCCATTCAAACCCAGAGCTCACTAGGGTTTTCATGCATTTCGTTTTATGATTTTGTGTGCACCCAAAATGATAAACCGCTCTACATGGTCCTCCAAGTGTTCTCCTAGTTCAAAGTTCAAATCACCGGACATAGACTCTTAGCTATACACCGTAATACTACGGTAGTTCATGACAAGGGTTTCTATTGGGGTAGGAAAGGGAGATGTCCGAGTCTTGGACCAATCTCAAGAGTATACAGTTAACCCCAATGTACCGCACTGTCTAGTAAGCAAGTACCCCAGTAAGAGAGAATGGATGATGTAACACAGAAGGTAAGATGATTTAGAGACACCCCGACAAGTATATAAGTAACCAAGTATAAAGTTTAGTACCATGTGATCATCTAGTGTGTGCGACTCAGTTATAGACTAGACTCTACATGCAGTCCTAGTTCACTATAACCATTGGCTCTGATACCAATCTGTCACACCCTCAAATCCACTTGCGGAGTTTTACCGCGAGGCGCATGACAAACCAGGATCCAAGTCAATGATCACAATAAACAATACTAAATGAATTTCAAAAACATAGTTCAAAAATCTTAAACATCAGCGGAAGCTAAATATCGTTACATAACAAAGTAAAACCAAATGTTCAATGTTCAAAAACCATGCGACTCTAACTAGACGCCGTGCAGACGCGTGCGCCCTAGTTCCATTTTGCTACCTTAGCGACCTGAGAAAACATGTAAGAGTTTACGTCAGCACAAAAATGCTGGTGAGTTTACAGGTTTGTAATCAAAGTTCCAAGTTCAACCTGTCCATACTATAACAATTGTAAACCAAGTACGCTAGCTAGGCGCATGTTCCTTTACTACTAAGATTGGAAAATCATTACTAACTCGCATACCAGTTGTTGTGCCCGAATAGTAAACCTGTTCCTGTTTGAGACAATATGCACCCGCCCGGCGCTCCATGCCGACGGGTGGGGTTGGTCACTCCCAATAGCGCTATTCACATTTCCCCGTTGTGCAAACCAGCACATTCATGGTTCCCCCCCGGGACTTCCAAAGATCGTATAGTAAACCGTTTGAAAACCCATAGTATGACAGTTGTTACCAAATAGTTGTTTAACACATGTTTTCTCCCCCAAAAAGTGAATACCAAGTAAAGTGGGGCCGTAAACTCACCTTAGGTTGCGTTACTTCAGATAACAGAATAAGTCAACAAGCTATGCTAGCCCCGTAAAGCGGCGACCTAACATATGATAGTTACAAGTACTTAGACTAAAAACCCGTAGGTTAGTTAGTCCCTAGATGTCCAGACCATAACCAAGTTTGTTTGACAACACGTTTACTGTTAACATGACCAAATGTACAAGACTCGACATCCCATTGGTGACCCGAGACTTCCCGTGTTACACTAGTATTCACAAACACATAATCTTGCAATCACACTTAACATACGTTAAAGTCCAACAAGTTCTAGCACATAGTTCAATTAACACATTATTGACCCGAACACATGTTACCGAGTTATTAGATATGTTACGGGGTTCCTAGCATGTTCCTAGGTGTCAAAACGGGTCTCGGATTGCTAAAATACACTTACTGCAGCAGTTCAGGCGATTAGGAAAAGTCAACTAGCAATTACGTTGGTCAACAGGCAATTAGGAATGCTAATCGCCTATACATTAGGCGATTAGGGTCATGTGGCATGCTAATTTTTGAGTTTGTAGGCGATTAGGGTCATGTGACATGCATTTCAGAACTTATCAGGCGATTAGGGTCATGCAGCATGCAAAAACACCTCATATTAGGCGATTAGCATGCTAATCACCTAAAGGGTAGGCGATTAGCTTCTACTGGTAGGCGATTAGCCTGCTAATCGCCTGTCCCTTAGGCGATTAGCCCTGCTAATCGCTACCTGCATGTCTGTTCCGGTTTTTCGCGCGTTTAACACTCCAAATCAAACCTAGAACGTGTGTAAACCTCCAATATCAATCAAACAAGTATCCCAAACATGTTTAGATCAAAATACATCGTTTAACCTTGTTCTAGCAGCCCTGGATGCAACCACGTTTCTAAAACATAACACAAGTATCATGTAATCATCACATTAACATGCATAAACATAACCTAATGAACAATCAATCAGATTACCACATCAAACCATCATTATAAATCAGTAACTACCCTAACATCATGTTAATAATCCTTCTTGAATCATAAAAATCCTATCTTTTAATTAAAACCTACACATACAACATGCATAGCATCTAGAATCCATACAATAACGATTATTAACGATTTACAGAAGACACAAGTGTTTATGAACAGGTCTGGACCATTAGGGATTCAATAAAAACATTAGTAAAGATTGCATGGATGAAAACCACACCTTAAGATTGTGATTGATTGATGAAATAGGCTTGAAATCAAGTTGTTTGATCCAAAATCGTGTTCCAGAGGTTGTGTGGGTGTTGGGACGAGTTGTGGGGCGACTAGGGTTGATATTATGAAGTTTAGGAGGTCAAGTATTGTATTTATAGTCGTTTTTAGTCGTAACCCACGTTGCAGGCGATTATGGTTCAGTTGCAGGCGATTAGGGTTGCTAATCGCCACCCCCTTAGGCGATTAGCTCCCTAATCGCCACCTGGGGTCCCCTAATCGCCACCTGGGGTGATTAGCTCACCCTAATGGCCTATAGGGTGTTGTTCCAAGTATTTTGCGCGTTAAACCCCGTTTTAACATATGTTAACACATTTTCACATACCGACAAGTCACATAATGATTGTAAACACATAACACTTGCAAATAAACACATTCACACTCGTTCACCAATCCCCGGGACTCGAGACTTGCATGTTCCCTATGCTTTGACGATTCTCCGAATCGTCACCCCTTGTACACTTGGTTAATGACTGACATCTAACGATCCTCTAGGCCAACATCTAATGATTCCCTAGACTCACATAACAGTTCCCGAACCATAACCCGACTCAACTAACCTAGTTAAGTACAGAATACGCGTGACTCGCTAAGGTAGACTTTAATCTAGACCACGTTGTTAACCTGAATTTGCCGGGTGTCACAAACATCTTCAGTTCCTCTATCTTTCAGTGCAGCTATGCCTACGGGCGTGACTATGTTGATGCCTTCCTCGGTAGTCTTCACTGAGCCAGTCTCAGTTACCGTTGAAGCGACAAGTTCACAGTTAGTCTCTAATCCGGTAGGTGATCATATCCGGAGGTTGAAGGAAGCAGCGAGATCGACTGCTGCTAAACCTTCAGGCCAATCCTCTTCTTCGACTCCAGCAACCAACAAACAACTTCAGCGACATGTCAGCGAACTTACGGCTTTAGTTGCTGCACAAGCGCGTGAAATAGCTGAGTTGAGAAGCAAAAACGCCCAAATAGAAGAGAATGAAACGGCGATGTTGGAACTGATTTGCGAGACTATTACTGCAAACACAGATTTGAGAGCTACTGTCGACGCACTCACTTTATCTAATCAGCAGATTTTGGAGTCGAACAGGCAGCTCATGGAATCACACCAGCAATTGATACAGTCGAATCAAAGTGCCTTGGCAAGACTTACAGGTATTGAAGGGAAGTACAGTGATCTCCAGCTCGCGAATGTGAACAATGAGCGCTGAATCACCAAATACAGGAAGCAAAACACAAGGCTGAGGACTAGGTTGAATGAGTTGACTGGAACTCAACCAGACTCACTGGTGGTTCGGAAGCTGGAGCTAGTACTGCAGCTGGTGATGATGATGAGGATAGTGAAGAAGATGACGATGATGAAGAGGATGATGATGAGTCTGATGACAGTGATGATGGTGATGGTAAAGGTGATGGTGGTGATCCTGGAGCCACAGGCGGTGGCGGATCATCGGGTGGTTCGGCATCAAGACGCAAAAATAAGAGTCATGATCGCCGAGGCGATGATCCCGAAGCAGGTTCTTCTGCTCAGGGGGAGCCTGCACCTATGATGAGCAAGATTAAAGAACTACGTGATAAAGTGAAGAAGAAAGCGATAGTTCAGGTTGAATATGTGGAGCCTTTGAACTGTTATTTTGCATATGATGACGAAGGCAACTTGCTCCCACCACCTGCCATGCCTGAGTATGATCTGGAAGAAGGAGAGATTCCACCTGAGATGACATCAGAGGACATGGCTAAAGTATATGGCTTTGCATCTGGAGAATCTTCCAGTGCAGGTCAAAGTGTTCCTCCTGAGATGCATCCAGAGAATAATGAAGTGGATCTCGAAGATGGAACTAGCGTGCCGACTCCTGAGTACGTTGTGAATGACTCGGGCGCTGGAATTCCAAATATTGATGAGGAAATGGTACGTGAGGCCGAAGAGAAGTTGAAATCTAGCTCTGCTGAAGTTCCTGATGAAGTAAAGACACGACAGGACAAAATCAGAGAGCGCTATCCCAAATGGTTCAAGCCCGAAGAGAAGAAAAAGCCAGTCGAGCGAGCATCCGTCTTCAAGAAAAGATTGTCAAAGATGTCTGGAAACGTGATAAGCTGGGCGTATGTTAGTCACACAAGAATGCTCGGGGTAAAATGGCAAGAAGGTGTGTTGTACTTCAGGGAATACAAAGACATTCTGAGTCTGCCATTCTGGTACATTCGTGATCTAGTTCGTCTTGATTATCCGTTATACAAAGAGAAAGCTCCTCCTCTTCAGGGTTTTTACACAAAGTTGAAGCGAGAAAACTCAGAGGGATGGAAAGACTTCGAGCCTCAGTATCCCAGATCATACCAAACAGACAAGATTCATCCTTTCACGTTGAAGCCTATCTGGGAACACAAGATCAAGCCACCGAAGTGTGTTTCAAGGATTCCCATAGTTCCAGTTGAGCAAGACTTTACTTCTAAGCTGTATTATTGGCACTATGATGCAGCAACTACAGAAGATGTGATTGTCTTGGGCAACAGTCCGAACCCATGCAGAAAGATAAGGATTTGAGATCCTATGTGGTTGATCAACTGCTCAGAGAAGGATGTGGAGACGTTGTACCAACATCCAATCATGCATTTACCAGTTGAAGCCGATCAAGCAATGAAGTTTCAAAGAGTGATCCGGTTTTGCTACGCTAACAAGGTTCATGCAGGATGCGATTGGTCGAGAATCACAAGAGTCAGAACAACGCCAAGCTGAAGATGAAGACAGAAGATGCTGCTTGTCATTTTGTTTAGTTATATTTGTTTCTGCTTATCGAGTCTGTAATGTTGTTTGCTTTTGGTATAAACGTTGTCTTTTGGTAATGTCTGTACGTATACTAGCCTGGTCCAAGGGGGAGTCTGTTAATACATGATGTCCCTAGGCTAGTATATTAGTTGTTAGGACGTATTTTGGGGTGTTTGGAGGCGTTTGTACGCGTTTTGGAGGGTTGGAGAAGCTGTATGCGATTAGCAGAGGGATACACACGATTAGGGCCCTAATCGTGTCCCTGTTCATGCGATTGGGCCTTGTCTTTCAGGCGTTTAGCCTTAATCGCGTGCACTGTAGCTGCTAATCGCCTATATGGGTCAGTTCGTACCCGGGTGGTATAAATAGCCTCATTCTCAACCCTAGACCTTAGTTCTTGCCTCACACACTCTCCAAACACCCTCCCCTGGTCTGAGACGTCTGATTTGATCTCTGTAAACACTCGAGCTCTGTTTTGGTGATTAATCTATAATCTTTTGACCCGTGTGTGTATAGTAATTACTCGTTTTCATTGTTTCAATCTCGTACCTGTTATTAGAACATACTAGAGGGATTCCGCATCTCTAGTATAAACCCCGTGATTGTCGGATTACGCGTTCGCCGGTCCTAACAGAAACATCAACAAGATCCAACAAGGGAAGAGAGTGAAGATGAGTTGGACAGTTACAATCTGCGCGATAACAATCAATCGCTTGCTAACATTGTTGTTCGTGGCCACTACTCAGCAGCGGAGGATGATCTCAGTAAACCATACTACCCTCCAACATGCAATGAAAAAATTGAAGTTCACCCCACACACAGCCTTGGCCACTTTCCCAGCAAAAACCAAGATGCCAAACACCGTAGGAAAATATGGCAGGTCGACAGACCCTAATGACCACCTACAAGGATTCCAAATGGCGGGAAAATTGGAAGGCTGGACCTTGCCAATCTGGTGCCATATGTTCGCCCAAACCTTAACAGGCCCGGCGCGTTTATGGTTTGACAATGTACCCACGGGGCAAATCGATAACTTACAAGATCTCTTGGACAAGTTTTTATCGCATTTCAGCCAGTAGCGAAGAACTAAGTGTGACTCCATAGACATACTACAAGTATACTGCCACGACGGCGAATCTATTGAGGATTACATCACCAAGTACAACAAGGAAGCTGTTCAAATTGGTCCTTTTGGCTTCAAGCCAAGGGCGGACCTAGCTTGAAGCTAGGTGCCCCGTCCGTTGCTACTCAACTTCGCGCTCGTAGTGGAAATTTTGTTTTTTTTACAATATTTGGAAAACGTTACTACTAAAATGAAAAACGTTACTACTAAAATTAATTTCTAGATCCGCCACTGCTTCGAGCTCATGAAGGCGGAGTTTAAATAAGGAGTGATGTGTAAGGAACTCATCCACACCTACACCATCATTGGCAAACTGGAATAGGCAAGAGTTGGGATAAGATCATGCAAGCGACAAAGGTTTTTTTGAACAGACAACGAAATTCATCAAGAACTCTCTTCGGAGTTTCTACTCGGTCAAATCAGAACCCCTTCCACCCGGCATAGCCAGGCATGGAAGGGAGCTCTTGGTTTCACCAAGTCCACCAGTTCCAGGGAAAACCGGACTATCCACCCGCCCGAAAGCACGACAATAGAATAATCGGTAAAACCCGACGCTCTCAAGAATCGAACCCATGACCTTTCAGCCATGGGTCTTCTATCAGTGAGCCTCCATACCACTCCACCATAAGGTGGTTGGTGCAAGCGACAAAGGTGTACGGGCGGTGTACGGGCGTTTTGATAGCCAACTTTTGGAATGAGACTATTATTCGCCGTTTAAAAAAGAAACAAATCAAATTCGGTCATCAGCGACGTACGGAAGTTTTGGGCTAAAGACATAGGTGACTTTCATATGATAGTGTATACAATATCGTATTATTACTACATGTTTTTGTCATGTAAATGGACTTTATCATTTAGCAAGGTGTCTTCAATGGCACGGTTATGTAGATATGCAATGAGCGGACAACTAACACAATAGTGATGTTTATGTTCATATTGGTCTGTTACAGTAACATACCTTTGGTTTATTAATGTGTACATGGTTTTTGTGGTAAACTGCAATAAGTTGTAAGTGGCGGTGCACATTTGTTTTCTTTTCTTTCTACGAATACTTGTTGAAACATAGTGTGCATATTTCTATTCTTTTTGCGTAACTTGCGGCAAAAAACCTAAGTATCATAATGTTGTATTGCAACCCATTTGTGGATCCCGCTGCAACGCGCAGGTAAACCCACTAGTATTCTTTTAAGGTCAAGTTTTCCTATAGTGTAACAAAAATCAAAAGGGTGAGAAGGATACAAAAAAACATAATATATCACGAAATATGGCACAATGAGCCACAAAAAATAACAAAATGACAAAAATTATAATACAATGCTGAGGAAAAAAGACACAATAATGAATCGCAAAAATGACACAATGATGAAAATAAGAAAAAGACACAATGCTACATAAAAGACACAATGATATAATGTAAATTCTAAAGCTACAAGCTAAAAAACCAAAAGAGTGTAAACCTAGAAACTAAGATCGTAGGGCACGATGAGACTATTCCAATGTCGCTTGAATAAGTTAAATCGGAGTCCGTTTGATACCCTTTCTACGACTTTCTATTTTTCTTTCACTGTGTATTTGATCTAACTCTACATATTCTTTCAAAAACATATTTTTTATTTTTTCCCACATAACTCCGGTTATTCAAATCAACGAATTTCACCCTATTCAAATTCGGTTTCAAATTAATTAATTAACCTAAATAACTAAAAATATAACCTGACAAACACACCTATATTAACCATTCTAGCTTTGAGGGAGAGCTAGGAGAACGATCGCCCAAGTCCGAGATCAACGCAACCTTGGAATTATTTTTCTATTTATTATATAGGGGAAAGATCCGGTACAAATAGTTTTTTTGGTAAGAACTGTGAGAATCAAAGGAGGGTATTTTTTTATTTTTTTTTTAAATTTTTTTTTCCCCATATTGTTAAACATGTATTATAGTATTGAAAAAAAAAAAAAAAATTGGGTCTAGAGTAATTACGTGTAGAGTAATTACATAATTACTCTAGTGTAAACTAATGTATTTACCTTAATGACGTAATTACACTAGAAAAAAAAAATTTAAAATTTTTTTTTTGTATTATTCATCTAGAAAGAATGTTTAAGCATATGGGAAAAAAAAATTCTAAAAGAAAAATAAATTTTTTTTACCCCTTTTGATTCTCACAGTTCTTACAAAAAAACTATATGTATTTGATCTTTACTCTTATTATATATTTTAAAACGAAAATTTTATATACTTTGTTAAACACTTAAATCCATTAATATTTTATTTATTTTAAGCCCATTAAACACTAAAACTCATTTTAAATTAAGCTGATTACTCATTTACACATTAATATCCACTAGTAAAGCTTAAACTCATTTAAATTGCACATATTCTAAAATTATACCCAATAAGTAGGGAATGGTCTAAAATTATACCCAATAAGTAGGGAGAGTGGAGCCTCGAGAAGCACTGTTGAGAAGAAGATATTAGGCGCCTCTTCATTCTCTACAGGGTTCCAAACCTTTCTTCAACATAGGTGACAAGGAGCGAGGCCGCAATGGAAGAGATCAAACACGGGAATAAGACGTCATTCCATTACTCGCTTTTTCTTTTTTCTTTTATTTTCATTTTTATAGAGGGGGATTGAGAAAGTGGACAAAACAGACTCGCATTTCTCATCAAGAGAAGAAATGATGACACCAATCGATTCAACAGAAGGCATTAAGCAAATAGAGCGAGAAGAGAGGATATCCTTTATTCTATTGTAGCTTTCATGAAGCTAGGCTTTCATTGAAGAATTGAAAGAATCTACCCAATCTAGGGTTGAAAGGGGGGGGGGGGGGGGGGGCTGAATGCAGATACAAGGCAACTGAGGATAGTGACTTTCTCCTATAATGAATAGAATAGGCCTGAGAGCTACGAAAGAGAGAGTTTCCTATTCCATATTCCGGTTGACCAATTCGCACAGTATCCAATCCAGAATATAGGCTTGCTTTTGCCCTCTCCCAATCGTAAATTTATGCTCCTAAATCACTGAATTCAAACTCTGGGACTATTTCATAACTGCTAACTCCTAGAATGAGAAGTGGGTCCCTTGTTTTTGGCAGGAAGAGTTTCAACCTTTGTTACCCCTGGGTAAAAGTTAAAGCTAATTAAAAATTGGCCTAGTAGAGACCATTTCTTTCCTATTGCCCCCAGATCCAAAACTTATTGAGGAACCTTGGGGATGACCATGATATTTACCAACGATCCTAATATACTTTACACAAAGTTTTGTCTATTAGGATGAAAAATCATTTTAATATACATAGGGGCTGTTTGGTAGCCACTTAATGATTCTTTTATGAGGATACATCTAATCATTCAACATTATTTGTATTTGGTTCACTAAAATAACCTCTCTTAATCAACCAACAAACCTCTTACTCATTAAGTTTCCAAATGATTTTAAATAATTTTTTCCCCTTTATCCATTCACTAGGGGTCTTCAAAACCGGATATCCGAAGAGATTTTCGGAAACCTAGTTTTACTATCTGAATCCGTATCCAAAATTTTGAATTTCCGATCGGATAGTGAATCCAATATCCAAATATCTAATTTTTTATGATATATAATATTTTATGTTTTTTATATATTCGAAAAAATAAATTTTCGGATATTTTCAGATGCTTTATCAGATATTTTTTTAGATATTTTTCGGATAATCCCCGATATTTTCATATATTTTTTATATTTCGTATATCCAAACAAAATAAATTTGTAGACTTTCAGATATTTCCGATATATGAAATATCGCAAAATTTTTAAAATCCGAATCCGAATTTAGCGGATAGTTTCAGATTCGGATATCGGATAGTTCGGATCGGATTTTCGGATGCGAGTCTTTTTGAACTCCCCTACATTCACCTGTATTCATAATGCTCACCCAGTCACTCACGTATACGCTCTCGAGCCTACTAGAGCTCAATAAGTGAGACTTGGACTTGTTTATTAAATGAGAATATTTTTGTCTCGAGGCTTTGTAACCTCAACCTAATTCGTTGTTCTTTATGCTCAATACTATTAACGAGAAAACCTCAAATAGAAATAAGTAACATGGCTCGTTTACATTCTTTAGGTGTGTGAGGTTACTTTGAGGAAGTATAAAATGAAACAACCTTGGTGGTGATTTGAATCGTAAGAAAACTATTTTAGAAATTGAACTATGGAGGAACAACTGCAATTAGCAATAACATGATTTTACAAGAATTTTATATAGAATACCATTATAAAATTTAAACAAAAAGAATTTTATATATATTAATACCCACCCCCTCTCTCCCATTTATCAGCACCTCCACCACGAGACCACCATCACCTTCATCTCTTCCACCACTGTAACCTTACTCATATACATCCATAAATGATGCAACTTTGGTTATTTTTGTTACCAGCTCTTGCAATTGCGAGTACAGATGAATAATTCGTATGACATTGACCAATTAATTTATTTCATTCTTCTAGCAATAAATACCACTTAAAACCTGCATATCAATTATTAATGTCAAAGTCAAATTGTGGTGGCCACTAGCTTATTCTATGTTGTGCGTAGATCATATTCACGGGATATGGGTGTGGGTTTCATCAGTTGAAGGGATTTGTTGATGAGTGTTGACTTTTGAAGGAAAAGTGGGTTCGTTAGGTGGGTGAGGTGTTGGTTGTCGGAGGTCCGTCGTTGATGGCCATCGGAGGAGACAAACTCTCCTCGTCTCTTTCCTTTCGTAACACAGCCAGTAAAAGAAGAGGGTGCTAAGGTTTGATAGTAGCGGTGATGAACGGTAGGTGGTGGTGGTATGGTGTGGCGGCGACTGTAATCGTTTTTTTGATGGAAGGGAATGGGATGGTGGTGGCCCGGTTTCTGGGGGTGGTCGGCGACTGTCATTTTTGGTCTGATATTGGGGATTTGGGGTTAGGGTTTTGACGGAAAGGAAGGGGTGGTGGTGGTGGTCGGGCAGTGGTGGTGGTCGGCGGCAGGTGGTGGTGGTAGCAGAAATTTTAAATTTGACTTTTTGTCCAAAACTTTAAATTAATTACATAAATTGGCCCTAGAATAGTAAAAAGACTAATTTGCCCTTGTATTAGTGTTAAAATCTAACTAGGTTAGTGTCAAAGGACGTAACGTGCAAGATTTTAGAACATAAAGTACAAAACTCGTCAATTTTAAACGTAAAAGACATCCTTTGAAATGTGGTATAAACGTAAAGGACAAAACTTGTAATTCAGTCTTTAAGGTATTATGCTTAAATGAAAGTTCTATTTATGTCGGGTTGATCATTTTATTTATACATCTAGTTTGGAATGAAATAAACTTTTATCCATATAAGGGGGACGGGGCGCTACCAGATTTGGGCACGGATTGTAACACCGCCGCTACCCGTGCTGGTAGGGGTTCCGTAAACCGTTTTCTGGTTCTAGTTACCGTGCTGGTAACGGACGTGAAGCACAAACTTTCACACAGATATTTTTTTTCTTTACTTCAATAATCACCTTCAATGAAACAATTTTTTTTTTCTGTTACATAAAAATCAAAATGGGTAGCAAAAACCAGGGTCACGCGGACCCGGGTTTTTCGAGCCACATTCGTGTCTGCAGGTCGTGCGGCTGTCGCGTTGGTTCAAGAATTTTCCCCAAAACAGAACCCATTTTTGCACCCCCCCCCCTGCGCGTGCGGGTAGGTGCCCGAGTATAATTTAACACAAAGAATTTAATCTCTTTCATTTGGTTTCACCTTATAAACTCATTCATTTTCCATCTCCCCACCAATGTGGGACAAACCAAACTCACATTCACTTATATATTTCCAACATATAATATATTATTATTATTATTATTATAAAACGAATTTGTTTCCATATTATTATTGTGTGTGAAAATAATTGATAGTTGGGTAAAGAATCAGTGGAGTGCTGCCTTCAAAAAAGTGTTTCAGTGAAGGAAATCAGTGAAGTGATGTGGTAGTGAAGGATTGGTAGAAATCAGTGAAGTGAAAACATCTTCAGTGCAGCGCCCCTTCCCCCCTAACATTTCGGATTTCCCTTAAAATACATTTCCACCTACTTGTAAATCTGTTAATACTTATAAAGCTGGTTAAGTGTGGTTTGCACTAAATTCTGAAGTTGATCTCTAAATTAGATTTTATGGATTTAGTACACTTTGGGCAGTGTGGCTTTTGAAACTGGGTTGGTAAAATAGGTCTTATCATGTTTAACAAGTCATAGACGATGCGATTAATACAAGTATCAAACATGAATAGGAGCCGAGTTTCCTTATTTTAATTACTCTAAAAAAACAAACAATTGCATAGTGTACTTTTTTTAAACAGATTAAAAAAGTCATAAATTGGCAACCTTATTTTCAAGAAAGTTTGTTTGATTATATTAGTGTTGTTAAAATTTGGATCAAATGATTGATTTATTTAAAAGTTGTTTTAACGTTTGTACTACTACTACCACTACTACTCCTCCTCCTCCTCCTCCCGTCATTCCACTATCACTACTGCTATTATTATTATTACCATTATAATACAAACTCGCTCACCAAGGATTTCTCTCAGTTTTAGTTTCTTCAGTCACTTTTTCGTTGATTTCGGTCAATGCTTGATTTTTCGAATTATGGAAGGTTGACTCGATTTTTATGGTTTATTGTGGCTAGCATTTAGATTTTACATTCTCTTCAAGTAATTGCAGAGCTAGGAATTTTTCTTATACAATTAGTTATTGTCGGTAGTCGAATTTATAACCGGGCGTAAAATAAATGTTAGGTCATGTAAGGTCAATTAGTCTGCTTCCATATTCAGTTGATTAGCATATTTATACTATACATTCCGTTTGTCAAATATTTTAGTGTTTTTAACGACAAATTCCTACTCCTTGTAGGACTTGCAACTTAGGTTTCCCTAAAAGCTTTGCTTCTACCTAGGGCTGTAAAAGAACCAAATGAACACAAACATGGCTCTGTTCGTGTTCGTTTGTGTGACACCCGGAAAACACAGGTTAATACTTTTTACAAACATATAAGCCTACCTTAGCAAAACATTAAAAAAAACATACTTAACTTGGTTAGTTGAGTCGGTTCAATGGTTCGGGGAATCATCAGGAGTTGGTTTACACTCACGTAATGCCCATTGTTTAATGATTCGGGGAATCATTGGGGGAACACACACATACACACGAGTCTTAAGTCCCATTATTTGTGAAATTACATGGTTGGGATAATTTATCGATTATTATATGTTTTAGGAGTGATTAACAACTTGTGAATGCATGTTTATGAGATTAGGTGTGATATCATTTGTTAAATGACAATTTGGGGTCATACGTACGAATGAGAGCTTTGGATTTTCATTCGTGCCATAGAAGTACACGAATGAGAGGTTTGGATTCTCATTCGTGCCATATAAGGTACGAATGAGAGAATTGGATTCTCATTCGTACCCTAGAAGGTACGAATGAGAGCAGAGTATAAATATATCTCTTTGTCTCATTTTCATCATTTCACAACCCTAACTCGCCCCCAAGTGCTCTCTCTCAGACCCTTACTTGTAGAAATGATTTTTTGCACCTATTTCTTGGATTCTAAAGCTAAAAACAAGTTTTATATCAATATCAAGTGAAGATTCAAGGTGTGTTAGTCATCTATAGCCTTTCCAATACATTTTTTTATAAACCCTAAGAGTCCAGATCTGATTTTATGATTGTATACTTCAATAAAAACCTTTCTAAAATAGATCTAGATCTAAACAATGGATTTCTTCGTAAACTCCTAAGTCTAAATGATGTTGATGACTATTGTATGTGTTTTGATTGATGAAATGATATTAGGATAATGTTTAGATGATTAAGGACTGTTTAGAAACATGATTAAATGATATGTGAGCGATTAATTGGTGTTTTGTGGACCTCTACCCATTTTGGGGGTTTATGTATAGATCCAGGGCTTGTAGCTTGTGCATGATGATGATAATATGATTAGGGATTCATTAGGGTGAGTAAATTTGTGTTTAAGAATCTGGAAATGATGTTGTTTTAATAATTTCCATTTTGGGTAAATTTCTCATGTAATTGATGTGATATCTCCATAATTTGTCATTTTAGGTAAAATTATGTTTTGGTATGTAAAACGGGTGGACTGATGACTGAAATAGGTGTAGTAACATGTTATTATGATAGATAAGTGTGACTGTAGTGTTTGGTTGCATTTCGTGAAGTTCTCAATCAGATTTGAAGGGTTTTTATTCATCGAAATAGTCCATTCGCTGAACAGGATGAATGAACTCTCGTTCGTACCCTCGTTGGTATATATGAATGAGAGAAAAGATTTCTCATTCATGCTAGTAAATGTACTAATGAAAGGAAAATTTTCTCATTCGTGCTAAGGAAGGTACGAATGAGAGGAAATATTTCCCGTTCGTACCAACGTGCAAAATTGGGAATCTTTGATAGAAACTAAGAGCATTCACAATAAATCCACCATCTCCATCTTTATAATTACACTAAAAATCACTATCTTTCTCTCTCCTTTTCTATTTAATAATATTTATTCTATACTTTTATCATTACCTTTTCTCTCTCCTCTACTCACAACCACTTTTAAAAATATTAAAAAATTATGGAGGGTGAATAGTGTCTCCTCCAAATTTACTGATGAAGAGTGTCTCATCTATATATTTTCTCTCTCCTCTACTCACAACCACTTATACCCACTCTATATAATATAGAGGCCCTCCTCACACTATTATGGAGCATCTATTGTGAATGCTCTAAGTGTTTTATGTTGTATTGTAAACTATATATGCTTGATCAACTGATGTAACGGGTCACCAACGGGATGTCGAGTCTTGTGTGGTCGTGTCAAACATTCAAACACATTTTCAAACGTATAAAGTCAAGTCTTGGACATTAAGCGTTATTAGACAAAAATATCATCGGCTAAACATTAATAGGCTATCTATGGTAAGTTTCCGGTAGTTGGAATCACCAAACAAGCATGGTTTATTATTATCTAGAAGACGCAACCTAAGGTGAGTTTCACAGCCCCATTTTTACTGTTTTCGTTTTCAGGGGAGAAACATGTTGGACAAACTTATTTTCATTAGACCACAGTATTATATTATATCGCATGGGTACTAAGCGACGTTTTCATCATCAAGTCCTTAACTTTTGAACCATTAATATGTGTAAACATAGCGGGGAGAGTGTGAATAGATCTATTGGGCCCGGTAAGCCCCACTCGGGGCGACTGGAGGTCGAACGGGTGCATATTTGTCCTATCTAACTTACGACACCGAGTGATGTCCGGTGGCGGGTATAAGGCATTCTAACGTTTAGTAGTGGTTCATAACGCTTTTGTATCATGTAACGATGTCTAGCTAGCATCATCTATAGATGTAAGTATTGTTGGGTCTGGTTTTATAAACTTTACTTACTTTTTCGAACTTTAAACTCTGTGGCTCATCGACACATTATGTGTTGACTAACAAAACATGTTTTCTTAGGTCGCTAAGGTAGCAGCGAGACTAGGCCCACTGGAGTCGCATGGAGTCTCATTTGTCTTGCATCGTCAAACATATTTTCATACTTTGAACTACTTACTTTTGATTATGGGTTGTAAACTTTAACTTGCTTCCGTTGTGGTTTGTTTGGGTTACTCTAAATTTTAAAACTGTATGGTTTGCTTTTATTACGTTGTTTACATATCATATAATTATCGTTTATTGTGACAGTTGACTTTGATCCTGTATGTCACGCACCTCGTGGTAAAACCCCGCAAGTGGAATTTGAGGATGTGACAGTTTGTTAAGAAAATTATGTGTTCACGAAATGTTCATGAACACTTACCGAACGAGATTTTTTGATCGTCTTTGTTTTTTAAGGAAATAATGCGTTCATGAACAATTACCGAATGAGGTTTCTGTGCATGTTCGTTTTAATTTGTCATTATTTATTAAATTTAGGTATCGGACAAAAGCGAAGACCAAAAACACCAATGAATGTTAACGAGCACAAACATGCATTAATGAACAAATCCGAGCACAGACTAACATATATTAAACTCCAAAAATTTCGTAACGAACATTGTCTACCTAAAATAAACTAATCTAATTACCCAAATATACTTGACTCAGTCTTGATCACATAATGTCTCATAAAACACAAAATTATCATATTAAACTTGAAATCCTCGTTTAATCCACCTAAAATAACAGTTAATTAAAATAGTTAAAGTAACATTAATATGTGATACACTAATATATATTAAAATAATCTACCATTTAAAAATTGGATGTACTTAAATTAAAAATAAAAAGTTAAAAACCATAATGAATATTCAACACAAACAAACATAAACAAACAGTTACCGAACGTTCACGAACATAAATGAACGAACACGACCTCTGTTCATATTTTTTTGTTTAAGTAAACGAACATAATTTTTTTGTTTGTGTTAGTTCATTTATTAAACAAATGAACACAAACAAACTTCCCATTGAACATCTCACGAACTATTCGCTAAACGTTTGGTTTTGTTTACGGCCCTACTTCTACCATTGGGCCACCAACCAAAATGGCTGTTAGTATGTAATTTTACAAGCTCTAGCTCAAGTTTAATGAGCTCGTTGATTTTGGGTATATGAATCAAATAAAGTGTGAAAGGCCTAGTTGATTTTGGGTTGGGCCCGGATTAATTTTGGTTAGGCCCGGATTAATTTTGGTTAGGCCGAAAACAATTATACTCATTGGGCCACAAGTCATAAAACATTAAGCACATAGCAAAATATCACCAGAACATACTAACGTGACAGCAAAAAGAGTGGTCTACGACATATAATTCCATACCGTCAACATGATCTAGTTACGGGGATTTAATATTATCTATCTATATACATCTCTCTAGATCAAGGATGCAAAGTAAACCAAAAAAAACGTCATAAAATTACTTTAAACGGTAAAAAAGAAACGCTTAAACCAACTGACGGGGTCAGAAGCGCTGATTAATTCCCTTTTCGGTCCTAATCTTGTCGAGGGCGCGTGACCCAAAGAGAGCTGAGAGAACGAAGACGATGGAAGTGCTCAGAAACGGCTAGCAAACTCCTTGCCGCTTGGCGGGTTGTCAGGAGCTGGAGAACGTGATGAATTGTCTGGCGTCTTAGATTATCGGCCTGTAAGATAGTTGTATTGTTAGCTTCTAAATATGTAAAGAATTTGTTAATCAAAACGGAGAATTGATCACAATCCTAAAAGTCAATTACTTGTAGCATAAAGAAGGCAAAAAACAATAACATGTTATCAATTAAATTTAATATAAGTTGACATTTTAATTAGATGAGAGACATTGTCATAGTGAGTGGTTGGATTGATGGTCAAATGAGCTCGATTATTATATTTTCTTCTCATCTAGCCGGTTTGTATATGAAGAGAAAATGGAACATCCATTAGGTTGAATTTTTCTTCTCTTTGGTGGATGGGTGGCAAATTATCCCCATAATTTCAAGATACTTATTTTAAATGAAAGTAGGTAATATAAATTTAATATACACACATATATACATATAACATATCACATCGCAATATAAAAACTGAAAATTTATTCTATGTAGTATTACTAATTAATAATTTCCCTTCAAAATTTCATAGAAATTATTTCAATAAACAACTGGCACCATAACTAATTTGTAGGGTGCGAAGGAAGAGCCAAAAACAAATAATAATTTTGGCATCATTGACATAGTAAGTTATGTTAGTAGATATTAATGATGACAATTAGACAATGTATGTTTCAATTTAGTGTCAAACAAACCTATTGCTACGTGCTATCATTTATATTATGGAAACCAAGTTTCTTTTACAATTCCAAAGAAATTGTGGAGCTTAGCTAGATAAATAACTACATATAAATAAGTAAACAACTATGGTATTGGTAATTAAGTTCCTGTACAAATGACATATTTCGTGAGAAGTGTGAGAAGGATTAAGAATTGACATATAGCCATCATGTTTTGATTTAGGAATGACGTTTTAGGCTGTTTTAACTTGAAAAACACCAAACACAAACACAACAATCTAAAACACAATGTAACGTATTATAGTCATTAAATTTAAAAAACAGCTAAAACACACTACTTAACATTTAAAACACACTGCTTAATGTTCTTAGCGTAGTGTTTTAAGTTTTAAGCCTAAAATACATTGTTTTTCGGTTTTTAATTGTTATGTTTGGTGTTTTTCTAGGCAAAACAATCCAAAACATAATGACTAAGTTTAAAAAATGATGTCTACATATCAATTTTTAATCATTCTCATGAAATATAGCCTTTGTACAGGAACCTCACCCCTACGGTATTAATAGAAGTTTGACGCTTGATGCTCAAATCTTAACAATTCCGATTATAAAATACAATATAAATAAAAGAAAATGTAATTGAAATTTGACCTTGACGTTCTACGTGTGTTTAGGGGTTAAATTTACCTAATAAAAATACTTTTTTTTTTATTTAAAATTTTCTTATTTTAAATCATAGGAAGTATCATCCATCAATTTTAAAATCGGGAAGTAATAAGCGAGCCACGTTAGAGGGGAGGGGATTTGAAATGCTGGAAGGGTATAATGGGTATTGACAACCATTGTTTTTTTGAAAGGTTTAGATCAATGGAAATCCTTGTACAACCCTAACCTATTGGTCCCAAGTTCGAATTCCTACCCACACACCGGTGTCCTCTTGCCTAAGCTCAAACCGTCACGGGGAATTTTTTTGTGGTGTGCATGGATCGAATCTGTGACCTCCCTCAGGATGGGAACCCCAAAGGAAAAACCCAAGAAGAAAGAAAGTGGGAAAGGGTGGGGTCTACATCTAAGGGTTGGCGTGTGATTGGACTACATTTAACGGATGGCCAGTTTCTTACAAAAATAAAAAATAATATATATGTCAATTATATAAAATCAAGCTATTGACATTGGCAAAATACGTGATATTTCAAAAATCATGTAAATTACTCAACCATAAGACGTGTAGAGGTTTACTAAAGAACATTTGCCCCAACGACACTAAAGTGTTGAATAAAGTTTTGTGTTTGTAAGTGGTAGAATTAGAATTAGAAAGGGTCTAAGACTAACCGTAGTGAGAAAGGAATTGGGCGTGAAAATGCCCCCCAAACTCCCCAACACCGTCTCTAGGGGCGTTTTTCTTCAAAATTTCTTTTTGGTGTGGAATTTTTAAATGGTGGATTTCTTTGGAGCCAATCAAAACTCTTCATTTGGATTTGGAGAGGGGCGTGAATTTCGAAGAAACCAGTACGGGTGGTCTAGTTGTTATGTATATAGAAGTTTGATGAAATATGAAACTTGTTGAACATGGAATTGGATCTATGGCCCATATATACAATGGTTTGGAATGTACACAGTTGGTAAGTTAAATCTAGGAGCTCAAGGACAGTAGGCTTAAAAACGGACTGGATACATGGAGATGGACACCACAAATGGTGGCAGTGGCGTAGCTTTCTTGGGGTGGTGAGGGGCGGCCTACCCCCGAATTTTCGCTCAAAAGTTACGATTATATAGTATTTGTATATAAATTTTTTGGTATATACAGTGTCGACCCCCCGTTTTTTTATAAAAAAAAAATAGTTATATACTTCCAACCCTCGGTCCGGATTTTCTAACTTCGCCACTGAATGGTGGAGGAATTCTCGGTGACCTGCGTTAGGGAGGAAATCTTAAAGGTATCTTTGACGGACCAGGATGTTGGATGGGCTATTTTGGAATCTATGTGTAATTTGTACCACTAAAAGTGAATTATTTTTGTTGGAGAGCCACTTTACACCGGATTGCATCAAAGTTGGAGCTAGCCAAGCGAGGGGTGCCGATCCAAAATATGTTGTTTTCCGAAATATGGGATGGAGCCCGAGTCTACACACCATTTAATGGTTTCATGTCGTCTAATGGTGAGAGTTGTATGGCGGAATGTTTTTGTGTGATTAAAACTAGGGGTGTGAATTTTTGACACGATTCGAAAACACCACCCGAACCTAGGGTCAGTTTCAGGTTGAACACGCGAACCTGTTTAGGTAAACGGGTCATTTTCGGGTCAACCTGGACGGGTTGACAGGTTGACTAATAAGTTAAAATAGAAATTGATATAAGATTTTATAATTAAAACTTAAATATTTTATATATACTTGTGTTTTTTTAAGTAAATTTTAATATTAAGATATTAGTTTGGGAAGAAAATTAAAAGAATTCGGGTTGAACGGGTCGGGTTTGAGTCAATCCGTAAATATTTGGGTCAGGTTCGGGTTCATATGTATGACACAAATTTCAGGTTCGGGTCTTGTTCGGGTTCGTGTAAAGTTATTGGATTACACGACCCGTTTAGCACCCTTAATTAAAACCATTGTATCCTTGGAATTTAAATTCTTGCAATAAAGTCCTTGCTTTGATTGACTTTTATCCGGGTCCACGAAGTATTTGTAGGATGAGACTGGTACCGTATCAGTATTAAACCGGTATCGATAATGAATTTTTAAAAAAGTGGGTACCAAATACTGTACTGAATCTTTTGGTATGATATGGTAACGGTACGGTACATGTATTCTTTACAAAATGTTTTCTCTATGTAGTATTAGTAACGAACCGACATCGATACCAAATTTTAAAAAAATGACTACCGAATACCGTACTAAAATTATTGATATGGTATTAGTACGGTAGCAGTATTTTATACCAAATGCTCATCTCTTGCAGTACTTTGTGTTTTATTGCTAATGTTAGTCCGTTTTCTATAATTCATTGTAAAATTATAAGGTAAAAAAAAAAGTTTGTTTTGATATTATTGGAGCAGTTGCACTTTTGTTCTAGAGTTTAGTGTGGGGTTGGTCTAATGAGTTGGTTAACATCAAATGCCATTGAAAATGACATCATGAAAATATGCATGGGTTTTAAGATCTCAATGATGGGGATGTTTTCTTGGGTCCACTCTCCTAAAAGACATAGATTATCATGCCCCTCTAGGGATGTGAGTAATTTTATTTTTTTATACTTAACATGTTACGAGAATTTATATAAATGGTTTATTTCTCACATGTATTACTATTA